>JAVYIG010003689.1:52964-186254 GCA_035222895.1 Strongylocentrotus droebachiensis
AATATATTCAGTTTATTTCAAATTGTAACGATCAATAAATGCATTACATTGAACTGTGTTGTAAAATATTTATACAAAAATGCCCATATAAAAATACCACTACCTGTTTATTTATTCAAAGATATTGTATTTTTCTATAATAATTGAATACAAAGGGCTGTAAAGCTGCAGTTAAAAAAACAAATTATCAGCATTCATTTTTATGAACTTTAATTGGAGTTAATATTGGATATATTTGAAGATGTCCCATGAAGATTTGAAAACATATCTTGTCTAGCTAGACTGTTGCAATTTTAGTAGAGATAGGAATACTTGATAGAATTGTTTCCTTCATGTCAAAGAAAGAAACAATTTCACAAGCATGAGTATGCATTTAAAGAGAAGGTTGAGTTCTGGGAAGAGGTGAAAAATAATTTGTGAGCGTTATCACTGTATTATGCAAGTGTGGAAGAACATCAGATAAAACTTCCCTGAAAAGCATTGCTCTTCAAATGCCTTAATATTCTAAATATGGCATGTAACATCATAAAAATCGGGACAGATTTTTTCGCCACGTGTTCGTTTAGTCCCATATACATCTTTCTGTGTACAGTGCTTGTAACTTTAATAATAATAATTATAATAATAATCTTTTAAAGTCCACTCCAAATTTGATTAAGTTAAACCGAAAATGGAAATTCTTTTTGCCCAATTGATCGCGAGCCCGGCAACCATTGAGCAGCGCCAGATCGACATTGCTCTATCCCTTATTGTTGAACGCCAAACAAGGTAGCAGCAACTCCCGTCTTTTAACGTCTTTTGGTATGACGCCGCCGGGGTTCGAACCCACGACCTCCCGGTTGTGAGGCGGACGCTCTACTGACTGGGCCAAATTTCTTAGCATTTTGATGATTCCAGAACCTTAATTGCAATACACATAAATAGTTATATGCTAGATGATAAATCTTTTCTGATCGATTCTACAACATTTCTTTCACAATACAATCGCTTGACCAGAACTCAACCTTCTCTTTAAATTGCTATACATATTTATAGAAGTATTATTTGAAGCTCATATTTTTAATACAGTAGGCCTATATCCACATGGAACCCTTTCAACATCAGCAAAACATGTTTTGTGCGTAGTGTATAAGAGTTGGTACCAGTCTCTTTCACTCGGTGCTCCGTCATTCTGCTGGCTCACTTGGATGCCTGGCAAGGATTTCTGGGAGGAAGTTACCCGATGGTCCATGGAAATGGTACCTAGAACAACAAAATATCAAAGGTAACAGTTTGAAAAACAAGATGTACAATCGTCCATAGCACTGATTTATAGGCAGGAAGATTATAGCCCAGACACAAATGGAGAAGTTAGATTGCAACTCCATGACCTTAATGGGACTGGGTAACATTGTTTAAGCTGAGAGACAATGGTGCTACGGTAGTGACTTCGCTGCTAGATGTACAATTAAAGATAATCTGAAAGTTTGAGTGAAAACAGACCATTAATGAAAAAAAATTGGAAAAACTGATCTGATCGATTCCTTAATTCCCCCAACTATATTATTTCAATTGAATTACATTTTAGGTGAATATCAATCGTCACAAAGCAATGAATTGGTTCTATATACCATTCCAGACATTTAAGTGTTGACAGATTTTTAAAAGCCTGTCTTATTTTCATGGAAAAACGGTTGGGAAAATTTACTGTCAGAGGGTGTCGCACAGTGACGCCTTTAAAGAAAACCATAAATACCTTTGTGGTTTAAAAAAAAAAAATCAGGATTTTTTGCATGTGAGAGGGTTAGTAGCATTAGTACAGTAGAAGGAATACAATAAGTAACATTTCATCCAAAAATGTTACTGAGGCACTTTAAGAAGTATTCATCAGAAGTTCTAATCCATTAATCAGGATCTAAGTTGCTTTATTTACATTACCATAAATCATGCAATAATTTACTTTCACCTGATTTTCACTGCATGATTTGTTTCTATTTCCTCCTTTAATTAAAGGTAACTTTTGTCAAGGTCTTGATTTCCTACATGTATTTTTGAATATAGCGAGATAACTGAACGCCTCTACATAATTATACAGCATACATGTATGTGCCAACAACTTTGCATGCATGACAATGTGATAGCGAGATACTGATGAGTAAAAAATGGTGCACATCCACTAACATAATCCTATGTCCCTGTCAACTTCAGTAGGACTAAGAACCTGCCTGTAAAGTCTATTATAGTCCTTTAATTATCGTCTCCTGGATATGATCATGTATAGTTATATACAAAAATAAAACCTTTGTTTAAAATATTCCAATGTTGACCCCATAATCCTATTCAACTTCAGAACTAGTGCCCTTCTGGCCCTAAGCCCAATGACCTTTGACCTACGTGGAGATGTCTGTGGCAGGAGTCTCCTCGGATTGAATTCAGCAACCGTGATGTTTCTCTCGGCCATCATAGGTGCATACATTGCAGCTGGGTAGACTACTGAGGATGTGCCCACCTGAAAGTCAAATAATAACCAGAGCCCCGAGTCAAACACAATAGAGAAAACTGCATATGAAGAAAAAATCTGTGGCAAAATGAAATGAAATATTAATAGCCTAATGTGTTTCACCTTACAGTTCACAAGTCATTGAGTATGTGTAGATGACATTGTTGCATCTAAGTTTTCCTATCTCCCAAAATGTGCCTCTATTACAGTCATTTACACACATTATTTTAATTTTTAGGAAGTGTACCGCATCGTACCTGAACGGGGTTGCATGGGGCTAAAGGAAATATCAAAGATAATGATACGAGGAAGAAGGATGGCTAAGTGGATCATCATCACCACCACCACCACCATCATCATCATCATCATCATCATCATCATCACCATCAACATTATCATCATCATCATCATCATCATCATCATCATCATCATCATCCTCATCATCATCATCATCATCATCATCATCACCATCACCATCAACATTATCATCATCATCATCATCATCATCACCATCATCATCATCTCATCATCACTATTGTCATCATCATCATCATCATCATCATCATCATCATAAACATCATCATCATCTCATCATCACCATCATCATCATCTCATCATCACCATCATCATCATCATCATCCTCATTATCATCAACACCACCATCATCATCAACACCACCATCACTATCATCCTCATCATCATCATCATCATCATCATAATCACCATTATTATACAATAACTCAGTGAACCAGGCGCATAGATTTTTTTGAATAAGCGGGGGGGGGGGGGGGGGGGGGGGGAGGAGGAGGACATATTAATTTTTTTTTTTCCCAAAATTTGGCCGGTCGATATTTCATTTTGGTGGGGAGGGGGGGGGGGTAAGGTCCTTTTTTTAGGGTCACTCATTATCATTAAAAAAATAAAAATAATCGCAAAGGGGGGGAAGGTGGGGTTTCCTCCAAAACACACACATAACAAAAGTCAAAGGGGGGGGGGGGGGGGGTTCAACCCCCGAATCCCCCCTCCCCCCTGCGTACGCGTCTGGCTACGACCATAAGTAACATTTAACTTTAACAAAATTGTTCACATACCACCAAGAACATGTCACAAGTATCCAGTTCCTCATCGATTGCTGTCAAGTTGACACCATCTAGTGATTCACCAAACCAGACCACATGAGGGCGCACCATAGAATCACAGCCTGGTTGAGAGCATCTATATAAACAAAGAAACAACCACAACAAAAAAGATATTACATACTTATCATACCTAGTTTACAGTGTTAAATCCCAATCCATAACAATAATGCACCTTTCTGACTACTGCACAAGTTTCCCCACTTATCATATTTACAGAGTTCTGACAGTAAAGCCAGAACATTTTGCAAGCATGAAATATTTACAAATATTGTGAATGGTTGAGATTCATGAATGTTTCATGTCATTAAATAACTGAATAACAACCGACACAATGATTCACAAAGATATCTTACTGTGAAAAAAGCAGTTGATTACCATATACAGTGAAAAACCTATATATATAAAGACCGCTCACTAGGGAAACATGGAAAGTGATCTTTATATGCAGGTAGTCTTTATGTATATGTTCCTTTAGAAAGGTTTCAATGAGAACCATATTCAAGAGAAACACAAACTGTGGTCTTTCTATACAGGTGGTCTCAAGAGCAGGTTAGACTGTATCAACTATTCTACCTTAAATGATAGCTAGTTACCTTGGTAACTGATCTTCAGGTATCTTAGTTGAATCTGCATCAACATCAGGCTCTCTGAAAGAAAACATGAACAGAAAAAAATGATTCAGAAAGATATGCTAAGATGCAAATATCTGTGACTTGCCTCGCCTTTATAATAATGGCATGAACTTAAATAGAGCGATAAAATGCACCAAATCATAGGCCATATTCATGATATAAAATTCTCACTTGTTTTGTATATACCAGTACTGTCCTGATATCACTTGAATAATATACAGAGTCCCTGAAGAAGATGATAGACAATTAAGTATTTACACAAAATTTGTATTTTTCTTAATAATTGGTCTAATGTTCTCTTAAAGGGATCCAGTAACTTTGTCTCAGGTTCTGAAAAAAATATCCTGGATTAAGCTCATGCTGCAATGATAATTATAAACCTTTAGGTCAGTCAGGAACCCCATGACTTTTACAAGCTGATAACCTGTCTGATGATCAAGATATTTAGGCCTATGATTGGAAATCAAAACAAGATTTTTACTTTTTTGAGGCACTTGATCATTTTGAAGCGCGATAACAAGTAGGGCCGTGCATCTCAGATTTAACATGGTTAAACGATGCCTTTCACATATGGATAAACTTACCCTCTATCAGCCAATGCAGGCACAATAGGACTGTTCCTATCCTCTTTAACATGGTGACATTTCAGACAACGAGTTTTAAAGAGGGAACCTGAAACGAAACCAAACCATGTTGCAATGTCACACTTTGGAGGAAAATCATCAACTGTTGCCAAATTATACTCAGAATTCATTGTTTGGTTGAAAAGTGCACTTAATAAACAATGTGATTTTTTTTAAATAGTACCATAGCAAAGAATTCACCTCATGTTCATTGTCATTGGTGAAACCTGGATTTTTTCAGTAGGGGGGGGGGGGGGATATGAAAATGAAATAAAAGTTGTGTGGTTTACTTGTCCATCAATCAATGTGCCGGGGAACAACTGGGGTAGGGGAAAATGCATTGCTATATCAAGAAGTTACCAGCAACTTCTTGGCTATATATAGAAGTTGACATTCATATTACAGATCTTATATTGTATTACCACGAATCAATTTAGCAATTATCATTTCTGAATCATGCACTTTAACAAACAATTTGTGTGGGGGAAGGAGACACAAGCCCCCCAGTTCTTTGGATAATCATCCATATTATTCATGCTTTGTAATCAATTTAAAAAAAGTTAAGTTATATGCAGAGGTTTTTGGACAAATAATTTTGAGCAAAGAAACATGAAATACAAAATATTGCAAAATGGAAGAAAAGAAAGTAGAAAAAATAACCGAGAAAGTTCTCACCATGCATCTCAATGACATTGGATGAACCTGCTTGTCGATGAAGCTCGTCTATATTTTGGGTGATGACTGAAACTTTGCGTTCCTGGTTACTGAGTCGCTTCTCAAAATCAGCAATAGCCTGGAAGGCAAGAGCAAGGAATTATTAATACCATTCACTGGTTCCAGGGAAATTCAATTACAATTAAATAAATATACTCCCTTTTTAGAATTGTGATCAATAATCAAGTATATAGTTTAAAATTATGATCATCGTCATCTTAAACTTTATCACCCGATATTATGAGCATCACCATCACCACTATCATCATTCATCATTATCCACCACCTCTGTCTCCTCCTCATCATCCTGATTATCATCTCAGGCATCATCATCCTCATCAAAATGAGCATCGTCGTCATCATGAGCAGCATCTATTCTATACCACCAACAATTCATCATCATCATCATCATAACAATGAGCATCATCCTCATCAAAATGAGCATCATCGTCATCATGAGCAGCATCTATACCATCAACAATTCATCATCATTATCATCATCATCATCATCATTCATAAATCATCACTGACTGCTATCAAAATAAAGTATTTGTCCTGAATTCATGAAGGATGTTTAAATCTTCATTTGCAAGGCAAGGTACGCTTATTTTGCGACTTTTAAATGAGGTTTTAAACCATGGGTTAAATCAAACCTCCTATGTGAATTTGGGCCTTTGATTCAAAGCATGTTAGCAACAGTCTTACTCACAATGTGACCCTTGTTTGGATGTTTAGTTATCATCACTTCCCGTCTGTAATGGTAGAACTCCCAAACCAGTGAAGGGTTGGCCTCAAATGCCTCTGGAGTAGCCAGTTGCTGTAGTAAATAAAAATATGTTAACATATTATTATCAATCAGAAAATTTTGTGTCAGTATTTAATAGTGTGCGACTTTTTTTTGTTTTAAAAACGTGTGTCTATCAGATATATTTATTTATGTCTGGGGACCAACCTTTAACGTCACCACCCGAAAGACATGATGATTCAGTCTCAAACCGAGGTCTGCCTGAGTCAGCAGGTCAGGTAGGCAAAGACAGAAAGCATGCGAGCAGACTGTACCACTGATATTATCGCTAGACCAACTTAAATCTGTTTGAAGATAAAGTGATATAATAAAAGTCTCTATTTCTATTTCAAAACTAGAGTGAGTTAAATCGTAGTTTTTCTAGAAAAAAAAATCAACTTAGCATCACAGTTCTGTTAGCTATATATAGAATCTATTATAAAGCAATCTGAAGCTCAAGTTAATACAGAGCATTCGTTTCAGCTGTAGGGATCAGTATTACATACGTACCTGCGCTTGCCATTTCCTCCAGAAACCGCCCGCTCCTCGGAAAGTTGGGACTCCGCTCTCGGCACTGGCTCCAGCTCCAGTCATGAATACGATATGTTTCGCCTTCGAGATTTCTTCACGAAGAGCGGCCACATCCGAGTTCCATCTTTGATCACTCTCTGTAGCCATTTTGAAGTTATTTCTCTGTGAAACAGCAGGATTCAATAATACTCTAAACGCCCCGGAAATAGCACGAGGAATATGATTCAAAGTCCTTCCAGCATGTGATGAAATGTGCATTAACATCTTTTTGATTGTTGGCAGGGTTCCTCGGTTGCAATCAGGGACATCCCCTCTTGGGATAGTTTTGTCAGGAAGCCATCACAAATAATTTTGAAATGATAAATTTGTTATAACGCTGAATCGATGGTTCCTCTACATGTTTCGATTAAAGTTTGAATAAGAGATATAAGTAATTAAATTACTCTGAATATTCTGTGAGGCTATAGTAGATGTATAATAACTTTTTAATAAATGGCTTTATATTTAGAGGCTGTAAGAAGACTAATGGGTCACAGCGAGAAAATAAACAAAACGAACAGCAAACTGCAACACGTACGTACGCGTTGTGTACAAATTGTCGACACGCATTCGCATGATCTATTGATTCGTTGTTCTGTCTGAATGATTCTGTGTAGTAGGTCTACTTGTCGTTTATATGCAGACTTAAACATCGAAACTTTGTAGAATCTATTCTGACTATTAGTATTACCCTTTGTCGTCATAACGTGTTCAGTCACTGCTGCCTTGTAATAAATAAATCGAGACCACAAGATCAGTCACCAGTGCAGTACTCGGGGCAGTACTCCAGTCCAGAAGCTAAGGCTGTTATCACCACCACCAACACCAGTGCAATACAACTGCCGTATCCAGCTTCCGGTTCCGCAGTGCATGCAGCTAACTGCAGGCAGCTGCAGCAGTGAAAATTAATCAAAGTGAGTGTATTTTAATGATGGTGCTGAGCACAATCCGAGATTAAAAGTTTTACTCTACATGTAGATGATCGTGATGGACTAGTATGAGTTGTAATTATGACTGAGTAGGACGCGCGTCCAGTGATCAAGTGATGACACGAATGAATGAATTTCAGCGTAGGTTACATTACACACAATTAATCTCTGGACTAAATCACATGTCACACTTCCATTTAATATTAGGCATTAATACTGTGAAAAGAAAATATATTCTATTTCTAGTCTGTCAAGATTTAAATATGTCTGTATATAATTTACGATGGTGATCATGCATGGTGATGATGGATATTTGTTTGAAAAATGTAGTGCAACACTTATCATATTAAGCATGTAAAGCATGATGATACGCTTGATGTCTGATCTACTTGTACTACTATTGTAGTTGAAAGAAAAATAAAATTTGAAACCCAACAAACAGCTGATAATCTTGTTCAAATTTGTCAGGCAGTAAAACAAAATCTTGCAATTCCTTATATTTCATTATTTAGCAAGGAAAACAATCTCTCCAAAGTTTTCAGTTTTCTTTATAGCCATTCTCAATGTATCAATCAGATATGATTATTTACGTCTGGGGATCGACCGACCTTTAAACGTCACCATCCGAAAGACGTGACTCAGTTTCGAACCTGCGTCCTCGGCTGAATCAGTTTGTAACTTCCACTGTTAGCTGGATTACAGGCGCATGCCACAATACGAGTAGGATTTTGAGTTGCCATCACAATTAAAATAGTGTACATATAGTACATATATCCACCATTGACCTGCATAGGATTGATATGGTGTTGCATAATGACTGGCTAGTGTGCAACCAGAGCCACCGATGCAAATTGGCAGCCATCTTATCACGGTATACCCCTGCATCTCGAACAGGTGATTTCTGTGAACAGTTCTAGGTATGTCTTTGTCACTCTTTTGAATAAAGGCAGAGCTTTGTCTGACCAAGCAACAACTTATGCATACCAAACATAGGTAGCCATAACAATGGTCTGAAAAAAGTGCTCAACCGTTTAAAACATCCGAATCAAATATCTTCTCATGTGTATGTGATGTTGAAAAAATATCCATTTATCTGAATGCATTACCAAAATTGTCTATTATCACAAAACCACTGGTATGGCTGCATTTCATAGGTGAGTCTCCTACATTGTAGCTAGAATACAGGTCAGTTAGCATATCACAAGTTGTACTACTCTGACATCACTATTTTAATCAAGATGGCAATTCCCATGGAAGAATGACTAGTAAGGAAACTGCAAACTTTGGAGATGATATAGTTTTCCTTGCAAATACAAGTAATTTCAATTTTCAAGATTTTTAAAAAAACTGGCTCAAAATATTGGATAAGATTATATGCTAATGCTTGTTGGGTTTCATTCTCCATTAATAATGAAAATGAATGAACTGTGTCAAAATAATGTATCGTTTACATTCTTGTCATTTATTTCTTTGATATGCCTAAATAACCTAATAATATCTGTCAAATCATCCTTCGCGAATGATTTTCCTGGCAGTGATCTTATTGATGGTAACATTCCCCTTAGATATTGTGTCCAGGCAGTGTTGCATTTATTTGGTCATCACTTTTGCTTCTCTTTGATATATTTTAACAGATCCACCAGTGAAATTCCTGATCAAGCACGAGACTGACCGTTGACAGAGGATAGGAAATGCCCACATATCACAGGATGGCCAACGGAGCGGAGTCGACGGATATCAAATACAAAAAGATGAAAAATCCTACTGGAGATGGCTATACTGCTTTGCAGGTACAGGAGACCTACAGATCGAGGTCTAACATCTCCCATTGTTATATGAGATAAAAAGAACATTATAGATTTGAAAGCTGAAGTAAAGTTGTAGCATAACTGAAATACTCCAGAATATGCCGTCAGTGCCTTAAAGGGACTTGGTAACATTGTTCAGATAAAATGGTGCTAAGGAAGTGAATTCAATGCTAGATGTACAATTAGAGATGATCTGAAAGTTTGAGCGCAAAAGGGACCATTATTAATGATAACAATTGGATAAAAATAATCTTATCGATTCCCAAAAATTATCTATTATAATAATACGACAAGCTCCACGGGTCCGATTGTGGGCGGTCCGATGACGTATTTCGCGTCGAAACGCGTCGATCTGCGTCACCTAACGAGGCTCCGGGCTCGACGTCGGGAGAGCTATCTCCTCCCGGACGACGGGTCGAGGGGGGACGGGACCCGACCCGGGGGACGAGGAATTCTTTTCTACGTGGAAACGGCCGGGTTTTTTACCCATTCTGTCCCGCCATCGACCGGGAAATCGTAAAAAAACGATGTGACACGCTCATGAATATTATGCATGACCTGTTGCATGCATGCATGAGCCTCGAACTGTTTCAATCCATTGCCCCTAAAAAATGTTTTTTATTCTAATTTGATAGTATTCTAACCAAAAGTATTCAGCAAATTACGAATGTGTTTTTATTCTGTTTATACAGTCAACAATAATTTGATAAAACGGAGATATACAATCACGCAAAAGCAACGACCCCGCTATGGCTAGCTTATACTTTTGAGCATCACAGTCCGACCTCGATCTATTTGAATTGTCTGCCAAAATCAGAAATAACGTTTTGTGTTTGATTTTTTAGCAAATACATGATATGATAATAACAAATTATGATGTTGTATTTTTACAATCCTGATTAGATTTATATTGAAAGTTTCAATAGCGTAAATGGCAACCGATCAACTCCATGGTTATACAGTAACCCCGTGGGGTTACTGTATAACCATGGAGTTAACTCCACGGTATAACGTAATCATAAGATCATCAACGTGACAAAAGCGAAAAAAAAGAGATGTGGGTCGGGTAGGGCAAAACATCGGGGCAAGCCAAATTCTGCCACCAAAATCTAATATGCATCTACATCAGTCTGCAGACTACAATTTTTGCGTTTAGAAACTGAAGAGGAATAAAAATAAAAAAAATGCCCTTGGCCTTGGTATTTGGTTAACTCTGATTATTAATAGAAACATTACTTCTCATGAGTTTAACTTCCGAGTCCGAATTCTAACGTTAAAGAGGAAGAGATCTACTTTTATTTTAATTAATCTAATTGATTCCACAATAATTGATTGATCTAAGTATAATGTTAACTTATGCATATTCACTTTTAACATAAAAGCAGTGAAGGGATGTTCCTTTGTCTACCAAAGGAACTGTTTATTTTGTCCGCTTTCTTTGTCAGTCATGTTCATAGTGTCTGTTTTTTAATGACATCTGCAGCCGAAATTTGTGCGCCTATCTCCTTCTAAACCGTCCCCTTGGGGTAGCGGTGCACGGTGCCATCAACCGCCAGAGAGTCTACTCTATATCAAATTGGCTATGCTCCGTCCGATGTCCACCTGCGTGTCGAAGTCCAGAGCGAGTTGCGGCTTGATATTTACTCACAAATTTGACCCCCTCCCTCGCTGCCTTTTGGATCCGCCCCTGCCCCACCCGCGCGTTCTAGAATCCCGCGGATTTCCGCGGGTCCAGCTAGTATTATTATAATTGAGTTAAATTTTAGGTGAATGTAAATCGTCACACAGCAATGAATTGGCTCTATATACCATTCCAATCATTTAAGTGTTGAAATATCTTTTAAAGCCTGTTTTATGTGTTATTTTCATGGAAAAACGGGTGGGAGAATTTACTGTTAGAGGGAGTTACACATTGACGCCTACAAAGAAAACCATAAATATCATATCTTTGTGGTTTGAGAATTTTTGTACGTTAGAAGGTAATTACAGTAGAAGAAATATAAAACCCATAAGTAGCATATATCATTCAAAATTTGGCAGTTTTTTCATCAACCTTCAACAATGTTACAGGTTCACTTTAATTTAACGTTAATGTGATTTACTGCATCTGATTTGAAAAAATATGTTTTTTCTGTAATGTCACAAGCCTCTGTCCCTTTTACTGGCCACAGTTAATTTGGAATTGAATCATTCATGCTAGCAATTGATAAAAATGCTGCATGTTGAATCTTATAAAGATGAAACAAAAATCAAATGGTAATGCAATGTAGACATTTTAAAATCTTGAAACAAGTTTCACTTTCATATCTATAATTCTCTCCTTTGCACAGTTCAAGAAGAGTCCTGTTAAGATCCCATGGAGATCCATCGCCGTAGCGACCGTTCTCTTCCTCCTCGGCACCGCCCTCCTGTGTGTGGGAGCGCTCGTCCTCTCAGGTCACATCTCCAGCAAGTACAACGATCGTCTGTGGCCCATCATGATCCTGGGTATCCTTCTCTTCATACCAGGCGCCTACCATGTGCGTCTGGCTTGCTATGCTTACAAGGGCTACAAAGGCTACTCCTTTGAAGATATACCAGATTATGAGGACTGATGAAAAGCAGTTATTGTGTTGAATCACTATGTGTGCCTCTGCATCTCGTCCTGTCTCTTATAATTTCCTACATTCCTGTCATTGTTTTCATGGTATATCTGTATGTTTCTTTGTTATTTCTACAATGTACGCCTATCTATACCATTGCTCTCATATCGCCCCCTTCCCTCTTTCTCTCTCTGTCTTTCTCTGTGCCTTTTTTTCAATGTTTCTCTTTTTTCTACAATGTATGCCCATCTTTTTGCTGTCATATCAACCCCTCCCTCTTTCTCTCTCTCTTTCCTTTATGTATTCTTTCAATGTTTTCTTTCTTTCATCTTAATATATTTCTCCTTTATATTTAGGACCTCAATTAAGCATACCAAACAGTACGTCTTTTTTTTTTCATTCACCCTTTTCTAGTCAATTTCTTATCCACTTCATCTTTTTCTCTCTGAAATTTAAGAGGAAAGGCGAATAAACTTTGATACAGGTACAGTATTTTTAAAAATGAAAAAAGTTAAGGTAATTTCTTTTAGTATCAACTAGAAATAGTATTACTGGTAGTTCATACTGACTGATTAGGAGTTATTTATCATGTATTATCTATAATTATTGTTTATATTGATTTATTTACCCCATCCTTTTTTACCTACAGGGTAACCATTTCAATAACAAATACTGCTCTTCCATATGGCTCTACCTGTATTTAACATAACTCCATTCAAACTTAAGACATAAGTCAAAGGAGATTATTTTTTTATATATTTGCTAAGTGGCTCATATTCAAAATTTTGTTCAAGATTTTTTTTAAACAGTGATAACCAACATGAACAGTATTGCAGGATTTGATGTACGACATGTATGTATGACATATCTTATTCTTTTGAAGATTTGTACTTATATCTGAATAGAGCTGAACCAATATTTTCGCCTTGTACTTCGATCATGTTTCAAGACAATGCACAGTATGGTGTTTGTTTGTGAGTAAACTACTTAAAACAAAGTATTCTCTCAGTTGAATCAGAATATGATGAATAACATCTCGTGTTAGTCAAAATTATGGAGAAAGTCCGCTTTCTAATGTTCAAACATTCCATGTTAGAAGAACCCATGTGCATAGTACTACGGTATAACTGATAAAGTGCACTTTCATCAAACTTGTAATTGAGGCTTATTGGGACAAAATCTGCCATTTGCCATATAAAACAGTGCACAAAGTGAAATCTTGTAATTAAAATTAATATAAGAATTCAAAATTAATTTATTTCATCAGAAGCTGGAGGTGCAGTAGTGTCTGAATTTAGTAACTGTAACTGTAACCAACTGTAACTTAGGCAAAAACCTTAAGAAATATAATTATTTAATTTTTTTTTACTCTTCTACTTTCATTTTCATCCTCAAATTTTTAACTAAGTACTTGTCATCAATAATTAAATCATTAATTATACTGTAATGTTCACCTTCATCTTCTTCATTTCAAGTCATAAATTATTTTGGGATAATTTTTTCATTTTTTTCTTCACAAGTGTGAAGGTTGGTATTATTGTATCAAGTCATAGAGACATGAGGTACTTTATGATGTTATTAAAAGTATCTTGGTATCCCTAGTTTCGATGGCGATTATTTTCACCTGTATTCCACAAAAATTAAAAAGCATGATCTTCCTGGGTTAATGCTATTGTTCAAATTTCAAAATTGTGTTTGATAAAGGAAATACCAGTAGTCAGTTTTCCTTTTGTTAAACATGATTTTAGACCCATGGCAAGATTTATCTGAATTAGTAGAATACAGACCATTGTTTTTTTTATTATGAGCTCAGGAATTGTAAGTGTCGGTCTGCTCTATTGAGTATGGAGCAAATAAGAACTTGTCATACGTAATTTTGTTGTTTGGAAAGAAAATTCTAAACAATGTCATGAGAATCTGGTGAAAACCACATGCATAGAATTATTGCCAACACAATGTTATTCTATAAAAGGGCATTGCTAGACCACTTCTACATGGTGGTGGGGGAGGTGGATAGACCACATTTGTAAATGAAATGAATAAAGCCTGGTTATCACAGATCTTCTTTTCCATGACAAGCAACAGAATAAATAAATAAATTGCTGTCATGGTTCTAACAACTGGAAATTTGCCAACAGGAGATGGAAGTGGGGGCCCATCCCCCCCCCCCCCCCCACCATGACCTTTTGGCTACTGTCACCATTTTCTCAGAAATCCAAATCATATTACATGAAGGCAATATGTGAATATATTTTGAAATTATTTATTCATAGATGAATTTATATTATACAGTATAGTAGGAATGAAGGTTTTTCTTTTATATACTGCCAAAGTTTCTCTATATGAGAGCACTTATTGAAAAAAGATCAGCTAATTTACAATCGTCAACAAATTGTGCAATGATCGACATTAACAAATATTATACCAGCTTGTTCTTGAGATTCTAAATGGCAAAGAGATTCACTTGTAAAAGTTAGTATGATATGTGTATTTGTAATGGCTGATTAGTTCTCAAACTTTTTTTTTGTGGAGGAATTCTTTGTCATTTTGAAAATAAGGTATAGAATATTTGTGACCTTAACCTAACCAATGATGTGGGTACAATTGAAGATGGTTGTAGTTAACTTGAACTTTACAGTTGCTTTGAAGTTGAATTTGTATCTAGTATATGAAAAATGATGGGAAACATGTAAACAGATACAATGGAAAAAAAAATTAATAAGGGGAGTCGAAAAGCTATTAATCTCAAGGAAAATATAACTTGTGCTAGGGCATAGTAATGCCTAATTGATATGTATGTATATGTCTATTATATGTAGATCAGCGTTTCTCAACCGGTGACCTGTAAAGCCCCGTTAGGTATACCACGAGGTCAGCCAAAAACATATTTTTGAAAAATGGAATAAAACTATGTCTCATCTGACATGACACAGCTAGAATTCAGCTGTACCGGTATATAGTTACCTGTTAAAAAAATTCTCAAAAATTTGACTGAGAAAAGTGGTGTAGTAGTAGCAGCATTATAACTGAGAGTGACACAACATATATAATTACCACCATGACCACATAATCCGTTCTTTAGTTTCTTGATTCACATTGTTTTGTCATTTTGTTTCCACGTTTTTGTAAGGTGGGCCTCAAAATTTTGTAATTGCTGAAGTGGGCCTCAAGTTAATAAGGTTGAGAAGCACCGATGTAGATGAATTATTGCATAACATTTGTGAATGTATTGCTTGAAAAAAATTGCTATTACTGATTTATATGAAATTTCATACAGATGTGTCATTTTATAATCAGAAACTGAATGAACTAATAAAGTAGATCTTTATATATATATATAATGACAAATGTGATTGGCAAAGTATGTATTCAGAAAATGTAACACCTTTTTTTTGTATTACTGTAGCCTAATTTATGGAAGTTTATTGATTGAATATGAGCAGGAAAAATGATTTATTCCTGTTATCTACATTTATCCGGACGAAAAAGAATGTTAAGACAAGGAAGAAATAGAATAGGAGGAAGAAGAAGAAGAGAGGCAGAAGAGGAGGAGGAAGAGAGGAAGAAGAAGAAGAGGAAGAAGTGATGAAGAAGAGAGGAGGAAGAGATGAAGAAGAGGAAGAGGAAGAGATGAAGAAGAGGAAGAAGAGGAGGAAGAGAGGAAGAAGAAGATGAGGAAGAGAGGAGGAAGAGATGAAGAAGAGGAAGAGGAAGAGAGGAGGAAGAGATGAAGAAGAGGAAGAAGAGGAGGAAGAAGATGAGGAAGAGAGGAGGAAGAGATGAAGAAGAGGAAGAAGAAGAGATGAAGAAGAGGAAGAAGAGGAGGATGAAGAGAGGAAGAGGAGGAGGAAGAGAGGAGGAAGAGATGAAGAAGAGGAAGAAGAAGAGATGAAGAAGAGGAGGAAAAAGATGAGGAGGAAGAGATGAAGAAGATGAGGAGGAAGAGAGGAGGAGGAAGAAGAGGAGAAGGAAGAGAGGAAGAAGAAGAAGAGGAGGAGGAAGAAGAAGAAGAGGAGGAAGACGAGGAGGAGGAAGAAGAATAAGAAGGGAGAGAGTGTTCATTTTCATTTTGCTTTGTAGACATCACCACACAGAAGTAAGAAACAATGCAGATGCAAATCTATACATAAATGAATCAGTAATACAGTTTATTGGATTTTTAATACAACAATAACATGAGGTACATAGATTTCTAAATAATAAGATAAGTTCAATAATAACATACAAAGGGATACAAAGTTATTGAATACAATATATAACAATGGCTAATTCATATGAAGGATAAGTAATTAGGCACTGACTTAAAACTATAAAATTACTACAGATTAAATTGTAAATTATGAGATTATCTTCCATGCTATTCCAAGCAAACTATACTTGAACAGATATGTAATACAAAGTTCTATACATCAATGGATACAAATTACGTAAACTGAAGTATTTACATACATATTACAAGTTTATTAATGATATCTGAGTGATCAGTGAAATACAACCATCATACATTCTACATTCATTATCAAAATGGTGTTTGAAAAAAAAAAATCTAACCAACAAATGCAAATGATTCATAAAGAGGAATATAAACCATAAGTACATTGTCTAAAGCCTCAGTTGTCAACGAGTCTATCTTCGCACAGACATCATATTCACTTTAAATTCACTTGTGAGTTATAAAGTTACTTTCATATTTTTGACTGCATTAAACAAATTAAAGTTTAAAAAAGACAAAGACCATAAAATTGACTGAATAATATACATTCATAAATTGATATAATAACTTAGATTTAAAGAGATAAATAGCAACTTCCCCTCTCCCTCCCCCTCAAATAAACCAAGCTACATGCAGTAGTATAAGCCATTCCCCCCAATTTCACTGAGCATGGGATTGTTTAAAGCCTATCTGCAGTTATGCTCACTGGCAGATTGTTATCTCATCAAATTAGCTCTCAATTAACATAAGAAAAAGGGGGACCATGGGGGATCAACGGGTTACGCTTAGGCATTGTTGGCTGTACAGAGGGCGCAAGTAGCTACAAGTAGTGCAGTCCTGCTTAAAGGATGATACAGTGGCCCCTCCCTTTAAAACTCATACAAAAATGACATCTAACCCACATGTGCCATAAATGGAAAGAGTAATAACAAATAGATATATGACTTTTATACAACAAATATAAATTGCACAATGGCAGACTTGTACATTATGTAAAATACAGATACAAATTACACATGGAATACACGTACCAGTAAATAACCACTGTGGTATTAATGACCGACATGTAATTGAATTAATGAAGCTTTTACAGATACAGATATAAAGATACATTAGGAAGGCATTAACTATTTGAATATAGGGAAGACATATTATACAGGAAAGTGTCTTCGGTCGAATACACAAAATTACAAATGTACAACACAATTTCACTGGATTTTTTTCACTTCTGAATGAAATATTGAAACAACTTTCTCCAGAATGATTACAAATCTTATAGGAAGAGCTGGGGCACATATTTTAGCTAATGAAAGTAGCTATTCCAAGAGGAAAAGGTTCCTTCAATTATTATGAAGATGTTGTCTGATATCCTCCCTAAAGAAGAAATATTTCTGCGTAGAATATCTTTCCCGAATGGCAAATGGCCTAAACGTTTTCAACTTTTCAAAACTTTTAACATGTTCATCAATAGCATAGGGTAAACAAATTATGATTATGTACTTTAAATAGAAAGGTCCCTTTCTTGTAAAAGTCCTACAAATGGATAAATTCTAAAAATCAATCAACACCTGAGTTGAAAAGTGAAAACACCCATCATATTATTTTATCATCATTTTGGTAACAGACAAAAAAGTTGTATACACATAATCAACAGTGTAAATGCTTATGACAATTTAATATGGCAAGTTAATACTATGGCTACAAATCAATTTCAACTAAATGTATTTCATTTATCCTATAAATACTGTGTAACAATAATATATAAAATATGTACACATTATTACAAAATACAAATTTTGACAAAGGGTAGGCACTTACTGTGATATTTACAGCTGATTGATTAAAGATGCAGCGGGCTCCACATTTTATTGAGTTTTTATACTTTAAAAAAAAAACTAACATTATCTTGTGGGTGTGAACTCTTATAAAGACGTAGTAATTTAACATGGAAGTTAAAAAAGAAAACAAATGCTGGAAAAGCTATTTACAAATTATGTTGTCTATACTAACAAAACTAGCCAAATCTATTGTCAAACACTGCCAATGAAAATTTCGAATAAGTAGATATCAAATCTTCAACAAATTTGATATACATGTACAATACCACTGTGTATAAGAATATGTAATTTTTACATTTATTTTAAAACATAACATAACAAGAGTGCCTGAGGTACAAAGTGTATACATAAATAATAAATACAACATACAGTCAATGGTATATGATATGAATTGACATTTCAGGAGAATAGTTGGGGCAAACTTGAGGAGAGTTTCTAATACACATGAGTTGGTATAAAATACTTAGTGGCAAGACAAAGGAATGCATAGATGAGCTTTGGAATACCACAGAGATTATTTGTTTCGGTGGAAGATTTGTCAGAAGACAATTCATTTTTCATCAGAATAGGTACTTTGGTAGAATATAAAAGGAGCACTACATTTAAATATGGCAAGACCTATGGGTGTGCTAGGCATGACATTCCAAATTCAATACTGAATTCCAATAGATGATAAAATCTGGAAGAGAAATTCATTAATTCATTTTAATAGAAATAAGACACTAAGATTCAACACCAATTTGATCTAAGGCATTAAATATAATACTATGTGGAATAGAACAGCATGGATTTCATATAATTATGATATTGAGTAAATTCATTGTTTTTCCAATCATCTCCAATCGATCTATTACCAAGAAAATACAAACATAGTATTTGTAATGGATACTTTCTGTATCAAAACAAACTGGAATCCTATGTCCCAAGAGAGCCCTTAACATTATTATTCTTCAATAGAATTCAAACATTAAAGAAGCACCATGAACAAAAGAAAATATATATTTATATACAAATATATATAGCTATTAAGTTCACTTATTTCTTAATCCCCTTTACTTATTCAAGAAGTCAATGTTGGACTTGACGCACTTCCCTGTTGGGACATCAAGAGCGCTGACTTTGATTTCTGTATCCCCATACTGCATGGTGAGTTGCAGCTCTCTTCTGCCCTTCATACCACTATACTGTGAATCACTCACATCGATGCTCAGGGTGCCACACTTGCAAACGCCTTCATCCGTGATGAACCTCACGTTCTCCCTGTCACTGCAGTAGATGTTGATGATGATCGCCTGTTGCGATGGTTTAGCTGGTGTGTAGCTTCGCGTCACCTTGTCACCAACAGCCACTGACTCGTCGGCTTGGACGAACGTATCAAAGATGTCCTTACACCAGTCTACGTTGTCCTTGGTCACCTTCTTCTCGTCGGGATGCTTCCCAGGCTGGAACTTGTTGAGGACACCAACGCCGTAGGTAAGCCTTGAGCGCCGAACGCGGACTGCCGATGGATCCAAGCCGAACAAGACCGCCCCCTTCAGGATGGACAGTCCTAGGTCACGAGGGATGATGATCCTCAGCTGGCTGCTGAACTTCTTGCGGATGGCACTCTGCAGGAGGGCCGACTGGGCAAACCCACCCACGACAAACAGGTAGGAGATACCAGTCAGGCTTGGAGAGCTGAGGACCTCATCCACACCGCTAATAAGCCGCTCCATGGTGGAAGCGAAGAGCCGCTGCATGCCTTCTGGCGTGAACCGCAGCATACCTGGAACTCCAAGAGCGGAAGACAATGAGACGAGAGAGAAGAGGAGGGTGGCATGTTAGGATGAAAGCATGGTTAATGGGTCAGTGCGGAAGCTGGAGATGTCAAATATGTATGCGTATGATCGATGCAGCATGCGCTCAGGTAAACGGCAGGCAGATGTACATGTATAAATATGTATAATATTTTGAGGTATGTACAAATGAGCGTCCATAATCTTGTAAAGGTATCAAATATAAAATGTGCCTTAGATGTCATCTTTCTGGGTTTTTTCTTCTTATGATGGATATTGATTTGATTTTCTTTGTAATGTTCATGAAAAGAAGCTTCTCATATGAGAAACAAAATATTAATTTCTCTTCCATATATATATGTATGATATGAACAAGCTTTGAATATGAGATGTAATGCAAATTTGTGCAACATGAGCTGAGTATGAATCTATGAAACTTCTAATGAACTTCATTTCTTGTCTTCGGTGAAAACTTAAAGAGTGCAGCTCAACTTCATGACCATAGCTTTTTTTTACCCTCTGGAAATGAAAATGAAAATGAGATGTGGTAGGGATGGACATATATTCTTATACAAACAAGAGATTTTTTACTTTCAGTGTATTCATGAAAGATGGGTGATTGAGCATGTATGGCATATGAACTCATGGGGGAAAAATGAGTATTCTTGTGAAACTGTCTGTAATTCATTGTGCAATACAATAAAAGTGTAAGATAGATAAGGAGGATAAAGTATTTTATATTTTCCGCCCATCTTGAAATGTGGGTGACTGCATATGTATATCGCATCTATGGTAATATGATGTCATAGAATATATGAAGTGTTTGTAATATAGGATTATAAGATTTATGCGAACAGAAGTAAAAATGATATGTTTGTGTACAAGTCAATAGTAAAACAAATCATGGCACACAATCATGAAATTAATTCAATACAGTGTTTAATAGATACCATGCTTAACAGCATATCAAAGAACAGCAAAGAAAATCCCATGCTTAAAGCAAAATATATAAAAACTAGATGGAATTCGACTGCGCGCAGTCGAAAATGATGCCTCCGTTATAGAGCAATTTTACAAACCAAAACAGAAAAAAAAAATTGAATTCACGTTCAATGGTAATCCATTGACAGGTTCTCAGAATATTGTGATTACAAGCAATTTCTCATATACATATATGACCCTTTGATCTTTGACCTCATGACCATAAAATCTACTCAGTTCATTGGCTCTGCAAGATGTTCTGAGTTAAATAGTAATCCATCTGTCAGTTCTAATGAGAATGCGTTCACAAGCTATTTTTGCATACATAATGGGCCCATGACCTTTGACCTTTGACCTTATGAACCAAGAATCTACTCAGTTCATTGGCTCTGCAAGTAACAAACATGACCTAATTTTGGCATGAATCCATCAATCGGTTCTTGAGATAACGCGATCACAAGCTGTTTTTGCATTCATAATGTGCGCTGTGGCCTTTGACCTTTGACCTACGTGCTCCAAAATCTAATCAGATTGTCTTCCTATGGTGATACACACTATCATTAAGTTTGAAGTTTAAATCTCCAGTGGTTCTTGAGATATTATGATAACAATCTCAATGTATGGAATTTCATAAGTTGACCTCTGTGACCCTTGACCTTTGACCTACGTGCTCCAAAATCTAATCAGATTGTTTTCCTATAGTGATACACACTATCACTAAGTTTGAAGTTTAAATCTCCAGTGGTTCTTGAGATATCATGATAACAATCTCAATGTATGGAATTTCATAAGTTGACCTCTGTGACCCTTGACCTTTGACATACGTGCTCCAAAATCTAATCAGATTGTTTTCCTATAGTGATACACACTATCACTAAGTTTGAAGTTTAAATCTCCAGTGGTTCTTGAGATATCATGATAACAATCTCAATGTATGGAATTTCATAAGTTGACCTCTGTGACCCTTGACCTTTGACATACGTGCTCCAAAATCTAATCAGATCGTCTTCCTATGGTGATACATACTATCCTTAAGTTTGAAGTTTAAATCTCAAATGGTTCTTGAGATATCGCGCTAACAAACTCAATACAAGGAATTTCATAAGTTGACCTCTGTGACCTGTGACCTTTGACCTACGTACTCCAAAATCTAATCAGATCGTCTTCCTATGGTGATAAATACTATTCCTGAGTCTTAAGTTTAAATCTTAAATGGTTCTTGAGATATTGTGATAACGGTCAAACGGGACGGACGGACGGACGTACGGACGGACGGACGTACGGACGGACGGACGGACGTACGGACGGACAACCCGAAAACATGATGCCTCCGGCACCACCTTCGGTGGCGGAGGCATAAAAATCATGGGGAAACAATCTTAATTATCTGCAAAGGCTAGGTGGTGTAATAATGCTTGCAAATTATGATGTAAATTTTTTTATCAAGAAAATACGTGGCCAAAGAATTAGCTATTGATTTTACAAGTTTTAAAGAGCCTTTAAAACACAAATGAGGCACAGAACTTTGAATCAAATTTCAATATGCATATTTTAAGAACACCCTTTATTTTATTCAACTTATAGTTATACTGATGGATCACTAAATATTTCCTCCATCTCGTAAAGTTCTCAAATGATTTTGAAATAGGGTGCAACATGATTTCTCTTTCCAAACGCACTTAATGTTCAGAGAACCATCAAATATCTTTAGGGGTCACTTGCTGAAGAAGTTGACCATAAAATATAAGTAATTAATGCTAGTCAAATTATTTGTTATCCACCAACAATTTCTTTAATAATCCAGAACATCGCTTCCCTATCTAGCAGACACCTTATAACTTTGGAGATCCCATGTCTTCCTAAAGAAGAATAGATACATTATTGGGTTGTCATCCTGTTCTAATTTTTATGTAGAAGAGGTCTCTCTAAATAACCCGTTAAGATCATATTTAATCTTTTGACAGCTAGTAAGCAATTCTGTTTTGAAGTACAGTGAAACCTGTCTATAAAGACCACTTTTCTTGTCTCCCTTGGGTGCTCTTATGTACAGGTTCCTTTAGTACATGTTTCAATGAGAAACAAGTTTCAGGGAAAACAAAAAATGCGGTCTTTGTAGACAGGTGGTCACTAAAGCAGGTTTGACTGTATATAACTTAAAGCCCTTCTGGCTCTCAAAAGACTCTTTGTGCTTGCAAGAACAGTATTAAACCTACCTTGTGCCGACCATGTGACATCTTTGTAGTTATACTTCCTGACAGTGTCTTCCATCTGTTTGCCGTTGGTGTATTTCTTGTAGTAGTCGATGAAGGAGAAAGGCAGCGACACGTTGAGGGGGTTGTTCTTCCAGGGGCTCGCGTTGCGCTTGCGAGCCTCGAAAGCAATCATAAGGTCTACCCATCCTGCTGGTCTCTTCACCTGAAAGAACAGTATCGATCATGCCAGTTTATTAGTAGATGCCCTCAAACATGAGTACCGAAGCAACCAAATCTTATCGACAGGTAGCTTACCTGTAAAGGTTTATAGAGTGGTGAAGTTATTATGGTCATAACATTACGAACCAGAGCAAAATAGCACTGAGCTCCTATAGGAAATCTTTTTCTTCAGATGGTCATATTTCAGCCAATACTTGACATATTCAATTGGTTTCTGTCATTTGGACATTATTTTTGATGCTCTTTTGGAAAATGAAGACAAAATTGAGAAATTCAAAAAATAGATTTTTATGATGTCACAGCTTCGGTACTCTATTAGTCAGCATTAGTGGAGTCTTAGACCAAGGTTCATTATTCAGACACCTTTTCTCTCAACAACCATGCTGTAATTCTAAGCAAACATCTGTGGTCTAAAATGTATAGAATCCATGTTTTGAGCAAAGCTTGAAACTTTACAACAGAATTTATTGTACTCTGTAACTAATGGATTTTTCTCTCTTACTGAATGTCTCATCAACTATGCTGTGGTTAGATGGACCCTCAAAAAATTTGAATGTTGATACATGACACAAGAAACTATAAAATGTCTCATTTTCACTTCACACTCAATTAGTCCTGGGAGAAAATAAACCCTTTTCCCCTTCAAAGTTGATTCTATATCTATTGCCCTAAAATAAATCTGTTAAAGTACATACAAGAGCATACACATCTAATAAAGGACAATTCCAAGGCATTTTGGTTCCCATATTGAACATGATTAAAACTATGAAAAGGGCTCCATGCTAACTTATTTTATTAGGGGGTTCAGACTGCAATGTATAGAGTCTTTATGCATCAGTCCTATATTCAAATTTTAAAAGTTTAGGGGTCCAGACCTCAATTTTGGTCGCCCATGTTTCCCAGGCACCATTATATGTCGACCCCTGCTATAAATATAAATTTCTTTGATAGTTGGTCTGATCTAAGCTATAGTCGGGGCATCAACTTAATAAAAGCATCAGGTACATTCAAATCATCAATAAAGTCAGGAACAAACGGGACAAAATATACCTCAGACCTGCTCCTAGAGATGAACTTTACAAACAGGGGTGATAGTGAGCAACCACGCCCCCCCCCCCCCCCCCCCTTGAGTAAAAAAAGAAAGAAGAGGATTCGGGGGGTGGGGGGAGGGGGGGAATGACACCTAACAACATTCCCTCCCTTTTGAGTAAGAAAATTTGTGAAAAATAGGGGAAAAAAGAGAAAATATGGGAAAAATCAGGATAAAATTGGGTAGAAAAAAAAAAGAAAGAAAAAAAATAATCAGGAAACCGATTTAAATCTGGTAATTATCAGGCCTGTACAAACCTTGAATTCCTCAATGAAGTCTTGACTGAAGATGTCTACAAGGAGTTGTTCAAACTCTTGGTCGATACTGACTGAACCATACCTCCCTCCTGCAGCCTTGTGAAGCTCCTTGAGGGTACCTAGGCCTTCCTCTACCTCATGGACAGTGATGTCCACGGTCCCTCCTCCACAGTCTACAACCATGTAACGAGTACCTGTCAGATGGAAAGGATTGAAATCAATGGGTCAATATCTTAAATGTACTTCAAAAATCACAATAAAAAAACCTTTGAAGCCCCACTGCACTACTTATAGCTACTTGCGCCCTCTATATAGCAAACAATGCCTAATGGTGCCTGTTGGTCCCCCATGATGCCCTTTTTCTTATGTTAATTGAGAGCTGGTTTGATGAGATAACCACCTCTCACTGACCTTGCAGGGAGGTCTAATCCCCCTGGCCAAACTAGTACAGACGGGCTTTAACGTTTCTAATATTTTACACTATACTAAACTAAATACATATACTGAAAAATCCAATTTCAGAAATCTTTAAATTTTGAACACATAATTAAATTAATCCTTATTGCAACATACATTACTTTACGGTCTAAAGTGCAGCTAGAGGAAATAATAAACAAAGTGACAAAACACATGTGAGCCATCTCAAGGTCCATTAACATATGATGTGCAATGTTACAAATCATTCCAAAGTTTTATGACCTGAAAATGATCCATAAAAACAAACACCAAGTGAAATATTTTTTCTAATTTTTTTTTGGGTATATATATAGCTACAATTTTTGTCTTTGAGCATTCCATTTTAGCATAAAAACTGAAACAGTAATATCTTGTCTTTCAATATACTGGTACAATGACCTGGAAACCATTATGCTTGCAACTGTCCAATATTTGTTTTTCAAACCATTTTGACATTGATTTCCTGTATATTATAATTTTCACATTATTAATTCCACATTTCCAGCAAAGAAATGTTTGTGCAAATTTCTTAATCCATCAGTACATGCACTTTTCACAAACTGCACCCAAACGTAAATATGAAGATGATAGAGAAAAGACGGTGTTAAATGTATGATTGTGTTTATTATGGAGAAGTGATATTGGGAAAGAAGTGTGTGAAGTTACATACAACCTGCACCCTCTACAGCACCCACCACCAATCGCGACATTATTTTGATATAACACATTGATCAAGAATAGCGAGGGCATTATTAAGACTCAGATAGTTTTTCCTTTTCAGTTGTACCATCTCACATAGATGGAAAAAGACAGAACTGCTGAATGCACTATGTAGTCTTTTCAGTGCCCCTTTAATACCAGCAATAATGTATTACATTTAGATCTTGACTTTGTTTCTCATTACTCAAATAACTGTAAATAAAAAGGTTAAAAAGTTTACTCAGCAATTGAAATTTGAGTAGTGCACAATAGAAGTTATTCCAACAAGTGAAATGAAAGAAAGAATAGCAAAGTCCACTGCACCACAGATTAAAACTTTTTGTTAATTTTGCCACCACCATCCACAATATCAAATTTACCAATCATAATTTACATCGACTATGAGAAGAATTTCAAGGGATGACCTTTCAAAGGGCTTCTCCAATTAGAAACCATGTTCATATCGAGTTGTGATGTCTAGGAATGGAAAAACACAAAACATGTTTACTGTTTTCAATGCTTGGCAAACTCTGCTTGTTTGTTACTGATGTGAACAAACAAAAGGTATTACAAAATATCAATGCTATGCAATGAGTCAGAGTACAGTGAACCACATAGAAAAGTGGTCATGTAACAGGGGAAAATGAACTGGTAATAGAGCTAGCAAATTTTATAAACAAATAGTCAAATACCATTGCACTTTTAATTTTTTATAAAGTTTGAATAATTTGTGATATAACAAACAGACAGGATAAAATTTACTCCACATTTAGCTTTAATCCAAGTGGTATGAAAATAATAATATATCTGACAGTTTTATGTTTTTTTCATTATGGAAAGGCATTTATCTTAGAGTGAGTATTTCATGTCACTTAAACAAAATGAAAGATAGTGATGCATTGGTTTCAACTCTTCAGTTTTATCTCAAAGGAGTATGACTCACTTCCTCTCACTTTTTTTCTATTTCCTTTTCTTTCCCCATCAACACATTAGGTACCATCACGTACCATAATTTTCATAAACCAAACCACTTCCACCTTTTTAGTATTACTGATTCATTTCTGGGATCTATGAGTCATGATATATCACAGTGTTCAGCTTTGATCCTAATATTCATCATGTTGGGAGTATCGAAACTGCGTGCTAATACCAAGTATAGGATCATTTTGAGACGATCTATCACAGATAGTTTGAGAATATGATATTTTGGCTTTTAATACACGTGCATACCATTACCTGCGGTGCAACACGATTTACAAAAACTTCCTTCAATCCCCCTCCTCCCCCTCTTTTTTCCTTGTCATCACTATCATTGCCTGATACTCTCCTGAGAGGACGAGACTCAAATAAGAATAATGTGGCCTTGGTGATGACTTAATCTTACAATTATCACATTTCCATGTTCCATGTTTTGCATCATTTGGGAAATGCACTTTCATCAGGGTTGAACCCAGATTTCACCATAAGCTCAGAAATAAGTAGGCTCAATGAATTTCAAAGTGATGTGGAATTGTACCAAAACCCTCTGATAAATCCAGACAATGTCACAAACACATCGCTTCATTGAGTAACAGATTTTAATGTACCTAATGATCACATGTTATTGATAAGCAAAGGACATGCCTATATGTTACATCATCATGATTTATATACCTCTGTTATGGGACAAAAACTTAAAGTCCAAGACATTTTATCCTTAAATCTAATAGGAGTAAGTCCAATTTGCTCCTTTCAGATTTAAAAATAGAAATGGTATTAAAATTTGTGTCAAAATAAATCCTGATCTAGTATGGTTGTGGGTGTGGTGACTCAGGGAATAATTTTCCCGGTATCGCATCGCAATTCGCGATGTATTTTCAGCCATTTGCGACGCATCTTTTTCATGAATCGCAATTGCTGCGATGCAAGCGAAACGTACATTCATATACACAGACCGCCAATCCACAAACTACATACACCCTCGACGCTCCGATATCCGATCCATATATCCCAGGCAGGCTTGGCTAGGCCAGGCTGGCCAGCACTGAGCGCTAAGCGTACTACAGTCACTTTTTAACCGTGCAGCTACACAATGTAAACATAGCACGCTTTAGGCGATGAGTGTCTACGGTCACCATTTAACCGTGAGTGTTGTTTCAATGCAGTGCATGCATCAACAATGCACGAGCTATGTACTGTACTCACACACAGACCGCCAATCCACACATTGCATGTACAGCAGGCTAGGCCAGCGCAGCCTGCACCGAGCGATATTAGCGTACTACAGTCACTTTCTAAACCGTGAAGCTACACACACCTACATAGCGCACTATCGGCGATGAGTGTCTACGGTCACCTTTTAGCCGTGAGTGTTGTTGCGATGCAGACAACAATGCACGCACGTGGTGAACTAATTATATATCCAGGGCAGGCTCAATCGCGCTCATGTGCGAGCTAATACTACATGTTGCTGTTTACCCTCGATACGATTCAAAGTTACTGGATTTATTTGGATTTAAGACTCGACTCGTCTCTGGATTTATTGTTGGACCGATATTTTTGTCATTTTCAAAACATGGTGTCAATTCGTGTAGTTACTGTGGAAAAAAAAAAAAATGTAGTAAGTATGCATTCATGACCAGATGTTGTGACGTCATTGTTTTTGCACTGTAATTTATAACATGAAAAAAAAATTGCTATACAAGTTCATCCAACTGCTATGCAAAAATTATTTTGTGTAGCAGATTTGCTATGCAAATTTTTGGCTGGAAATTATTCCCTGTGACTGGTTGTAAATATATGTTTACATTTTAACTAGCATCATTTATCTTTCATTGTCATCACCATCATCATCCTCACCATAATCATCATCACCATAATCATCGTCCCCATCGTCGTCCCCATCGTCGTCGTCGTCGTCGTCATCATCATCATCATCCCCATCAATATTATCATCATTATCATCATCATCATCTTCATCATCTTCATCATTATCATCATCATCATCATCATGACCATCATCATCATCAACACCATCATCATCATCACCATCACCATCAGCATAATCTTCATCTTCATCATCACCATCACCATCACCATCACCATCACCACCACCATCACCATTAACACCACCATCATCATCATCGTCATCATCATCATCATCACCACCTCCTTCATCATCATCATCATCATCATCACCATCATCACCATCATCATCACCATAACCATCACCATAATCATCATCATCAGCACCATCACCACCACCATCTCACCATCACCATCACCATCACCACCACCATCACCTTACCATGTCTGATGCTCTCTGAGACCTGTGAGTTGGACTTGGTGATTTTGCCTGTACTACTCCTGAGCCACTTCTGTCTCTGTGACTGGTGTTCCGGTGCCAGCTCTCTCAGACGTAGCTTTCTGATGTAGATGGACGCAGCCTCTGGCTCCAGTGCTATCAGCAGCCGATCAGGTGTGGATGGTGTTGCTAAGCCGGCCTATAAAATCATTTCAAGTAACAGTTAAAAGTTGGACAACTTTAAAAGAAATGATGATACTATCAGGCCTGACTTTTACTATTTCTCCCTTGTTATTTGATTATGTAATGTCTCTCCTTCTTTTATACTTTTGGTCATCTAGGGTTCTTGTTCTCGTACGTATACCGGTAGTTTGGAATCTCTCACAACAAAATTAGGAATGCAGTGTACATTGAATTTTTTTTAGAAATTGAGAGGAGCCTAGGATTTAAAACAAAATATGAGAAATAATTGATGAAATTGATGAAATTAAATGATGTCAAAACTTACATTCAGCTCCTTATAATAATTACTAATTTGTTGGATCATTACTTGTTGAAAATCATACCCTCGTAATATTAACAAGCCTGATACCACACTGATGACAGACCAATCAAAGGATTACATTACTCCAAATGGCCAAAAATTCCTCATTAGGGAGTCACTTTTGAGATGGTTTTGCAGCGAACTGAGGTACGACTTACCTTGTAAGCGGCTTGTCTCATGAACTGCTTGGCTGGTTGTTTCCAGATAGCAGGCACCGTCAGCACCCATCTGATATCTCTTGGGTCTACCTCACCGTCCATAGACTGATCACATAGTTCCTCTACAGCATGGTCATGGAAGAAACGCAAGGAGTGCTCAAAGACAGCAGCAGCTGGGAAACTCTTACCGTTGGCCGCCTTGATCTCTGTCTTCAGATTCAAGTTCTGTGAGGGAATGATGATAAAGAGAATGATTTGTACAGATTAGACTTCATTCATAAATATCACATATGAAGAACTGTTTGTTTATGAGCCCCCCCCCCCCCCCCCAAAAAAAAAAAAAAAAAAAAAAAAACCAACAACAAACAAATATTAAAGCAGACAAACAGAAAATCAAAAAACAACTTTACTTTTATTGTAAGGATCAAGTAATTTGGAACACTGGTAGATGGTAAATTGCCCTGATATATGGGAGATAAATGTTCAAATAAAATGTACAATTTTTTTTTTTTTTTTGGGGGGGGGGGGGGGGTGGGGGTGGGAGGGGGTAGTTATTGACATGGCAGTAGCACACAAAATAAATAGGCAGAGCACTGGTACTTGGATACTGGACAGGGGCGAGAGGGTCTTGCCACAGGATATTTCTGCATCATGACATGAGGGATGACATAAATGTACACAGCATTGAAATAACACAAACAGCTGTATAGTCTATATTAAGATTTTGAGATTAAATTGGTTAAAAAGCTCATCTTAAGAAGCCTGAACTGTGGCAAGTTTCTGATAGAGTTGGATCACTGTAAATGAAAATAAGAACAGATTTACTATATTGTATTCCAATAGTTAATCCATCTGACCAGATTCATTTGTGAATGTACTTTGGAAAATATTAATATGTCACAAATTTTTAGAGGTTTGACATGTATGGCAGGCCTTTGAATCTATTGAAGATATCAACAAATGCTCCAACACTTATTGAAATCTTGATCCCTGCAATTTCATGACATGGCCTGGATTTCCCCATTCTTTGTAGGATTTCTTGACTTTCAAATCTTGTTCTCTCCTTAAAGCATTGCTGTCAGGATTAAATCTGACCCAGGTGCTCGGCCGAGCAAGGTCAGTTACGGCAAATCTTTTAGTGTGAAATTCAAAACCGTACTTTTCTCTCTCTTTTCTGTTATAATCCTTGAGGTACGAATCAAAAAGGGGGTGCAGGCATGGCATAAAGAGATTTGCATTGTTTTACCCTGATAGAATTCCAAGGTTTGATTTACACTCAGGTTCAGCTGAAGTGAAGAGGTCTACATTTCCAGTATTAAATGCTACTTTTCCTCAGGGGTTGGGTTATTTATTACCAGAACTTGAAATCTGCTAATGCAGAACAAGGTATTATTTCTGAATCTGTCATATTGGTAATGTTGGTCTTCAACACAGGCAGGTAGAAAGATATAGCTTTCTCAAACCGATACCTAGTCACCTTTTCCTGGTCAGACACACAATGGAGCAGACATAGAATTGAGGAATATACAAGAAGTGGGGAGAATATGTTTTAAAACATTTTTTTAAATGAAGAAATGGTTAGGAGAAAAAGTATTTTTGTCTTGGATCCTTGATTAAGATATAAGAGGGAGGGGGGGGGGGGGGGGAGGGGACAAAATACAAAATTAAAAGGGACCTGGGAAAGTTGGATCTTCATCTAATCCACTAAGCAGTATGAAATCTGAGGATTGAACCGTCCGAAGAGTCGAGCACACTCTAGCATGAAGGGCTACATCCTAACATTTAACTTTCATAGTGCCAACTGGGCCAAATTCACACATTTATTCTACCTAGTACAATCATACATGTGTTTATGTATGTCTGTCATATCTTTACTTTACATTAATAGTCAATATGGGTCAAAATCTGATAGAAATGAGAATGCAGAACTCAAAATATAAATCAGTACGTAGTCTATTGTGAGAACCCTGTTGAAACTGGAGATCATCACAGCATCCAAATGATACTATTTTAGGAATTTTTAGGGCAGTATTATTTGTATAGATTTATGAGGTCATTGCAAATTCACTGGTGTCAAATCGTCCTTGGAGTATTATAACAGGAAAAATATGAAAACTACTGCACTCAACATATTGTGTATCTGGAGAAGTTTATATGCAAGAAAAGCACTGGCTTGAAATCTAAGATTAGGATAGTGAACTTGTTCTCGAAAATCTTAAGAGAAGACAATGAGACCACTGTGAAAATGATTATCCCAATATATAACATTTGAAAGAAGGAGAATCTTGGTGTATGAAATTTCATATTTATTGCAAATATTAATCACATATTGCACTGAGTGTAGAATGCAATTGATGTAATGTCTTTTTATTTTATACACCATTTACATGGCACTGCATGGAACAATGAAGAAACAGTGTATTGTTTGAAAATCAGCAGTTTTCATTATAAATTAGGGCCTGGTTGTCATATATGAACAAGTATGATGAAAACTACTTTTACAACGACATTTACAATATCGCGGGAAATATTCTGAATAATCACATATTTCAAGAAACTACAATTTGTACTTGCATTTTGCTGCTATTTTGTGGTCTCCTGTAACCAAATACCGTAAGCCTAGCTTGTTAATACCATTTCAAATTATGTTGAAATACTAATAAAACATAAATTCCTGACATTCCACCAAGATAAATGTGTACAGTATGTGTAGATGAGTAGCAAATTGCCAATTACATGAATGCCTTAACCATAACCATGTAGCCTGTAGGCCGTATATCAAATTATATACTCTGAAGTATTTTTATTACCATTCACTCCATGATGACATTAAAATCTAACAACTAATGGATCAGCTGGAGTAAACTGATGGTCAACTGCAATGTAAACCATGTTGCCACTACCATGGACCTACTACAAAGGTCCACATGCCACTACACAGCTTGAATATATCTTACTCAGTTGGTCCCTCAGGCAAAATCTAAACAAAACTACCCTACTGTAAGTGGAGCTAACCCTTCATTCATTGATGCTTTTCCAAACACTGCATTGCCTCCCTCTGCAGTTCTACTTCTGAAAACACATGTATCCATTATATTGGGAAAGAAATGATCTTGCTCATAATGGTGGTAGTACACTATTCATTAATGCATATAGTATGTGCACAATCATTAATAAGTGATACTTATGATATTTTGGTTAGTATTCAAGGAATCCTGATCATTTTCACCACGCCAATCTACATTATTACATTTCCATCAGATAAGGCTCCTCCCCATCCAGCTATAATGTATATCTCTTCATTCATAATCAAGGTCAAATATTAACACACTGACATAAACACTAGACCATATCTCTTATCTCCCCATAAAATTATAAGCCAAAGATAACTCCCATTGCCATTACTCCACAATTTTTGGCTCCATTTGAAATATGCATGCTGTCAAAACTTGGTGGAGCTGTAGTCCGTTGCGCTGGTTTTAAATCAAGCAGACAGTATTGAGTGGAGAAGGAATAGAATTACATGTTGAATGCTTTGCTTATTTTTCCATGTTTGAGGTCCGACCTATAAAGCTTAGCTCGGGCGAGTATTCCTCTAGGGAGAGCGATCAGGTTCTCCACGTCTCCATGCCATCCATGTAGGCTCAGGATGCACTTTTTTTTGCTGGGAGGAGTTGGTATCAAAATAGAATGATGTGGGATCAAACATACGTGGAATTGTCTAAACCATATCATAATAATGCAAGTACTGGATATGAACACCAAATGAGAGCTATATTCACAAGATGCGAATTGGGCTATCTCTTTATGGAACTTACATACATAAAAACTACAAGATAAATAACTGCATCAATTTCCAACATGTTCTTTCTTCCCTGCTTTCGATCCCCCATTTTTTCATAAACTATACAGTATATGGTCCAATTGGCCAAATAGAAACTGGGTCAGTTGTCCTCAGAACAAAATTGCTCTGAGCCCTATGACATGGTGAAATTTTTATGTGCACCATTTTTTTCTTAAATCATGATCTACATGTACTGCCCCAATCAAAATAATTTAAAAAAGAGTGGAGGGGGAGGGGGGGGGGGGGGGGGGGGGGAGGGGATGTACCACGATTTCTAGGTAATTATCAAGAATTCGCATCAATTAATGCTGGAGCATAACGTAGAAACACACCTATCAATAATTCTATCATTTTTTTTACTGTGACCATTCCAAGTATCCAGAAAAATAATAACTGCTTTATACAATCCTTTTCTTTTTTTACTTCAAAAATAATGTTAACAAATAGCTCCAGGGAACAGTTTTTTCAATTCCCAACATTTACTCCTATACGAAGATGATTTATTGGAAACAGACCGGTTGGTAGACAATGATATATTCCATACAAAAAAGTTTGATATCAGTTCAACTCATGTGATAAACAGTACTCCATGGAAGGATAGAGTATTCCATACATGTATGTCTCAAAATCTACTGTAACATAATCAGGAAGCAATGTACTGTAACATAATTATGAAGCAACTGATTCCTTATTTCTGACCACATATAACTTCTATTTCTAAGCTATAATTATAAATGTAATTTCAGTGATCAAAATTTTGGTCTGAACGTCTCATCTTGTATTCCCTGAATGATGGAATACAACAAAGAGGAGAGGGACTTGATCCCTCCGATCATTTGACAGTGAAGAAGAAAAGTGATTTATGAAGAAAGAGAGAGAGGGTGAGAAAGGGATATAACATGGTATAGACATGGGAGGGGATGTAAACAGACATTCAGAAATGTAAGAGATCTTTAAGGTGAGGCAGTGAGATCTATATATATATATCTATTCAGGTTCCTAACATTATCTCATTTTGACTACCGCTATACTTTTTTTCTTCAATTTTTAGTTAATTACATCTAGAAATAACAAGATGAGAGGGACTGGTGAGGGAGGGGGTAAAATGGGAAATAGACAAGGAGCAATGAAAGTTCATAACTCCTATTCCCAAGATAATAAAATTGTGATATAATATTCTGGCCCTTGCTCTTCCCCCATTATCTGGTCATAAGAGACATTCCATAAATAGTTTCATTGCAGTTTCTTGAAAGCTCTCCAAACTAAGGTCAAAGAGCTCTTGTAGGAATCTCAACATTTCAAGATTTATGGAAACATGAGACAGGCACTCATACCTTTAATCATTTTTTTGACTGTTTAATATGTTGAGGTGTATGTGAGGGCATGGCATGTAAATTGCAAATGAAACAATGGAAATCTTTTGTCAAACAGTGTGATATATTATCATACTTGCCCATGGAAAAAACAACAAGAACAAAACAAATGAGCTAAAATTAGAGAGTACAAAATTGAAAACAGGCAAGGAATATTTTAATGATGACAGTGAAAATGGGTTTCTTACTGGGTCTCCATGTAAGGTGAGCTTGAACTTGTCAAAGTACATCCACCTTATGGCTTCCTTATGATCCATATCATGATAGAAATCCCTGGCAGTGAACCCGAAGGAATGGAACTCCCCCTCCGGTGTCAGGAGCAAAGTGGTAGGGGTCTTCATATTGGTCACGCCCGGATCTCCGCCCTCCCACTTCCTCATGATGTGCACATTCTCCGGCTCGCAGGTGAGGCTGTACGCGTACCCGCTGAACGTGGTTCCAAAGTCGATGGCAACCACCACCCAGAAGGGCCTGCTCTCGGTGATGGGGGAGACAGGTATGGGTGTAGCTGGTAGGCTGTTGATGGCAATGGCGGCATCTAGATTCATGGATTCGGGTGTGGTCGGTTCCGAGTTGTCCAAGGCGCTGTTGTTCTTACACAGTCTGCTATCTACTGTGACACTGGTTTTGACTGGAGTGCTGGTGATCAAGTCATTGGCATGGATGATTGGAGAATCTGAGATGCAGAAAGATTGAAGAAGAAAAAAAATATAAAGAATAGCAAATTCCACACAAAAATTCATCCATTTTCTTTACAGTGTCACTTTTAAGAAAAACAAACAAGGTATAAGTAGTTTCAAGGGTAGTGAAAAATAACACACGACCACAACTGGCTCTTTACAAATGATGCACTTGTCAGCATTACATTAAAATGATTTTAATCTAATTAGCGCCTCACTTACTGACACAATGTTTCTGAAACAATACAAAATCATTGTCCTTGTCTCTTTCTTCAAACTTTTGTCTTCTCAAATTTGATTCTGATTCAAATAGTGTCCTCATTCAGTATCTTCATGTTACAACAATAATTCTGTAAAGCGCCTGGAGACATCATAGATGTAATAAGCGCTATTTATAAACCCTAAATATTAATGTTATGATCAAATTGTCTGCTGAGAGACAAGAAGTTATATCCCTTAACTTTGGGCTAAAGCTCTTTTGGCTCTTGGCAGACAATGTAGGCCTATATCTGTCACTACTACTGTTTGAGTAAAAAGAACCTAAAATTTCATGAAAAAGGAATAAACCATTGAATTTAGCCTAAAACCAAGGATGGGTAAAGAAACAAGCAGGCAAGCACACAAGCAGGGATAAACAGTCAAACATACAATGTATTATACACAAAAATGTAACATCACTACACTAAACATTACAAAACTGTATCCTTACTTGGCAGCACCATGTTGAAACTCAACAGACCAAACAAAATTGTATTCTGGACCGTGGAATATCAATGATTCCTAACGTATGTGGTAGTATGTAGACAAGACTGAACAAAATGACTGTATACTTGATTTATATTCATAAGGCACAATGCCTTCTCAGAAGAGAGTGAATATTAAATGATATGTTTGCGTTCCTGGTTCATTACAGGCTTCAATTCTAAACCAAGATTATCACTCTGTGATTCTATCTTTACCTTAACTTTAAGAATGAAATACCCAATTCATGAGGGGAACAAGACAGATGGTTGCAAAGCAGATTTTTTTTTTTTAGTGTGAAAAATTGTGAAATTCTGTTAATTAATGAACAAAAGGTGTAATTCTTTTTATAACTGTAAGAAAAATGAAATTGGTAAGCTCTGAAATATGTAGACTAGCGCACAGTAGTAGACTGGTAACCGAATCAAGCTCATAAACCTAGAATAACTTGTGTACACCAATCCGCATTCCAATGGGTGGTAAATTAATGCCCTTTCTGTCAGCAGAGTCCTGTAACCACGGCAATCAACAAGTTTGAAACATAAGTATGGGGTAATTATATCAACAGCAACACTTGACTCTCAAACCGCAATCAAGTGTAACGATACGTGATTCATTGAATATCAAGTAGTATGCACACATTCTAGAGCCCTAGTTTCACAGCTTAAAGCCCGTCTGTACTAGTTAAGCCAGGGGATTAGACCACACTGAGAGGTCACTGACAGGTGGCTTTCTCATCAAATCAGCTCTCAAATAACATAAGAAAAAGGGGATCATGGGGGACCAACAGGCACCGATTAGGCATTGTTTGCTATATAGAGGGCGCAAGTAGCTATAATTAGTGCAGTGGGGCTTTAAGAGTACTTTTCATTCACATTTTCTGCTACAAATAATGCAGGTTATTAATCATACAATGAGAATGTTAATGAGTGTAATTTGTTCCTGAATATATTGTTCTGGTATTACACATAAATTAATAGAAGAGATGTTGAAATGACAGGAAATGCCTCATGCATTATTACCTATCTGAACTTCCTGAAGTATTTTTTTTCTTTTCTATTATGCAGGTACATGTAATAAACCTTTGTCTCGTTTGGACTATGAACTCTTGCTTACATGTACAGATGGCAGACATATTCAGATAATCAAATACATCAATAACTTCATTGATTATCCATCTGTGAAATGCCTAATATTGCAATAACTCTCAATAAATTACATCAACAGGTTTAAATCACTATGTTCATTTCCTATGGACAAAAGTAAATTTCACTTACTCTATTATACTAAGATAATATAAAAAAAGTAATATCTTCATCCCTCATTAATTATCTCCCCCAAATGCCAGTACAAAGCAGTTATCATGCCAGGGATGAAAAGTATTACATCTGATAAAATCTGATAAAAGTAGCAATGTCAACACTTTAATCATTGAAAAATATTCAAGAATGACATTTTTCTTTTGGGAGACAAGTCAAGCCCATCTAATATTTCTTATCAAAACCTAGGGACCAAACCCAACTTCAAGTTCATTCAACTTTGATACTTTCCTTGCCACGCACTGCTTTCCTCACAGTCTCACATTAAAGTTGATGTTCATTGATTTTAAAAACTAACTTAATTTCATTATTGCAAAGTTGAAACTGTGATTCGACAAGGTTATCAAACTTCAATGCTTGGAAACATTCGAGGTGATTATTATTATAAATTATAAAACGCTTAAATACAGCCCCGGCATAGCACCTGAAGAGCTCTCCGAACGCTCCTGAGATGTGTGAGATCACTGTATGGACACGATTTGCACAAGCAGACGATGTCCCATGACATCACACACATTTTCAGTGCCTGTGTTTACATCTTCTCTTGAGTTCTTTCTCTTACTTCACTACCGTCAGGCTAAAATTATAATCTATTGCCTCACTCTAAACCCCGCACACGGTTTTATTTTGATGACAAATGCAGCGATACAAAAATAAAGGAATTTGTCGCTTGTAAACAAAATAAGACGGTATTGAATATTCAGCTGCACACAGCGCGGTATGTTCGGCGTTTCAAGAGGGAACAAATGCCGTCCTGATATCATTCCGGGGGGTTTTCAATTCGAAAGTCTGGTTTCTTTGATCGTTAATTAACACATATCCTTCGTATTTACAAGCAAAAGATTTTAGTTATCGGAATCGGGTCATATCCCCCTTTGAATGGTTTGACATGCCATTACATTTATATACACTAAACTCATTATAATTTGAGAAATAATAGCTTTGCAATTATGTTCATTCTCTATGGGATGTCGTCTGCTTGGGCAGTGTTGGTCCATATAGTGACGTCATTAAAAACATCGTTATTTTTCCGGCGAATCTCTCGCATATCCCAGCTGCTACTGGAGGTGGTTGTATTTGTATTTTTATAAATCACCCGATATGTAGTTGACCTAAAACTTGTATGATGGCTATCTGTTAGCTTACCAGTTTCTAGTGATACATTAGTTGACATATTTGTGATTTTCTTTGAAGTTCACCTTTAAAGACTTTCCATTTCATTGACACATGATTTGTTTTATCTCATAACAATTATCTCCTATATCATCTCAAGGAATCCACAAGAGAGTCACATAGTTCAGAGAGATTCACAGTGCAGAAAGGGTATAATAATACCGCTCTTTGTTATCTGCGCACTGTGGTATGTCATCATAAAAAGGGCGATGACTGGATTCAAAGGAAGATAATAAAAACTATGAAGTTCTTGGTCACGTAGCTCTGCATACATCTGTCACAGTGATAATGTGGCTAGATATAGCTCACTTTTGTGAACAAAGATGTCTGCTCAAGATAGTTGTACGGGGTTGGCCCAAATGTTTTGCAGGTTGAACCTTTACATTATCTAAGTGCAAGAATGAAGACGTTATATGGAGATGAAATAGCAGGCATAAGCAATAAATGTGAACAAAGAATGTGCAGTAAATCCTTTCATTCATTATAGCAAAGTTTCACAAGGAAATCTTCAGCTTATTTTTTTACCTATGAGGATTTCAAAACAATTTTGACTGATCTATAGCTTTTGATCAGATCTGAATTGAGATCAAGTAAAGAAAGTACGATCAAAATATATAATGTGAAACTAAAAGACCTAAAGTTACATGTATGCACAGTGGCAAGAACAAACAATAAAGTTTTTTTCCACAATTCAGAACTAATCTGTGAATGCAATAAAAAGTGGGGAGTTCATGTTCCAAAGATCTACAAAAATATCAATGAAATTTCACTGAGTAATTTATCTTGATTCTTGAATTATCAATTTGTATCAGTTTAAGCTAAGTTAAATACATTAATTGATAACCATTCCATTACCCCACTCTGATTATCTATTAATTCATTCCAATAGATTTTCATGCAAAAATTTCATGAAACATTTCATGAAACAGTAAAACCAGGTCATCGGTGTTCACAGCATATTATGCCCCTCCCCCTCAAATCTCTTCCAAGTAACATTAATGCAACATACTGGTCAATATCCTGTAAAACCTCTGATCCATCAACGCAGAACATTTGCATCAGTTTAACGTCAGAGAAACATGACACACTAATGCAGGCGCGGATCCAGGATTTCTTAGGGGGGGGGGCCCAACTTTATTTTTTTGTTTGCTCCCGAAAATTTGAAAATCGCGCCGGCCGAAAAGTCGCTCAGTGGGGGGGGGGGTAAGCGGACACTTTTTTTTTTTTTTGAAGTCCCAAAAAAAATCGCAACGACTCAGCCGGCCGAAAAGTCGCTCAGTGGGGGGGGGGGGGGGGGGGGGGGGGGGGGGGGGGGGGGGTAGTGAGCACATTTTTTTTTTTTGGTCCTCCAAATTTTTTTAATTTGCACCCCCCCCTTGAGTGCCAGGGGGGGGGGCCCAACCCCCATAAAAAGGTAAAAATCGCGTGATTTTACATGATTTTTTTCTCAAGGGGGGGGGCCCGGGCCCCCCGGGGCCCCCCCCCTGGATCCGCCACTGCACTAATGTTGCATGCTCACGTTGATGTCAAAATAAAACTTGATCCAAAAGACGTATTTCTATAGTATCATTTTCACAAGAGCAAACTTCTGTAGTCTAGACATAGAAACTGCAGGAAACTCTCTAGGTTATTCAATCGGGTAGAATTAAGAGTTTCTACTAAGAGATTACTTCTGTACATTTGGCAACGATTTGAATTTCTTTGTCTTCTTGCATTCCTTACTAGTATCTTTCATCATCAACAAGTAAATTACAATAATAGCACTAACCATATACAGCTCCACACTATTATAATACACAATATTGAATCAAACTTATACAAGTACAAATGAAAGGAATGAAATGAAAAGGGGTTTAACTATTCTGGAAAGAGATATTTTTTCAAGAATTTCTTAAATTGGTATAAAGAATTTGATGATTTGAGGAAAAATGGGATATTGTTCCATTCTTTGGATGCTGTTAGCATTGCAGTAAATGTGCGATCACCAGCTTTGCTACGAGTCTTTGGAATGGTAAGAAGAAAAGGGAGGATTTTAAATACCAATATGTTCAAATAAAATAACTTTGGGCAATTTGTTTCAGTACAGATATGATTTCTTCCCTCCATTTGACACCACAAGACTATTTGAAAATTCAACCTATCCACCTCATGCGTACCCAAGAGCATTATTAATTTAGGTACAAATCGAAGCAAATTGCAAGTAGTCTTCATAGTGTAAATGCCAATGAATCGAGGATAGCAGTGTTTACCACTGAGTTGGCCAGGACCTGTATAAACCCAAATCATCAGTTACAGGCCAAACAGTTACAAGTTACAGGTCTACAGAGATATTGGCACTAATTTGAGTCTCATCTTTGAAACATGCAGTTAGGACTTCATGTATATACCCTTCTTTACTTCCATTCAAATCAAAAGCTCAATATATACTTCCTGAAAGATTTCCAACATTTACAAAAAGGTACCATATCGTCGCTGTTTTCACGAAGTGACGGTAGTGAAAAAAAATTGCATTCACTTTGCGTGACGATTTTCCTCACTACCGTCACTTCGTGAAAACAGGGATGATATTGTGAGATGCCCAAATCAATGATCAATAGACACATCATATTTTATTTAAAGGGTACTTTTTAAACAATCCCAGAGTCTGATAGAGACGACTAGAGTGGAACATGCCTGGCCCTACAGGCTGTGGGCATCACACCCCTCCCTGGAGCATTGTTTGTTTGGACTTATTGCGACCTCCCCATGGCAACAGGGGTCAAATACTTTATGATGTCAACCAGTGTCATTTTCTTTTTCTTTCACACTGGAATATATAAATCTGAGATATGATGAACAAGGAGGGAAAAAATTCCAACGTGGAAGTTTAATTTCTTTTTTATTAACTGGAGGAAATAGAATGTGGACCATGTTTCATATTATGTGTCAAAGGAATGGACCAAGAAATCTCATTTTATGAGAGAATGGGTTATTTTTTGCAATAATATAGCAGTATTATTGTATGAAGCAAGTACTAGGTTCCCAAGAACGTGATGGAGGTAGAAAACTATAGTGTACTTTTCTCAACATAGATGTGCTTCCATATATGTTTAACATACATGTATATAGTAGATTAGAATTGGCACAAATTCCAAATCACAGGTTGGTTCTATGTAAGTTTCTCATAGCTGACATTTGACATCTGGACATGTGACATTCGAAACAAAATAATTATTGATCTATTACACCTACACTCAGCAATCATATCAATCTAACAGGAAGTTTAACTCTTTGGTTAAATCAATCTTCATAATGTTGCCTTCCCACAGTATTTCAATTGCCACTTGACATACCTCATAAAATATGGCCAATGCCATTTGGCCTTATATTCTCTGATCGTACAACTTTAGTGCCTATTTTTCATGTGTCTTTGGTATGTGTATGCCTACACGCCTTCCTATTTCCATACAAATCTAGTTTCTTCCCTCGTAGTACGTCTTTTCAAGTCAATTCATCAGTATCTCCTAAATTTTTCACTAGAAGTTTAACAATGATTCACATGCACGTCATCTACTATATCCCATCGTGAAATGATCACACTCACAGTTATAGACCCTTGCATCTTCATTTCACTCACTCTCCTTCCAAAAATCAACATTTGGAATATTTCATGATTTTCTGTACACTTGCATACAGACCTTTACCGGTACTACACTTCAAGCAGGCCATATCTCTTCAGTTCGGTGCAGATGCTATTGTTTACGATGCCCTGGACAAACTGTCACTTCTCCTACATTCCACAGATAGTGTGGCCGCAAAGACACCACAAACAACGATAGTGATATACGGCATCCTTAATCAGATCACAGCTAATCATGACTGCTCGATCCTGAGCACGGCATAGATACGTGTACCTAGCGATCAAGCGCAGGCGTAAATTCACACGGCAAGAGAACTCTCAACCGCCAAAGATGATGATGATGATGATGAAGATGGAGCCAGAAGACAGCTTTGCACCATGCAGAAACAAAGTTTAAATCCCTGAGTGCAAATCCACAACACGCCAAACTATTTCTCCTAGTTTCAACAGCAGACAAATGCAGTTTCTGCAAGACGTCCCGTTACATACAATGTTAATGTTAGCATGGAGACTGGAGAGAGAGAAGTTCATAGTTTGAGCTGGAATACAGTGAAGCTATATTGGGCAGGGCTCTGGAGTGGGTGAAGCGGGAATAATTAGTCTGAAAAGAAAAAGGGGAACGGCTCTGATCTTAACTTGAGGGCTCAGCATGTACGGCCGACTAACATTCCACAGCTAGCAGTCATCATGGCCGCTTCCAGTACATGTCTATATGTATATTATGCCGACTTTGGCCTTGTTACCCAATCAAGTTACTGTAATGTGTGTAAACAATTTGTATAAATCTACAAGGGACAGGCATGTGTAGGCGGCGATTTGGACATGGGGGCGGAGAGAGAGAGAGAGAGAGAGAGAGTGATTGATGATTGTATATAAATATTGCTTGAAAAAAGGTTATGAAAAAAAGAAGGAAAGGAAAAGATAGATCCAGGGTAATCCAGGGTTAGGCTCAAAGTGTACAAATGTACGTAACCTGACAATTCCTTAGAAAAAGAAACAAGGAGAAACAAGAACAAAGAAACAAATAAAGAAAAACAAAAAAAAAGAAAGAAAAGACAGTCAGAAAGAAAGAATGAAGGAAAAAAAATACTTAAAGATTTCAAGTATAATAATTAAAATAATAAACGCTCTTTCAGCTGTGAATACCTTCTCAACCACTGCTAGATGATTTGCAATCTTTGCAGCCCCACTTTAATATTATTTATTACAAGATAAGTTGTTTCAATTTTTGCATTGAAATTTACATTCTGTTATTACCTGTGTGCACAGAAAGTGGGAAAGAAGTAGTCAGGGAAGTTGATAAGTTTTAGGAATATAATTTAAGAATTTATCAGAAGGTATTGATAGAAAAGGGCACTTTCACATGTAATAACAGTGGAAGATTATCAAAATGAAAGAAGAAAAAAAAAGACAGAACAATTAATTGGCACACTTGCATTTTTAAGTACATGTAGAATACTCCAGAGAGCCCAGAACACATAGCATGCTGTCTACTTCTGATGTGAACTGATTACATAATCAATCAATCAATCAATTAGTCAATGACGCTGAACAAGGTAGCAAAAGCTTTAAAACCTCTGCAGCAGGGCTCGATACTAACAGGTGCCCACAACACCTGGGGGCCCCAAATCTAGGTCTGGACCCCCCCCCCCCCCAAAAAAAAAATCAACAATTCTACACAGGGCTCAGTACATATAGACCCAATATTTCAATCTGGACCCAGAACCTAAAAACTTGTGTGAAGCACTGCCTATAGCAAGCACTACCTGTAAAACTATACTTCTTTATGAACATGATACAACAAGTGAATTTTATATCTCTCTCTTTGTAAACACATGACATATGATCTTTTGAGCCACAAATTAAATTTCAAGTCGTGTCTGAACAAACTTTTTGCCATCAGATTTCATTACCATGTTAACATGATGTTAACATGATTTTAACAGGAACTTATCAAACAGACACAAATATCAGAGTGTTTATAGCCATCTCCCATATGTTACATTGGCAAATATTGTCTTCTGAGAGCTAGAAGAGGAATTAACTCCATGTATCAGTGCATGAGCTAACACCCTTCTGGCGCTCAGCAGACAAAGTGATCATGGCCTGGATTTTTTTGTTCTTATCTTGACATTTGAACCCTAAGTTCCTAATTCGAAAAACATCAGAACGTGACATTCTTGCACCGTGACAAATGCTTCAAACAGAACATGCCTTGTTAGAAAGAACCACTTCACCCAATAAATCAATTCATGATTCATGAAATAAACACATTATACAGCAAGAAAGTGCTACTCACGCAGATACCTTCAAGGTCATTCCTATCTTATATTTGCCAAATTTCCACAAGGAAAAATAGGTGTATATAAGAGAAGTTAAAAATAGCAAGTTTGAGTTTTGTCAAATTATGTCAATTTCCGTTTCTCCACAGTATCCAGATGACATCAAAAGTTGAAGAGTTATATGTTATTCTGCACATTACAGAGACTCTTTGTGTACATCCCACTTATAGGAATGTTGGGCACCAGGACACCAACAGTGCACTTTGTTTAAGAGTCAAGGTATGAATGTAAAATGTATACTACAATATATAGAATCTACTGCCATGCACAGTGGGTGATGTGTTTTATGTTACAATCTAGATCAATTTCAAACTCCAAAGGAGACAAATTCAGAAGATCCTTGAAACTATTGGATGAAATTGTTGAGTTTTGTTAAGACATTGAACTGGCCTTGCCATTAAAAGAAGATTGACATACAGGAGCATGAAAGACATGTCATTGTCATGATAATAACATATTTGATATTGAATCAAATTTAACTTTCAACAGAGGAGGACCCATTTAATACATCAATAAATAAACATTTTTTTTGGTATAGGAGCTGAGAACAGACACATTCTTTGTGCCCTTTTCCCCTTTTTAAAGATTTGGTGAGGCTTTTACTTTTTATTAACGCCCATCTCGCTCTGAACAGATGATATCTTCCGTTTGGGAACAGAAGGGCATTAACTCATAAACTTTAACACATAGTTAATGCCCTTGTAGCTCTAAAGTTCTAAACAGCCAATACCATTGTTTTGCCAAGGGGGCATGGCTATAAATAACAAAAAGAATAATGATTATTTGTAAGGTGCCATATCCATTTCGCTAAATGCTCAACGCGCTAAGAGTGTACATGAAATATATAAACTACAAAATATTTGTTTTCTATTCAATATATGCTAGGTTTTTATCTACAAGGAGTGAGTCTTTCTATCTAAAATGATAAGAACAGAACATAGACACATTTTCTTTTCAATTTACCCACATTAATGTTTCCACAGGATGAGGGGATTCTGCAGTGTACCTCAACTTCTCTGAAAAATTTTGCTCGGGTGAATTTTCTTTCTCAAAAGATTACAAATATCAAAGGGTTTTTATAGTCTATAGGTGGGCTTGTTACTGATGACTGAAAGGGCTTTCCAACTAGTTTCAATACCGCCACAGACAGTAATTAGCAATGCACTTGGTATGCATCCTGTATTAATGGTACCTGTCCCAAGCTGTGTAACATTGACTTTGGGGACCCCAAAGACAAGAATAGCTACTCATTACAGCTAATTGGATTACAATGTAGGGTGATTGAAATCAATTATCAGCTTTAGATACATCAATTGTTCACAATTCCAAACAAATCTGAACATATGTATAATGTGCGATGACAAGGATTGTTAATGATGTACTATTGATAGCTAAGAACTAGCTTACATACTCTGAAATCTATTGATACAAGGTAAATCTTCAGTGTAACAAACAACATTGTAAACAGACAAGTTGAAGATTTTCTGGTAAGCAAATAAAATAAACCCTGACATTAAAGTATTTTGCCATTTGAATTGTAAATTAAGTATATTACAGTGACAGTGTACCTGGGTACAGTTTTATAAATGCTTTAAAAAATATAAATGGTGAACTTTTGGCCTATGGACCTCAAGCGAATGGATAATTGGCCTCTTTTCCCCTCTCCCTCTATTACTAATTACCAGATCAATATTAATGTTGATTAGGCCAAATAAAAAAACAAACATGTTTAGCGTCCTGTTTTTTCGAAAAATAGGAAGGAGGAGGCCCTTTTTTTTCTTTCTTTCAAAATGGCCGCTCAAAATGGCCACTCAAAATGGCCGCTTGGTACATTTTCCCTGACATTTGGGCTATTTTTCAAGATGGCCGCCGACGTTTTTTTTTTTTTTTTTTTTTTTAATAAGAAATAGATCCATTTTAGCAGTGTTTTTCTTCTTAAAAGAAAAAGAAAAAATCAAAAAATTTCTATAAAAAAAAATAAAAAAAATAGGAGGCGGCCCCCAAAAAGTAAGCGGGCGGGGACGCTAAACATGTATATTTGTTTACATGGCCTTATGTGCACAATTCAATACTGCACAATATTTGTCCATGTATATTGATAAGGCTTATGGTACACCATGTGAATATGTCCATTCGTTATTGATAAACAAGTTAAACAGATAGATGGACAACAGTACCTTGGAAATGAAGGAATGAGGGCTAATACCCCCTGCTTTCCCTATATTGCCACTTTACAAATGGAAAGGAGGCCAGGAGGCTACAAGTCTACCCCCTTCCCTCCCACTGACCCTTTCCCCACCCCGGCCCTCCTTACAGTCATCATTTTACCGTTAGACAAGAAGCTACTGGTCTACCCCCTCAGCCCCCCCCCCCTCCCCCTGTCCAGCTTCCCATCAGACCCTACACTGTCCAGTCAGACCGCAGCGTGCGCGATAATGAGGCTGTGCGGCACTTTTTATTCAGATTCCCGTTCGGTGAAAAGCTCGCTTACAACGCTCTCGTAAAACACGAGACCAACCACGGGATTTTGGTAGCATCATTTTCTCGCCCTCGTATATGGCTTACAGTGCAATTCATCATGGCGGAATCGTGGGGTAAGTCAATCTCTGAAATTTTCGCTGTTCTTTGACACCAAATTTGCCCAAATTAGTTAGATTTTGCGCTTACTTTTATCGCAAACAAAAAGAGCGTTTTTTAGTCCTCGGAAATTAACTACTCATTACATAGTGTCGTATTTTGCTTGTTCCTGACTGGTATTGATAATATTATTTCGAATTTTTGCATCCTACGCCGTCTTTGATAACCAGTCCATCGTTTGATGTTGAAAACACGTAGATGCAAGTAATGTTTGAATAAGAAATATGCCCAAATTATTGGACTATATTTTGGAAATCTACCGGAAGTAGACGGAAAATGATTCGAAACCGCGGGGAATTGCTATGGCTACGGCCTTTCAGTCAGGAATGGCGGGGTTTCTTGTGTGTCGCTGTGCCATTGTGTGGCGCATACAGCAGGAATTTATGTAGTCCCATGTGTATATATTTTTGTCAGCTTTTTAGTTTTTGTTGTCGCAAATCGACAGCAATGTAAATAAATCGACTGCTCATTAGTCATTGCTATTCATAATAAATCTAGATCAAATGATATGTTTTAAATGTATATTTACAAGGGTTTAAACATGTTTAGACAAGTAATGAATGGGTTTGATAACTGATCAAATTGTTTTGTACTGGAAGTGGAATCCTGAGCTGAGCGAGTGAGCTGAGCTGAGCTGGATATTAGAATGACAAATTACTTAAAGGATAATTAATTGTATTAATTTGGGATTCTCAAACTTTGGTTCTGCCTTCTGCTCAACTCAAACCTTACAGCCAGCCACAGAAATAAGCAGCATTTCCTTGTGCGAGTTGTAGACCTATGATTATGAACAGAGCAGAATTAAAACAAAAAGCCAAAGGTAAACACTTACATTTTAGAACTTGTGCACATCTTGAAAAATGAAGGGAAAACTTCATGAATCTGACACCTGTAATTTGTTTTCATTTAAAATAATAAATTTGAAAGCAAGCCAGTTTTGTCTACCATAAATGGCTAGCTACTTTGATAAGATCTTTTCAAATCCCCATACATTGAACTATTAGACATTTTATTCTTCTTATCATTTGTTGTTGTTTTTCTGACAGACGCACTCAACCATCGAAGCTTGCGGGACATTGACAGACATCACACATCAGTCTCCATTGCATTCCTGGATCAACATTCGCTGGACTCCATGCCTTTGTTCGTTTTAATGGTTATTTATTTGAAGACTCAACCGCAGTTTTGCTTCACGTTGGAACAAACAATCTTGAACGGGGAGTTTGGGAGAAGGACGAGAAGGATTTTGTTCAGCTTATTCCTTTCAATAAAACAAAAATCTCTGATATTTCCAAAGTTCCAAGGTGGGATTCTGGAGCTTCACACGAACAAAGCATTTATTATATTAATAGAAAACTGACTGAACTGTCACCTTTATACTAAATACTTTTATTTTCAGCGACACATTTTATGCGTGTGATGGTCTCAACATAAATGTCAAAGTCAGTTTATAAATAAAATATAAATATTAGAAAATGCAAATTTTATTCGTAGTCCTATCGCATTTATTATTTGTAGTAGTGTTAAATAATACATTTTTTTGTCCATTTACTAGGCTATTCAGAAGAAACCAGACCTGGTTTTCTTTTGGGTTAGTTGGCATGAATTTTGATTAAGAAATGTGAATTACACAGACCTGTTAAATAATAGCCCCCCCCCCCCCCCCCCCACAAAAGAAAAACAATCTTTTTAAAAGATATATTTTGCAGATTTGTATTTCATCCAGAAATAGTACCTACACAGGGTAAACATAATATAAATAGTCAAGCATTGACATATTTTGATATGTTGGTGATGATGATTGTGATGGTGGTGATGGCGACGGTGGAGATGATGGCTATGGTGATGATGATAATGATGACGGTGATTATGATGATGGCAGTGGTGATGATGTCGGTGGTGATGGCGTTCATGATGGATATGGTGATGCTGATAATAATGACGGTGATTATGATGGCTATGGTGATGATGATAATGATGACAGTGATCATGATGACGATGATTATCTTGATGGCAATGCTGATGGTGGTGATGATGAGGGTGATTATGATTGCTGGTCGTTAACGTGATGGTGATGATGGCAATTAATGGTGATGTCGGTGGTGCATGGTGATGATCATGATGACAGTGATTATGATGATTGTGATGCAATGCTAATGGTGGTGATGATGATGTCGGTGGTGACGGCGATGATGGCTATGGTGATGATGATAATGATTGTGATGGCGATGACAATTGTGATTGTGATAATGATGTTGAAGATGAAAATTAGAATTCTACAAGTTTTATTTGAGCCCTTCAGCCCACCGCACACTTATATTTCTATCCAAGGGTCATATTACACACAAACAAACCCCGAAAATAAATTTCCAGATATATATATATTCCGCGGGTCACTTTAAAACAAAATCAAACAGAAAAGAGAATAAGGGAAAGAATTTTGTAATATTTTATTTCCAGGAATACACAAGAATTATGAAATAAAATATTACCATCATCGAATGTCTGGAAATTACCAAAAGAAATTCCTGTTTAAGGCTCTTCTAATTAGCCCATGGTTTACAAATATAAAAACACATTTCAGAACTTTTACAACCATGAAATTAATAGCAGGGACGGGAACAATCATATTTTCAATTTTCAATAACATTGCCCCCCCCCCCCCCCCCCTGAAAGTTTGTATTTACACAAAAATACATTTCATAACGAATAATGTGTCTTCTTTGTTAAAATGATATCAAAGCCTGGCCAAAACAAAAAAAGCCTTTATAGACACTTAAATCCCCTCTTCTGTCCCTAGAGCTGGAATTCTATATTGTATTTGTGTGCGTATCCGTATCCAACTTTGTACTTTCCGTTCACTTCTATAATTATGTAGCGCATGAGTATCGTACACAATAATAAGTATGTGGGGCAATACAAAAGCCTCTACGACCGGGGGTTACGCACACGAGAGTAATTCATGAATATCCCTAATCTCCGTCTATTTTCCGTGCGTGTTCACGTACAGCGCGCAGACTGGTTGGACCGCGAATCGACGCAGAGCTATATATAACGTGGTATCCCCCGGTTGATCTCGATGCGAAACGCTCGTCGATCGGCCATGTCTTATTTTCCGCCGGAGTCTATTATGCATCAGCTACTACTTTGCTTGTTCCTGACTGGTATTGAGACAGACATTGACAGGAAGTATAATATTATGTTAGGAAAATATCTACATTATGTGGTAAGCCAAAATTCAGCGAGATGCACCCCCGATAAAAATGGTTATTTAACGTGTATATCCGACTCTTCAAATATTTTTTTTTGCAAGTTTTTTTTGGTGTTTTTTTCACATTTTGAAACTTCACTCACTATTTATTGAATAGCACATTATAATGTTTATAGTTCTGGCTCAATATTCATGACGAATTCAATGTCATTAAATGAATCCTGAGCATAGCAGAAAGATGAGAACTGTGCCATGTTTTTGCTTATTACGTATTCATGAGGAGCAAATTCGTGCATACGATATGAATAAATGGAAGCGAATTCGCGCACGCTGCGGTCTGACTGTGTCATCACTATTTTCATCTCCTGCTGGTCATTTATGAAACCCCTGGGCAGATGGTCAAACATCAATATTTATGTTACAGTACAGGGTATTAGGATTCCCTGTTGGGTGGAGTATGCTTGGGCAGACCAGGGAGGTGAAAGAACAGGAGGCGAAACTCTTGTAATTTATTCAAACGCATTCTTGAGTTCTAAAGCGTAACAATGGGATGTGTAACATTCCACTTGGCTTTGAAGTTCCATGCTCCGAACCGCGCTTCCACTGCGGGGAATTTCGGAAGCCAGGCACCAGTTTTACATTTATTACAAAATATTAAATTACCGGCAAAATTACAGTGTAAATTAAAAACTTTATATGGGAATTTTATTGGGAATAGTGCATCAAACAAATTTTCAAATTTAGAACTCCGTCCTGCCTTTAAATTGTGTGCCAGAGTTGGTAAAAGAAAAATTACATCCTGTCAAAAACTCAATATTTTAGGATGATGCGCTAATTTGTGCATGCTTTAATGTCCTGTTATTTGATCCATGATTTACAATCTTCAATAACATTATGTTTGCTAATGCGTGTTTTCGCGTGTTTTTTGTATTTTTCAAGTTTAAAAAAGAATGAAATTACACAAGTTTGTGTTCGCTTGTTCTACTCTTTACACATTCAACAATGGATGAGAAACCATTGGAAGGGACAGCGAACAGTTGCTGTGATACCATTTTCTGATGTAGGAATTCTAAATCCTAAAATTTCATGCGCTCTTTTATCTCACCACCTGGTCAACAGCTGCAGATTAGCGCATAACTTTCCGGCGGCTTGGAGCATGGGGTCAAAGGAGAACGGCTTGATTCAAGTCCTTCTCTATCACGTCCCTGGGCAGACAGGGAATTAGCCATGAATCAATATCTGGGGTTGAGGTTGATGAGATTTAACGATGCACATGTAAGCCTTATATAGACCCATATCAGCTGATAAATATATCATGGGCTACGTAATATTAACATTGAAATAATCATATAGCATGCTTGATTCAAGGATTTCATTTACTGGTAATTAAACTTTATTCAATAGCAAAAGGTAACTTGTATTTTGATTTAAATTACCATTATTTTCATTAACTTCAACTATCTTTAGCAGTCTATGGCCCCCAAATGCTTGTGGAAGATTTGTAAACAAAAAGCAAAAACTAATGCTTGTAAAATGGTTAGTAGTAAAGGTCAATGAATTGTACAGGAGAGCAAAAAGAAATGCGTTGCTATTGTTTACAGTGTAATACCTTTAAACATGCTTTACTTAAAGCTATTAAGTATGACTGGGTGCCATTTTAACTGATAAAGTCACTGTTAAATTATGTAAGGTACCTAGATCATCGTGCATGTTTGCATGCATAAGGTTTAATATTAGTTAGGCCCCTGGTTTGCTAGTCGGCAAGTACAGATCACTGAATAGACTAGAAAGATGATTGATGTCTTCCAATTCTAAATGCACTTTCTTCACTTCCAATCGAAAAAATGAATTATTGAAGTCTGAACATTCTGATTTAAGGCAACTGTAACCATTTTGAATGAGACAAGGTTGTGAATGTCAGATGGCGAATGACCCTGGAAATCTGCAATGATTTGACCCCTTGTACCCAAGGCATACCAGTGATGATCCTGTAACCCTGCATATCATATCTCTCCTTTCAGCTTCAAGATATATTGATTATTGTGATTTCTGAATTTGGGTGGGTATAACTAAGGGGAGGTTAGGGACGCCCATGAATGGATGAAATAGTAAATGCTTTTTCAAGGACATTTCAAAAAGTTAAAATATATGGTAAACAAGTGATAGTAAAGTTACTATTAAATAGATTGCAGGTTACAAAATTAGTTGAAAGACCCATACTTTGTTGGTCTTGATGATAAAGAAAACACATCCTTGCAAAGAAAAAAAAATCAATGATGTTTGTAAAGCAGAAAATTAATAATTCTGTAAGAGAAACAAGAATTCTATTGGTATCTACAGAGGAAGTCCACTGTGATATTTAGTTGGTTGAATAAAAGCAGGAAAAAAGAAGGAGAGAAACAGAACAGTGAAAGTTTTAGCAAAATTTCATAACAAATAATGAAGCTATAAATATTGTTTAAAGAATGTTGTTTATTGAATATTTTTTACTGAATATTGTGTTTATTGAATACTGTTTATTGAATATTGTTCATTATTTATTTTCATGGGGTATCCAAAAATCAAGAAATGGGGTAAAATTTGTCATTTTACCTCACACCCTCTTCCAATAATGTGATTTACTAGTCGTTGATAACCCGATATTCAAATTGCATTATTTTACTGCTTCATTTCAGAGCAAACCATTTCACATTAATCTCCAGGGGTTCTCATGAAATTGGGCATGAACATTGAAGGAGTCACTTCCTTCCTCTTAAATAATGTTCAACATATCATTCCATCAAATGAACTGAATTCAGATTTTCTGATTTATTTTGTTCTGACACCTAATTTATCACTAAAGCATCTCTGGCTTCATTGCCATTAACAGTCAGTGTCTCATGACAAAAGTGAGCACATTTTGTTAACATCCTGAAAGCAACTCTATCGATTTAAACTTGATTATTCTCCAGATCTATAAAGACTGGGAAACTAGGAAAGCTATTAAATATATTAAAGGAATATATATTTAAAATCTGGAAAACTAAAGAGAAACATGAAGGTATATTAAGGTCTAGAAAATTTGTCTGTATCTAACAAAAGGGCTTGATAAAAACAAGTTTTGAGAGGAATCATCATTTGGATGTATGGTCCTCATGGCCATTTCAAAGATAGAATAAGTTTACAACACCCCCACTAGTTTTACTCCATATATAATCTTTATTAATAAATCTCTTCAAGGCTTCCTTTTCAAAATATTATGCTTACGAGACAAAATATGATCCTTGATGGATTCTTGATGCAGTACAATTGAATGATGGCTACATTTTCGTAATCTCCAGTGTTCGTTTTCATGTTTATGTTCACTGGCTTTAGGGCAAAAATGTTTTCCAATTTTCAACTGTGTCCTGGACAAAGTGTTTCCATCACCACATTTGCGGAATGATCGAGGACCAAAGGATCCATGCTTTTTTCCAACACTTCAACTTCATAGATAAAAGTTTGCAATATTTCTGATTTAAACAAATAGCCTTTTAAGTTTGAAAGACACCAGTTATGCCAAGGTTTAATTGTAGATTGTTCAATAATCATCTTTCCCATGACTGGCATATACTTTATATAAATTAGTTCTTGCAGTTTAGGCTCTCAGCCAAGACCTATTTGGATGCAGTGTTGTTAGTTTTTACATCCCATGGCGATTTACTGATCTTCTAAATTGATACGACATTGATAGAAACACAGAGTAACCCAAAAGAGCAACTTGTTTCTTCTACTCCGAACCCAATAGACACATCTCGTATATTGTTTTTTGTAAGATAAGAAGTGTTGCTTCCACACACTCTACCATCAGTTTTACAGAAGGCCTGTTTTCATCAGCTCGATTTTGCCAAATAACCCGCTATTTTCAGACTCTGGATATCATCCCGAAGCTCGAAATTGCATCTTCACCAGACCGTTACACTCATCACAAACTAGCTCGGACGGGCAAAAATTAGCCTGCTATTTTCCAAATAGCGGGATATTTTGGAAACAAGACCAATTTCTTGGGATATTTTCTTGACCAAATATCCCACTAATTGCAACTGAGAGCTGATGATTACGCAAATTAACTGGTTAATAAGCAATCGGGATAGTTAAAATGCGGGTTATTTTGCAAACTCGAGCTGATGAAGACAGGCCTAGAAAGCCTTCCAAGGAAAGTGCCCTAGCTGTGCCAGGTTTTGCTCCTGTTCTGTTAAGCGTAAAGCGCCGTACTTCCCCCATGTTTCAGCAAGGCTTCCTCCAGGATATTAACTCTCTCAAGCCACCTTCTTTATCTATCATCACAACATCTCTCCCTCTGTCATCACAACCATCATCAAGTTTGTCATTTTATATTTAGACAAATTGAGAAATATACTACATCTATGTGGTAAGCTATTGACGCAAGCCGCCCCCCCCCCCCAAACATCCCCCATTGCAGATTGTTGAAGTACATATTCTCAACCATTTGTCAAATTTGGCCAATGTTCTAACAATATCACATACCGGTACTCGCCAATCTTTGCAGTCATTATATAATTGAACATCTTGCAAATCCTGGAGTACAATTGAATTGCCTCTTAATGTAATATTTGCATCTTTTCTTGTTTGAAAACCTTTCAAGGAAGTGGACACTATTAATTATCAGAGAAAATAAATTGAAGTGCGTAGTCTTTCCTAATGTATACATTTACACACTTCACCTGGATGAGGTCATCTATTGAGCGTGTGAAAGATAAGCATCTATTGAGTCTGAGCAAAGAGAAGTTCAGTTAGGAACCAAATACACCTTTATGTATACATGGAAGATGATAACATCACAGTCATAACAAATATCACTACCTGTAGTAGTTTCAAAATAGATAGTTTCCCCGTCAATCAGAGCTGAAATAACAATCCATATGTTACATTGTACGAGATGCTAGATGATATGGTATCTACCTTAAAGGTACTATGTCCCATTTGCAGGCCCAAAAAATGACAAAGTTAAATTCCAACTGCATTTGAAAGATAATGCTAATTTAGAACTTCCCTAAAAAAGGTGGGGCTTGAAAATGTCTTCAAGTGGGAAAATAACGTCTATTAGTTGTCAAATCGACTTTAGGGCTATAGAGCCCAAAAGTAATAGTCTTGATTTTCAGACAATTGTACCGAATGGTCATACGTTTTATGCTGCACAAAGATTCAATCAGTTTAATCTTGGCCATCACAAGAAATGGGTTATTGATGTAGACAAATGCTCATGTACCCTTTACAACTCTTTTCATGTATGTTATATAACCATATTCATAATTCCTGCAAAGTTCTACAGAATTTGAGGTTGGCTGCAAAAGGGACATAGTACCTTTAATGGAGCCACTATGCAAGCTGCACTTACCTATTCTTTATAAGGACCATGTCTTGAATCGGTTTGTTTGAAAATAGAATAAAGAGTTATTTATTCTTAATACTTTTAATATCTTTAAAGGTCATCACGAGGTAATATTATATATTAAAAATTTATTCTGTGTACATTGAAATGCTTATCCTCTAAAATTGTGAACTCCTATTGAGTTAAATTACTTTCTTAAAACTTCTTTTGTATTTTCTTGTGTTTTATGATCACATAATGTATATTTGTGATTGTACACTTCTTTGTAATGTATAATTCTGCTGTTTATTGTTCAACCAATGGAAAAAGAATTTATGTTGTAAGACAGATGAATCAATGAATTCAAATTCAATAAAAATAACAATAATAATGGATTAATAAATTAGTATCATCTTTCAAATGCCATTGGAATTTAACCTTCTCATTTTTTTGGCCTGCAAATGGGACAAAGTACCTTTAAATTGTAATTGTTATTACCTGGTCATTGGATTAAATTGCTAATCTGCACATGATATTGCACATGCTTCGCTCACTGGGGAGAATAAAGGTAATGTTTATCAATTATGGAGGGTGTTTTTTCCTGATATACCGGAAGTGGTAACAACACTTGCTACTGGAACAATTTCCTACTCTAACCAAATTCTTAACTTCGACCATGGACCCAACACTATACCTAATCTCAGTATACTCTATTCCTAACATAAAACTCAATTGTAACACGAACCCAAACATTTTACATTTGACATAATAAAGCTCAGAGCAATTGTCGACAGAGCACATGTTGGATCACTCTACCTGACTGAAAAATTATTTCTGAGAAAAATTTCACCACCTTTAGCTTGGACTTTGACACAAAATAGACACCCCCTTTCACGGAACTACTGAAAATGAGTGTATTTAATAATAATAATAATAATAATAAATTTATATAGCGCAGCTTTTATACAAAATATATTCAGCTGCGCTGGTTAAGAGCTACTTCTTTACTAAATTCTATACAAAATAGGATCATCAGAGAAAAGGTTATACTTTGAAATTTGTTTGGAGAAAGGTGAAAAGTTTCATAGGTCATATGGGAAAATAATCGCTCCCTGGGTACTGTATATTGATAATCTGCACAGCATGTGACTGGTTCACATGCATGTAGCTACGAAAAATGTTATTACATGCAGAATATGGTGAATACATTGACCCATCCAAACTTTTGTAGATACATGGATATGTTTTACAAGATAAGTGCATTAATCTATTAGTCAAACCTACTTTAGCAACAAAGACCCTCTGTTTTGACTATGAGTTAAGTTTCTCTTGAAAAGTGTTACTAATATGCTTCTTTTAATGAAAGGGAACCTGTGTAGAATAACCACCTGCCCCCCTCCTCCCAACTCTTTGTCAATCCCCAAAACGAGGGGTCTTTGCACACAGGTTTCACCTAACCTTGCTCAGAACACAGTGTGCGATCGATCGAGAGGCCCATTATTTCTTAGCCAGATTTCTTCCATTGCTTGAGATTTTATTCCACATTCCTATGCGAGTGCTTCTATTGCTGTTATGTGTAACATCATAATGATAACCTTTTGCACATTGCTCAAAGACTATGATTGATTCAATACGTGAGAGGACAGCAAGGTCATATCCACTTCAGATACCCAAAGTGTTACGGTTCAAAATGCTCACACATAACCACGATAGCTAGCTAGAATCATAATTGACCATATTTGATGATTTCTATCAATGTGATGATTTAAGAAAAATTACCCATGTTGGTGAAGAACAAATTTAAGGACCTTTTAGGGGTTTGTGCTTTGAAAAGGTTTGCCAAACATCAGACTCAGACGGTACTCATTTTCATACTTGTAGGCAAATTATCTTACAATATCAGGGCCTCTTTTTCTTGTAGGGAAAGGTTGCTTCCATATGGGGAAAATTTGTCTACCCCATCACATTTAGTACAGCTTACCAACATCCTCATTCACAATATTCTAAATTAAACTTCCTAATTGTAGAGAATCCATCAGTTTTGGTCTAGCAGCATGCTACATGGACTCCCTCTGAACAAGAAATATGGCTCATCTGGCAATTCACAATATCATACAAGTTGGTGAGATCAGGAGCGATCTACATCATGTTAACTTTGACAATGTAAATTGGGTTCATGTGTACCATACTGCAAACATTGAAGCACCAGGGGAATAGTCGAGCTGTGGGGGATCGGTAATGTGTTGATTCATGCCCCTCCGATGCCCGATAATGTTACGTTTTACAAGGTATGAATATGCGATAAAATCACATATTTTCGTAACTTTTATTTTTTCCTAGTAAACAGCAACAGTGAGATCACACACAAAACAATATAGCTCTGCCCAAAATAACTTTGTATCAATTTCTATATGGACATTTGGCAATTCCTTTCGCATATTGATAAGGTAGTAAAAACTAGGTCAGGTTTCCAAGAGTATACGAGCTTGGCCCAAGGAACTTGGAAGAGACCCACTTTTTTTTTAGGGGGGGGGGGGGGGGGGAGGGGTTATCGTCATGGAAGATTGCTTGTATTATCAGTGATCCAGCTAAACATCTTGCCAGTGAGTTTTGTGTCTTGATTACAATGCAGATTCATGTACCCTCACAGAACATGTAGTAGGGCACTGCATTAACTATTTTTCAGAGTATGTGAGCATGAGCCCCATGTTAAAGCAATATTTAGGACCTGGATTTAAATTTTGAGGGCCCCTGTTTATTGGACCCCCACTTGTGTGGGGTCCTGACATAAATATCAAATAGATTATAAATCCATTTTTGACTAGGGATGACTTTTGACTAATGGATGAGGGAAGGGTAAAATGATATTTTCATGCCAAAAGACCCATCACAAATGATTCTGTTTACAGTATGAGGTAGATAGAGGTTTTCTCTTCAAGAAAGCACTACTTTCTTTGGTTTTCTACTAATTTAATTGAACCCAATGCTGGATCTAAGATCAATTTCAAAGAAAAAGTTAGACCGCAGACCATTTTCCTTTGTTAAACCTGATTTTGGACTAAACCTTATTAAATGTTGGTACAATACCGATTTTGTTTGTTCATTAGACATAAAAAGGACATTTGCCTTGGTACAGGTGTGCAATGAAAACACTATAGACAATATAGACAGACAATGAATAATAGACAAACTGAGAGTGTGGTATACTCTCAAGATACTGATGAGGAAATCAGGACCACATTGTTGGCACACGTGCACACTGCCTTAGAGGAATTACTCTCACCAACTGGTTTCATATCATAATAGAAGTAGGTCATATGATATTCGAGCGAAAAATGACAAGTGCAAAATTTATGAAGTGAACATGAAGAGAAATATCTTGTGGCAAGTTATTTTTTGTAATATGATTTTTACTTTCTTTCTACATTCCAGGCAGAGTTCAGTTACCATAAATTACAAGCTATCATCATCACCAAATAGCCCTATAAAATGCCAGGTATGCCAAAATAGGCATTTAGTTTGTATGCTTATTCCCTTCAATGTCAGGAAGATTCTTCTCTATATTAAGGTTTTATTCTGCTCCCCCCCCCCACCCCTCTTACAGCTCACTTTTCTTCAGTGAAGGTACATTTCAATAGAATTGAAAGTTATATATAAGGAGTGCATACAAAAGCATGAGGGATAGTTACTATATTGCATTCCTATAAAAGGAAATAAAAACGAAGATAGAAGTGCTTTTCATCTCTATCTCTATTTCTTGCTCATTCAACTATTTTCAAAAATGAGTAAAAGTAAAGGAAGAGAGGGAGCAACAAGAGTACTGGACTACTTTCTCTTCAGTATAATGCTGGTGCCGATTGCTGATAATATCATGAGAAGACAAAGATAGAGATGATGACAGAGATGGAAACAGATAGCAAACAAGAAGAAACAGAGAAAAATTGAACAACTACGAGAGGGAGAGACAGTGAGAGAAGTGGAGGGAGTGAAATGAGAAGAATATAAGAGAGAAGATATGAGGAGGATGAGGAGAAGAAAAAAAAGAATCCATAACAAGACAAAGTTTTGACCAAACTGCAATCATACAGAATAACGAGCAGTCAACAGATAAAGATGGCAGATAAGGAAAACCAAGAAAGAGAACAGGACATTCAAAAAGTCTAGATTTCATGGGAAAACAACGAGAATCAGAGCATAACCAAGATGAAAGATTCACTGCTAAATTATCATTCTTCATCTAGAACCTGGGGCATCTAGGGTCTGAAGCAAATACAGAGGTCACCTGGGGTCACCAAAAGGTCATCTAGGGTCATCAGGAGTAGTTAGTCCCCAGGGTCCTGAGGACAAGGCTGGGGTTGTTGGTCATTGAATATTTGGTGACCAATTAAGATGTTATGGGAAGGAACAAGTAGCCTGAAGCACTTGACAATGGGAGTTTAGGGAACCTCTGAAGTTGGCTGAATTTCAGATCATAGGAGTATCGGTTTCTGGAAGACCTCTTGGATTACTTTCAACTTTGTTACGATTTTGTTTCTCTTCAACTACCCATACCTCCCTTTGATGAGGTTTTGATAGATCGCTTTAGTAATGATTTGGTGAAGTAATTCATAGAACAACTTAGCTGAGAGGACAGATATAGATTAAATTGGTTTTACTTCCTAAGAAGTTTATGACAGTTAGCCTGGACTTGGGGCATTGAACTTTAATAGGCCTAGATGCAAAGATACATGTGAGATCAAGCACAGATCTACAGATGGTGCCATAATTCTAAAGGCCTATACAATGAAACAGATCTATCAATCACTCTCTATATATTCCAGGAAGCCCTAATAATAAAACCACAATTTATTTATTTGATCTTATTTTGCCACAGATCTAGCCATACTCAATGGGATATATGTGCAGTCTGTGTAATAAATACACAAGCTTTGTAAGTTCTTTTTAGTTTGATATTTTGAAAATTTCCATTGATAACTGTCTAGGGATGGAGGAGGTGGCACACATTGGCATAGCTAAAAATAAAAATAAAAATAAAAATGTACAGTTAACTACTAAATTTGTCAGGTACCGTTAAACAAGTCTTGTAATTTTTTAGGTATGTGCGAAATTGATTTGTCTTGATTTGTTTCTTTAAAATGTGACATATCAAAGCATACATCTAAAAGTATTGAACAAAGGGCCTAATTCAACCAGTCCACTTTTCATTCTTGAGTTACGAGAAACACAAAACTCATCAAGTTTCAAAAATTCAAAAATGAAATTTATAGGACATAACAAAAAAAACAATATAAACTTATGATGCAGATGTATCAGATAAAGTATTACAGGATGAAGAAGCAACTGGAAAAAAGAAAAGGAAGTAAAGAAAAGAAAAGAGAAGCCAAGCGTGGAACTCTATGGGAGCGTAGGGTTGCTATGTTCACTAAACATTCTCATATTTCTCATGATGACACCTACAGTACACTCACCTCTGGGTATCCTCCTTTACATGATACATGAGTTTGTAGCTTGAAATGTGATATGTGATAGCTCTGGATGAAAATGGATACCGCTTAAACAATTGTGCCCTACATTTGGTCCCCCACTAACAATGTGCAAGCATGAAAAATAAAAATGTCTCCGATTGGATCATACTGGTATCTTTGTTTTCTCTTTGTCTCGACACATGGCCTATGATCAGTGCTGTGGCTAACTTGATCTAAAACTTTAGACCACAAATTATGTTCTGTGTGGGCTAGTAATCATATAAATATTAATAGATTTAAAATGATTAAGCTTCAGTTCCTTCCTGACTGCAGCCCAATTCTTTAAAGTACTTCATATTGTTGGTCCATTCCATATATTCAATCTGCAATTTTGGCAATACTATAAGCATGACATTACTAGTGGTCATGCAAATTCACTTGCAATTCACCAGAAGCTCTACTTTGTCTAATTCCAAAGGAGGACTAAGCAGTAATGTTCTTAAATTCAAATTTCCATCAACAAATGGCATTTACATCAAGCCATGAAGAAGGGCTCAAAGCCTCAAACAGATGAATTTTCTGCAGATGCCCAATTATAACTATATATAAGCTTCGTCCTTCTTCGACTACCATTTACACTACATGTTTCAGTCCAGACATGTCAATCATCTAAATTTAAACAATAATATGTTACACCTTCTCTCTATTTTTTTTTTCATTCGGTAAAAAAGACAAAACTAAACTTAACAACTACAAGTTTCCCAAACTCAGGTTTTGCACCCTTCTGCCAGACACAACATATTGGTTGATACCACTAAAGGTTCTCCATGCATGCCCAGTAACTAAAACAAAAGTACAGAATTGTTGAAATTGTCAACACCTGGAGGGATCATCTCTGAGGTTAAGTTATCAAAGATTTTTTTTTAAATACGCTTCTGACTTTTTCCTCTTTCCTTCCTCACCCAAAATACATATTTTATATTGCTTAGGACCCACAATTCTCAGCTGCAATGAATAGTGAACTAGATGGAATTTGACTGCACGCAGTCGAAAATGATGCCTCCGTCATAGAGCAATTTTACAAACCAAAACAGAAGAAATTTTTCGAATTCAAGTTCAATTGTAATCTCGCAGAATATCGTGATTACAAGCAATTTCTCATATACATATATGGCCCTTTGATCTATGACCTCATGACCCTAAAATCTACTCAGTTCATTGGCTCTGCGAGATGTCCTGAGTTAAATAGTAATCCATCTGTCAGTTCTAATGAGAATGCGTTCACAAGCTATTTTTGCATACATAATGTGCGCTGTGGCCTTTGACCTTTGACCTCGTGACCCCAAAATCTAATCAGTTCATCGACTCTGCAAGTAACATACATGACCTAAGTTTGGCAGCAATCGATCGATCGGTTCTTGAGATATCGAGATCATGAGCTGTTTTTGCATACATAATGAGACCTGTGACCTTTGACCTTTAACCTCGTGACCCCAAAATCTAATCAGTTCATTGGCTCCGCAAGATACATACATGACCAAAGTTTGGCAGGAATCCATCAATCTGTTCTTCGGATAACGCGATCACGGGCTGTTTTTGCATACATAATGAGCCTTGTGACCTTTGACCTTTGACCTCGTGACCCCAAAATCTAATCAGTTCATCGACTCTGCAAGATACATACATGACCAAAGTTTGGCAGGTATCCATCAATCGGTTCTTCAGATAACGCGATCACGAGAACGGGACGTACGTACGTACGTACGGACGTACGGACGGACAACCCGAAAACATAATGCCTCCGGCTACTTCGTAACGGAGGCATAAAAAAGTATCTGACTGGAAAAGGTGTGATTACAACTCCTTTGAGTATGACTGGGAGGATGTCTTTTAATACACATTTATAAGTAAGATAAAGCTTTTCCTGAAACTAAAATAGAAAATATTTGGAAAGAGCATGCCTAAAACTGATAATGAAGTGAAACTTTGGCATTGCCATCCATGTCAGACAATTCAAATTATGATGGATGTAAAAATCAACTGAACCCAAGTTATATTTTTCCTCCATGCAATTTTTTCCATACAGTATTGGGTTTTTTCACCCCCCCCCCCCTCCAAAAAAAAAACCCATGATGGGCTAATACTGAAGAACAGGAATTTGATTTGAAGTTATCTGATGAATAGGGCCTCAACAGAGTCAACACTCCCCCCCCCCCCAGTTATCAAGTACCCATTAATGCCTATCTTTGGCATACCAATACCGATAACTTGTTTCACCTCTTTCCCGCATCACTGGGCCCCCGACCAGGTCTTGGGAGAAAACAACCTCTGCCAGAATGACAGAAGAAAGAAAGCAAAAAAAAGTGGAGAAATATGGTATAAAAATAAGAGCTTGTAAAACTGTCAATGATTTCCTTATCCTCTTGAGTTGTAACCCCCTTGAGCAAAATGGGATAATGCAATGTCCATTTTGGCACGTAGACCACTCAAATACGGGAATAAAAAAGATAGGACTTCAATGTTCAGTAAAGTTCTGTCCCTATATCATATTAGAGTTTATATGAAGGTCCATCACATACCAACATGACATGACAGAGGTAAAAGTACTTTTGGAAAGTACTGTAATGACAGGGACATGAGTGGCACTCGGCTGGCAGTGAGGACAACAAATATCTACACCTACTCATTACAGTTAAGGATTTGCGGAAAGAATTTTCACCAGACATACAAGGCAAATTCCAGAGTAAATATGATTACTTGGATATCTCAAAACCATTCCATATATTCACTCTCCTAGATACAATTTGTTACTATTAGGAAGGGAATATCATCTGTCAGTACTGACTATAAATAGTCATCTTTAGTGGTTGTGGTTATAATCATGACAAATGCTTCTCATGACATTTTTTTCTTCTCGTGCATTTGATGAAATTTGTTTAACTTAACGGGAAAACAACACTGGAGGTGCAATATTCACAAGAACTTGAAACTTGTCTCAACACTATTGACATAATCTGTAGTTTGCATTTATTATATTCAGTAATGAGGCGGCTGAATAAATAGATGTCCAGTCATTGTCTCAAGCTTACTTTTTGTCGAGATGGTTTTGTCATAGGGTGATAGTTATGAAAATGAAACTTCTGTAAATTCTTTAAACAAAGCAGATAAGATATAGAACTTAATAAAGAGAAAATCGTTACGGGTATACAAATATGCCAATTACCAAAAATGTAATAGAATAAAATTGAAATGAACCAGCAAAAAAAACCAAAGACAAGAAAGAGAAAACCCAATATATCAAATGTAGGCCTTCAGTTCCATAACAACTGCTTCAACAAATTGGCATAAAAAATAATTCATTCACATGACCAAAACAAAAACAAGCCGGTAAAGAAGCTATACACAATCAAATTTGTACATCAATTTGGCTGCTTTACAAGAATGCCTAACAAATCCACTTACGCAATGAAAAAAGAAGATGTTATTGCCACCAAAAATGATCTCCACTTTTAGGAACGGTTAGGGAAGTTTCACTGAGTCATTCATCACCCCCAATCACATGTCAGTAAGTAAACTCTACACATGAACTCTGACCCCCACTTGCCAATGAATGATGGACACTCTTGGCCTACGACAGGTATCTGTGCAAATACTGGATAGAATGTCTGCAAATAAGTTTAGCTATGGAACAAGGCAGTAAAACAAAAATTCTCATTTAAAAAAGAAAAAGAAAGAAAAAAATTAAATTCAGGAATTCAATGTTCCAGTAGCTATTTGGATAAAATAAGAAAAACAGATGATCATTTACATGTAAAAAGTTCAATTTTTCTTATGAAAAAGATATGATTTATATAGCATCAAAGGATAAAATCTTTAATGATCTGTTAAAAACCCCATATTAACATAATTTGCTGAAAACATTTCTTGTTTAGATATTGTAATTCTAGGAATGTTACAAAAAATGTGAGTGAAGGTCTAGCAAAATATATATTTGAACTCACCAGAATCAAAAGTAAAATCAGCACCGACATCTGCCTCCTGTGTGCTGCATAGGCCATTCTCCAGACCATCCACATTACCAGCATCAAGATCTATGCTCCCATTTGTAGTTGGCTCCCCGTCGGCTTCTAATGACACTCCAGCTGTTAATCCTTCTCCTTTGATGTCCTCTGAAACCGAAACCTTCCCTTTGCTCTTCCCTCTGATTTTCTTGAGTTTACCTCCTATCCTCTTCCTGTATTTTCCTTTCTTTGCAGAAGCAGAAGGGGTCATGTCACCATCAGCAACCTCTGTACTGACTCCATTGATTTCTACATGTGGTACAGATACATGCGTCTGACCCGATGGAAGGGCTTCCTCTATCTTTTCAATCTCTGCAGGAGTCAAGGAATTATCAGTTGATTCCTCAACATCCTCTGGTGATGCTACTCCAGATTTGTGAGGAGACAATTTGAAGTTCATTTTGGGGAAGTTGATTTTCCGCATTCTGGTCTTCTTCGACTTGGATGGTTTTGAGGTAGATGAGTCGTTAAGTGCAACCTCGGCATCAAGACAGCTATCATCAACTTCAACCTCTGGTGATGCCAATCCAGAAGTTTCATTTGCAGTATCTACTGTGACGTCTTTGCTGGGAGCATCCTCAGATGTTGCCATGTCTGGCAAAGTTTCTGCTACTGCCTGGCTGACTGAAGGAACAACTTCTTCTACCACTTGATCCACTTTTGGACCAATGTCTAGCTCCACACTGGGCGTCTCCATCGCAGCAGATGTGTTCACAGTTCCTTCTGCAGATTCAGGAAGATCTGCATTCAGATCTACAGATAGACTTGCCTTTGGTTCTTCAACTTCAACTTCCGAGTAGCCCACCTCCATTGCTACACATGCTACAACTGCAGCAGCTCCTAAAGCAGAAAGAGGATCTAGCTTCTTCTCTACCTCGTTCCCTGCATCAGTCTTGCATTCAACATTCACTTCTGCTTTGGTTGAAGGGGTGTTTGCTTCTATGTTGATGTCTGCTCCATCAACTTGTCCATTGGGTACAACCACATCAGGAAGATTGGCACCAATACTTGCAGATTGTTTCTTATCATGCCTGAGATGAAACTTTGGCAAGTTAATAGATGGCATGTGGAGACCCTTTCTCTTCTTCTTCTTTTTCCGTTTCTCCTTTGTATCACTCTCCTCATTGTCTGACGATGGGATGTTGAGGTCAGCGGTGTTTCCATGCACTTTCAGCTCCTGATCGGCACCTCCTCCTAATGCAAGATCAAGGACGTGATTCGTAGCTCCAGAATGGACTTCCACATCTGGTGTCTGGATATCTGACTCAATGTCCAATTTACCTTGTCCATCAATGTTCTCTATGGAAGCCTCAACTCCACCAACTTCTGACTCAACAACTGTTTCATAAGCAATTACCACAGTTCCTGCTACTGGTAAAGTGTCAGGATAATCTGCTGATACGTCCACATCAGGTACTGATGGTTTGCCTTCTCCACTAAGTTTTCCCTCAACATCAAGGTTGGACTCTACTTTGGGAAGATCAACATTTGTATCTGAGAGATTACCCACTAATGCCCCAACTTCATTGCTTGGTGATTTGACATCAATCTCTGATTTCTTCACCACAATATCTGCATCAGCAGCAACATTGATCTGAGGGATTTTTATATCACCTGAAATTGTCTGCGTGTCTTTGGCTTCAACATCTGAATATCGAGTTTTGCTGTCTCCTTCTACTGTCACATCGGGGTCTCCAGAGGTATTGACAACCATGCTCAAATCTGGAGAGACAGGAGTCTCAAAGCTCACATCAGTATTGAGATCTCCTCCCACTTTAACTCCCCCCTCAAACTCTGGAGTTTCTACAGTTTCTTTCTTTCCCTTTGATCTAAACTTGATTGGTGTTCCTTTCATGTGGAATTTTGGAAGATGCATATTAGGCAAAAAGCTTTTCTTTTTGTTCTTCTTTTCTCCACCGCTGGTGTTTGCATCACTGACATTTACCTCTGGTGACCCAACAGTAACATCTGCACTTAGTGCGCCATCAACATTAGGACCATCGGCTTTAGGGATATTCAAAGCAACATCTGGTGTTACTGGCTGTTCTACAGCATTCTCTCCTTCCATAACTGTAGAATCTTTGGTACTGATGTCTGGCAGATCCACTTCTACACTGACTGGATTGGCATCAAGTTTCACTTCAGGGAAAGGATCTTCAATCGCCAGAGCAAGAGGGCTAGTTGCTCGATCTACATCAGATGCAAACTTCTCAGATCCTGAAATTTCAACTCCTCCTACAGCTCCTTCAACTCCTCCAACAGCTCCTTCAACAGACACTTCAGGTGCAGACTCTGCCATCCCTGAGACCTCTGGCATAACAACATCCAGATTTGTCTTAGGTATGTCTGCTTCTGCTGTGACGTCCAGTATTTCCACTTCTGCTTTGCGCTCGGTCATCTCTGGCTCTTCAACTTCCACGGTATTTTTAGGTTTGTGTGGTGACAGGAGTGAGGAGAATCTTGGCAGAGAGAAGTGAAGACTTCGAAAGTGGAATCTGCTTCTCTTGGACTTCCCGGGTGTTTCATCAATGTCTCCAGCTGCACTAATTTCATGCTCTGCTGCGATATCAGCAGCGTCAGATGCCCTTCTGGCCCTCATCTCCTCCCCTGACAGTGGAGTTTCCAAGGATGTAGCTGTTGCAACATTAGGCAGGCTTGTCGTAACTTTGCCACTAGCACTCAAAGATTTACTTTCCTTGGCCTTCGATCTAAAGCGAGGGTGTTGGTTCCACTTCTTTCCTGTGAATTTTTGACGAAAATGCATTTTAGGCAGGGACAGTCCTTTCTTCTTTGCTTTGACGCTGGCATCCTGATCAAGAGCAGGTGCAGGCGGTTCCTCAACAGTAACAGATACACTGGGACCTTCAACTTGGGCTTCAATCTCTGGAGCATCAACACTGGCAGAAATTCCTTGTTCTTTCACTGATATTTCCCCACTTTCACAAGGAATTTCAACATTAGCTGCAACCTCTGGGACTGTTGTCTCTGTTTCTAGCGTCACATCGTTGTTGGCATCAACAGTCAATGAGGGCTGCTCAACACATGTATTACAAGTAGCAGTGTCAATATCTATGGACGGTTTTGGACAATCTACATCTGCAGAAACTGCTAAAGCTGTTCCTTCAACATGAAGATCACCTCCATCTAACTCCATCTTGCTACATTCTGGTGCCTCTATTCTGCATTCTGGGATTTCTATGTCTGGTACCTCAGGCTCTATCGATATGTCTCCACCACCTGCATTTACCTCTGCATCCACCTTAGTCTGCAATTCACCGTCAACCTGAATGGATGCATTTCCTTCAACCTCTGGAATCACATTTTCTCCTACTTGAATATCTGGTTCAATCCCATTGACCTTTCCTTCCAAAGTGCTATTCTCTGGACCTGCATTGACCTCTGTATCGACCTTGTATGATTTCTTGCTTCCTCCAAACTTGGGCATGTGGAAATTGATGGAGGGCATCTTGAAGCGCCCTTTCTTTGATGACTTGATCTGAGTGTCCACTTGTTCCTCTGAGGTATCTTCTTTCTTATCTCCAACCACATCATCTTCTTCAGACGTTCCCTCATTCATTACCACAACCACCTCCTGGTGCTCTGGCCCATTGACAACACAATTGGTGTTAAGGGCAGGGCTGTTCAATTCAAGAGCTGCAAATACACCAGGGGCGTCAACATTAGCATCTGCAGATGGAAGTGCTGCTGACACATCCAACCCTCCTTCAAATTGAGCAGAAGGAACTTCGGCCTCTACGATACTGTCCAACTTCGGCTTAATGTTTTCATCAACTTCTGATGAAACATCGGGGGCCTCAAGAGAGACGGAGACTCCTCCATCAGCAGAAGCACTACTTAATATGGCAGTGATTGTTTCATCTGCACGCTCGTTCTCTGGAACTATGCCATCTGGGACATCAAGACTACCAGCACCGACAGGGACATTCTCATCGGCAGTGACGCCCACATCAGCAGTGACAACTACATCAGCAGTGACAGCGACATTCTCATCGGCAGTGACGCCCACATCAGCAGAGACAGGGACATTCTCATCGGCAGTGACGCCCACATCAGCAGTGACAACTACAGCTCCGACGACGTTAACATCCAGACCATCGTCTTTCTCTGCTCCATCTCCATCAAGTCGTTCCGCAGAGGGTCCATCATCTTGTGAAGGGACTTCCTTGCCCCCCTCCTCTACAGCTGGTGCAGTCTCCCGTTTCTTTTTGTCTTTCTTGCCACTGAGGTGCATCTTAGGGAGATGAAACTTAGGCAGATGAAGCTTGAACCTTGGGCTCTTCCCTGGTGATGGAGAGCCTTCACCTTCCTGAGTTTCTTTCACATCAGTTGCACCTGAAAAGAAATTTGTAGGAAAATATAATGACTAACATTTCAACATTGTAATATGAGGACATTGGTTAGCTTTCCATATGATACAAGATACCCAAATCTAAATTTTGTACAACAAAATGATATTTGTTTTTGTGTCTCTCTTTTATGTATCATAACAACAAAAAATCTAACTACGGGACGTAACTAAATTCTGCATGCTGTAGGAATACTAAACAGCAACAAATTTCTGTTAAATGTTTCATTTATGTTTTAAATACATCATTACAAATAGATCATACATCTCAGTTTATTTCAATAGTTTCCTCTTTCATCTAAAACATTGAATAATCCCCACCTGATTGACCATCATTTTCTGTTGCGCCTTCCTTAGTCTCATCTCCAGTCTCCTCCGCGGGTTGGTTGTCTGATTTCTCTTCTTCTGACACTTCAAGGAGTGTGCTCTCGGTTGGGACAGCTAGGGTTATCTGAGCCGAGGGAATGTTGATGCCCTGCTCATCAACATGACTAGGGATGTCAGCCTTGAGGTCCAGTCCAGATTCATCTTGCTCTTCCTTGTCTTCTGGTGCAGTGTCGGCTAAGACATTCACATCCATTGCCTATTAGGTAGGAAGAATTATTCAAGAATAAAGTGGTGATTACTAGATAATTGAAAACATACAAGATGCTTGTTATGCAAATATGCATTGTTGTATAGTGCATAACACAAGGCATATTTGTATTTTGGCTTTTAAACAATTGCTTTAACAAGGCTGCACACAAAAAGCTGTTTGTAATAAATTAAGATTCATTTTTGTGAAAAATATACTCTACTGTATTGAAATGTAAATATATGGAATTATGGATGTTACAATTAATTTTAAACCAGAAGTACCAGATATTGGTAAACACAGCTTGCCATCACAGCCCATCATCTTTACATCTTAAATGATTTGAATGGACATACAATGTAAACCTCAATAAAATGTAATCATCTAAAAACTAAATTATCACACTAAACTTTGAAATGACATTTATACCTGTGAAGCTCTGAGGTTTTGTGCTTTTTCAATTGAAGTGATTGTCTCGGCTATCTGCTCCAGGAGTGCATCAGTGGAAGAAAAATCCCCCTTGGTGTTCTCCTCCCCTGGGGTTTCTTCTCCATCCTTCACCAGCTCCTTACATTCTGCTAGGACCTTCTCTTCTGGTCTGATGTCTACTTCAGCAGATGCTTGGATAGAAGCATCGGCTTCAGGTGGTGATAAGGCAACATCTGGTCCCTGAACAGCTACATCTAGTGAAGCAGCAACCCCTAGAAATATTAATAGAAGTAAACAATGTTTATAAGTAATTTATTTAACTGTTTGCAGTAAAAAGTTGATAATTCATTTTCAATTGTACACATTAAATGATCAAAATCATGCATGGATTTCTATCCACTGAACCATTTTCACATTTCTTTTGTGCCCTTCACAAAATGGATCACAGACTACCTAACTTGTCATGAAAACATGGGAGAATTTAACTAGAGCAGTTCATGATGGGGGTACGGTATTGCAATTATCTTGGATGACTTCCCGATTCCACAGGCATTTGTTGGTGGATTACTGTAACATTCTTTTTTTCTTATTGAAGACAAAAATGCATGTAAATAAATTCCTAGTTTTCCCTAAAGACTGGAAATCTCATTCATTTGATACAACAAATTCCTCTTATATGAATATCCTTTTGGCTTCCTATAGAACAATACAATTAATAACTGTTCCAAATCTCTTCACCTTTTCCAACATTATTTTTCTTCTCACAAATTTAGTTTCAATTCTCCCCAGTATGCTATCAGTCATCCAAATGACTTGAACAAATCACATTATGTCATGAAAGTTTTATCCTCTCAAATTTCATTTCCACCAACAAGAGTAACATTCCTCTAGAATTTGAATGAAGTCCATGTCAAATTTATATTAATCCTGGTTTTTTTGCCACAAATCACACTCTGCATGTGATCAGATTGCAAAAAGTAGAAACACAACAAATTATTGATTGAAATTCATTCCATAAATAATCTTTTCCCTCAGTTCGGTCAAACATTTCACTCCACTAGTAATTTGAACTAATTCCAATTCTTCAGCATGCAGAGAAGCTGAATCCATGTAAAGTGCATTCTGAATATTTCTAGGGCGGGAATGTAACGCCCCATTTCATTTGAAACCATAGAGGAATCAGGATAACCACAACCAACTTCTTTTTTAAGGACAAGTTTCTCTTTGGCTCACTCTTACAGTCCCCTATGATTTCAAGCCAGATCAGATTTATGAATTCCTTCTGAAATGCAGAAATGTGGAAAGTCAAAACTATTGCTGACAACACAATGTAATCCTAACACCATTCTATCCTTGTTTGGGTTACAGAGAGCATTTCTGTGGGAAATATTTCTGATTTCATTTCATTCTCTGAGGCAATCATACCTGGTATTCTATTTGAGGTTCAACCCTACTTTGAAGTCTATGGGGAGAAATCAATCTTGCCTGAGAGCTTATTTCTAAATTTTGAAATATGTGTCTTGTTGATTTCTTTTATACTGGTATGATACAAGTGCTTTCATCCCTGTAATAAGCTGGCCTCTTTCTCCAAAGAAAAATTGAAATATTAAGATGAGGGAATGAATGTGAATACACCACAAATCTGTCAGAGAAACACAATAAAAGTACTTTCCTTGTTCATTTAAGCCATAGAACATATACTCATATAGACCTATGCTCCAATGATGGTCAAAAGTGCATATTTTGCTAGATCTCTTTGATATTGGTTGATGAATAGCAACATGCCCACAGCATTTTTATTCTTAAAATAATGTGGAAATTATTATTTTTTCATCTGGACGCCATAACTGTAAAACAATTGTTTACATTTATCTCCCCTAATTTTGTAAATTCTGTCTTTTTTCCTCTTCAACAGCAGATTTCAACCCACAAGATTTCAGCATTTAAATGTTAACATTTTAATCACTAAAATTATAATACAGCTTGTAAATATATGTACCTAAAAATGGAGCATATTGAGGACAGTAATATATAAAACATTCCACATTCTGGTAAAATGATAACAAAAAAGGTTTTCAAAACATGGCAGAACTCTGGGGAACAAAACAAATGTTCAAAGGGAACAGATGTTTGATGAAAAAATAACTGAAGGCAATGTTTGGTGACAGGTCCTTTCTCTTATTTGAGGTACTTGGAATTTTATTTAAATGTAGCATGATGGGACCAGATATGTTGATACCTATTGCAGGAAATAAAACATGGTTTATGCAGCTTGTTTCTGTAAAGCTACACTACGAGAAGAAAATGATGAATAAGCACAATTGTTCTCTTAAATCCTCTATGTTGTGAATTTAATACTGTATATTTGGCTTTTCAGGGGGGGGGGGGCACACACCTATTAGCTAGTATTGTATGAAAGGGGTTTGAATACAAGTTTTTGTTAAATTCTATAAGGCTATCATGTACCATGTACTAATGCTTGGTATTTTTTTCTCATTAAAGTTCATCAGAGTGTAAAAAGCAAGAGTGTGAACTTGAACTTTGAAAGGATGACTGCACTCCATTCAACCATGTAAATGTTTCTTCACCTGATGATAACAGTGTAAATCTCATCAGTATTCAGAACGTGTAACATACTGTCCAATATGGAATAATGCTAATTTCTTACATAATTGGGAAATAAAATTGAACTTTTAAGGAAATATAAAAACAAGCCATACACAGGCCTTAAATTTCACTACTTTTAGGGCAAGGCCACTTTTATGAAGGGCACATTCCTATATTACAGCACCAATAGGAAGAATAGGAAAGGGCACAAAAAATCTCCAAGGCCAATGAGAGGGGCATTGAGGCCAATCAAAGGGGCATCCAAGGCCATGGCCTTGGTGGCCTTGGATTAATTTAAGGCCTGTATACATGTACATGTATTTCTATAAAATGTTGCAATAGGAGGTATCATGTACTTGTACATTCCCACCCCAAAACACTAGACCAAATTAGTTTACATATCACTTGTAAAACTCTATAGTTTGACTGATTCTCGCACCACTAAAATGAATTGTGGAAATAAAATACAAGATCCTTGATAAAATAAAGAGGTATGCCAATAAACCAAAATGAAAACCAGACCATTTCAGGTATTTAAAAATCAGGGAGAAAATATGATTTGATTTATGACATAATTAGAAACTAAACAAGGTAGCGATCTAAATTTATTGCTGTGGAAAGGTGAAATTTGCGAAAATGCTTGATGGGAGTGGTATCAAATTAGAACTATTTTCATAAAATTCAAGATTTATGCTATCCATTAAGTCAGGCATGCTTATACACCACACCCATAGAAACTGCCAAATATGCAATATTTTGTATGGGTAAACTTTTTCATAACTCTGGAATAACTAATAAATTTTGCAAACTTCTGGAGTATTCTTGCAGCTTCCTTCCCATCTCCACATAGTAATTTTTAAATATTTTTGAAAAAATAAACATACATGTTGGTATAATTGTCACAATTTTCTGGATACCTACATTAGATATCTTGAAGTTATATTTGAGGGCAAGATATTCCTTCTTCAATTAATACACTGGCAAATGATCAATTACTGGATTGTGGGATTAAACAACAACAATAACGAAAATAATGAGATTTTGGGCTGTCACGCCTGAGCTATTCATTGACCTATTTTGTTATTTTAAAGAACATTGAATTTTGTTTGCCCCAAATTTATTTTTCTCTGCTAAAGCTAATCAAAGATTTGTATTTACATGTATGTATAATTATTGCAAACCCCCCCCCCCCCCCACCACCCTATAGGTACCAGAAGTACATGTATATCCCATTGATGTGGGTAGGACAATAATCAATGGTATCCTTCATTAGTATTCTCTGCTGATAGAAAGCTACTAATTGAGGGTGGATTTCAATTACTTGAGTGTAGAGTACACCGAGCCAGAAGGGATATTGATCCAAACACTATCAGGGTCATTTTGGGTGTCCTGTGAAATCGCAGTGTGTTAGTTTGTTTTCGAGTTTTGTCATTTTAATATAGTGCAAAAGTGAAAGTGAAAGACTAATTCTTGGTTTGTATGATTGCAAAAATCTATATTGAAACACAGCCAATAACTACAGTGCACATTAGGGACTAAAGGTCTATTGAGTTTCTTGCATTGTACACCTCCAAAAGGCTTTGCAGTTTGCATTCAATATTTCAATGTATATCAAATTTAGATATTACTGATTTTCTGTTCAACCCATAATTTTCCATTGCATTTCAAGGTACAGATGCCTCGGCCCTCTGGTCATTTGCCTGTCAGATTCATGGTTGAGAACTCATCTGTGAAATGGGAATTCACAGGCATCATTTTCAATGACACTCTACCAAAATGCCTGCCAATACCATCCGGTAAAAACACATCTCAAGTACAAAACCTAACACAGTTTCTTTCCCAACAAAGAAAATAAGGAGAAAAAAAGGGAAGTTATCTCGACATTGAATGGCATTATCTATTAAGAATGTCTATTCCATGATGAACAATCAAAGATAGCTGTATAACAAGAATCCTCATAAAGTCTTGTTTTCTGTGTGTCAAGCATTACTAAAAAAAAAGTCTTCATCTATGATGTGAAACATTTTTATGGAAATTAAAGTTCTCAACTCCAGTTATACTTGTAATTTGTTACACAAAAGGTTTCCGCAGTAGATATACAGCCCTTTGCCACAGGCAGCTCTTGATCCAGGAATCATGAGCTAATATTGGTGTGCTGATCATAGACTACAATATTGTAAAGTGTAATATGATATAAAAAAGTATATGTACTAAAATATTGGCAACCATTGCAGCTTCAAAGCTAGGTGCAGTGAATGTGCGATTCTTTACTTGATAAAGGGCAGTTCCTTATCGCTTTGGAATGCACATATCGTTCCTATTTTCACGAAGTGACGGTAGTGAGGAAAATCTGCACGCAAATTGTATGCGATTTTCATTCACTACTGTCACTTCGTGAAAATAGGGACGATATTTGACAAGATTTCAGATGATCATGTGTGCAGAGCCTGAAAGTTTGTAAAGTTTAGACCACGCATTGGGGCAAGGACATCTTATTTTCATGAATGAGAATTTATGGTGAAGCAAAGGTAAATGTTGTTTTCCTATCGCCCTTGGAGTTTTGATGGAGATGAACCTTTCACTCCATAAATTTCAGAGTTTATCCTACCTCCCAGGGGTATTTGGAGCTCCTGAACAGAAAAAAAGATAAAAGGCCTGTCCTCATCAGCTTGAGATTGCCAAATAGCCTGCTATTTCTGATTTGGGAAATAATCCTGAAGTTACAAATTGCGTCTTCATCAGCTCAAGACTTGACCTCGAAACTTAAACTAGAGCTAAAGAAATTAGGTCGAGATATTTGGCTCAGCGTTCGCGCATAGTGCGAGTTTTCGGGCTGGTGAGGACACAGGACAAATAGCAGGATATTTTGCAAACTACACAACCTGTAGCCCAAGATATCTTGGGATAATTATCTCGACAAAATATCCCGCTAATTGCAACTTTGGGCTGATGAGGACGCAAATTAACTGGATAATTTGCGATCGGGATAGTTCAAATAGCGGGATATTTGGCAATCTCAAGCTGATGAGGACAGGCCTAAAATGCTGGTACCAAGATGGGAGCATCTAAAATTTATGGGTATTATGCTGTTTGAGAACACGTTGGATGAATAACAGTTTTGGTAAATTTTAACCTATCACATGTTAGTGCAAGAGGAGGTGAAAAGGCTGAATCTGGAAACATTTCATCACATACCACTTTGCATCCTGACACCCTTTCCATAAAATCTTCCATGGTTGTATTTCATGATTTCGAATGCATAGGCATCGTACTCCTAGTACTTTCAACCTTTGTATCTTTGAAGTATTTTCATTCTCTGAAGTATTTTCATTGTCTGAACCTGCATTCATTATCATAAGTTCTAAGGAAATCATTTCCTGTCCCCAGGCCAGATCTCATCACAACCCATGACTATTCAAGTTAATAGACGTCAAAGAGAAATATGTGCAAATGTTGAAGAAATGACACCACTGGGGCATATAAATTAAAAAAATGAAAAAATGAAAAAGTAAATGTCAAACTTTGACTATGGGTAAGATTCACAGTCCGTCAACTTTAAGTTTAGGTCATGGTTTTAAACTTCCAAATCATCTTGTAGTTAGGGAATACTTGAATGCAATTGTGGATCCTTACAAATCTTTAGGTTTACTCAAAGCAAGAAGTTACTCAAAGTTACAAACTATGGTGGATCCTAAGGTTAGTTTTAGCGCATTAACTCCAAGTAGGGAGTGGGGGAAGATGGCTTCCTAACTAGCTTGTAGTTAAAATGGATGCTTTCTGGCTTGCAGTTAACATTTTTGAATATTCCTTATTTTAGTCCCTGGTGAACCCTCGTTGTTAATGGATCATTGTTTACAACTTCAAAGTTTTGCAAACTTAAATTTTAAATGTTCTATGGCGGTGCTATGTGAACATAGCTTTTAGGGGTACCTACTCGCTGGATGAATATGTAAATGACTAATTCTGCCATGTTTATGAAAGATGCAAGTTTCAACAAGGGCCATACAAACTTTTAAAGAGCCAGAGAGTGTATGTTTTGGATAGTAGAGGGTTAGAGAAGAGAGAAGGAAAAAAAAAAATCAAGAAAGTTGTATCATCTGTCACTGACTTATCACAACTTTGTCATAAATACCTCCCAAACTATGACACGAAAAAAAAAACTTTCCCACCCATCTGGATCATCATGAGGAGAATGTGTATCACTTTGAAAGGAAAGTATTTTGATTTAGGGCTCAATTCTTACAGGTTGCCCTGGAAACTAGAGTTAAGGTCAGGGATAAAAAGCTGCCCTGTGGTGATGTGCTGAATGAAAGTCCAGCAAATCAACAGTAATATCTGCATGGACATCAGGAACTTCAAAGTAATAATTTTGGGGGTAATTCTCTAGTAGTAAGAAATGCCACAGCAGCAGAAGTTCACTCTCAATTGAATTATACTTCTTGGTGTTGCCAAAAAGGAAACAATTTGTTTTGATAAATCACAAACAGTATATCTTCTGTTTTTTCCAACCATCTTAAGTTACCTGATTGTGTTTCTACTTCCTGCTGGTCTGGTTCCTCTTTGGTTGATTTTGCTTCCACTACCGCTTCTTCTGACTTCTCTTTCTCTTCTACCCGAGTCTGAAAAAGGAAGATGACATTGATAATTACGATCTTCAGGAAATTATGTGAAACCATGTTTACAATGTTGAATGCTGTGACATGAATAATAGCCAACTATGGTTTCATGGAATTGGTTCTTTCAGTTCTATTTCCTTGGTTGTTATTGAACTTGGAATAGGTCTTCTCATCCTGATGCTCATTTTTTAACAGCAAAACAGATTTATACTCATGGTTGTTATCCATGTCATAGCGCAACATTTAGCTCTAATTTCTTCCAGATATGATTTCAGAATCCTTTGGAGTAAATCTTTCCAGGCTCATTAAACTCTCTTGCTGTGCTCCATCCTTCTTTTGGTAGAAACACATGCCCATCTACATGAATTTGATATGGTTCAAATTCCTCCCAGAACCCCTGAATAAAACTTGTAGACATAAATTACGTTCCCCACTCTGGTGGTCGCTCGACCACAAGAAAAAAGAAAAAGAAAAGAAAGAAGTTACAAGTTAACATTAAAACTGACATACCTTTGTTTGATTGTTCCTATGGGAAAGATGATATTTGTCCAAGACTTATTGAACTTTCCCCATGTTCCTCTTTTAGGAATAGGAGGAGGGAAGTTGAAACGATACCACTGGGATTACATATTTACAACTTCATTTTTTTCTTCTATTGTCAAAAGTTGTTTTCTTCTACTCATGTGTTTCTGCCATGTCACATAAAAACATGTAGCAGGACATTTTTTTCTCAAAATGAACTTTCTTCTGCCTTTTAATGACACATCCAAGAGAGACAAAAATACTTGAAATGATACTAAAGGAATTGAATTGTCTTGAATAGCTATGAAATATTGCAAATTATTATTTGGTCATAATAAATAAAATGTGTCTTCAAACTCTTACTTCTTGCTCCTTATCCCCTTTCCTCTCGGGTGATCTTGCATCCTTCCTCTTCTTCCAGCCAAACCTCTTTGGTGACAGGGCGCGGTCGGAGTCTGAAGATTGATCAGAGGATTTCTCTCCAGATTTCCCCCTTTTTCCTCCAAAGTGAGGAAAATGGACGTTGAGAATTCCTTTCCTCTTCTTTTTCTTCTTCTGCTTGCCCTCCTCTACTTCCCCTTCATCTTCCTCCTCTCCTTCCTCCCCTGATGAGGTTGACCCCTTTTTCTCTTCTCCCGTTTCCTCATCACCCTCCTTAGGGGTCGACTCCCCCGGACTAGAAATGGACTGCTCTACTTGATCTATTATGGGTTCCTCTGGTTTGGACTCTTCTACTGCCTGTGGAGGGGTATTTTGGTCAGCTGCCAATTGATCTGTTGGCTCGCAGGTGGGTTGAGCATCTGCACTCGAGGGTGCACTGGAGGCTTCCTCTGGTTGAGTTGGCAAGGAGCTTTGGTCCGATGAAATTTCAGGTTGGTTTTCAGGTTCTGTATTCAAAACAAAAAACAAAAAATGTAAGACATTATTACAACAGTTAGGCCAAAAAAAAAAGTTGTTTGGTTGTCCTCGACCGCCCGCTCGTCATTTTCGGGCCGCTCGTATTTTTTTTTTTTTTAATTCAATTTTTTTTTTTTTTTTTTTTGGGGGGGGGGAGCAATCTTAAATGCCAAACATACCATTTTATGCATTTGCAAGAATCAAAATGCGTCCCGTTGCCAGTTTGATCTTTTCAGTACGCAATTTAGGTATTTATTAAACTTGCCATTTTTATTTTTCTATGTCAAAATCCTGTTCATTCAAATCAGGTTCTGAGCATTCTTAAACTCATCTTAAACTCATTTTAAAGCCCATCTGTACTAGTTTACAGGAGGGATTAGACCACCCTGCAAGGTCACTGGACAGGTGGTTATCTCATCAAATCAGCTCTCAGTTAATATAAGATAAAGAGGATCATGGAGACCAATGGTCACCGATTAGGCATTGTTTGCTACATAGAGGGCGCAAGTAGCTATAAGTAGTACAATGGAGATTTACAAGGTGCTGTATTTCAAAGCCCAAAATACTTTCTGTGTTGGTCTTGATATTCATTGTACATTAAACTAGTCTTTTACCATATTAAGTGTTTTATAGACTTTGCTTGTTTAAATGCTTGACAATCCCAATTATTTATTTTTTTATGGAAAAAAAAATATTAAAAAAAAAAAAAATGGGGAAAAAAAAAAAATCAAAAAAATAAAATAAAATCAAAACACACAAAAATGAATTAAAAAAAAAAAAAAAAAAAAAAAAAAAAAAAAAAAAAACCCGCCCGCCCGCCCCTACTCCCCAGAAAAGCAATCGAGGACAACCAAACATTTTTTTTTTTGGGCCTTATGGTTATCAAGATCAGCTTCAGGTTCATGGGCAGAGGAAAAGTTATAATATTTTTTGACACTACTCTGAATCCATATCCTAGTGCTAAAAGGAGTTCAGTTACACTCTAGTGTCGCATCTAACGTTCACAGCATTTCAAATCTACCAAACAACTTTTTCCACTAAAATGTCCTAAAGAGAAAAGATTCCTGTATTTGGCTCAAAATGAAAAAAACTGGGAGGTTTCAAAACAAATCAGTAGAGAAGAGAGATAGAGTTTAGAGGTTTAAAAAAGAGAAAGAGAAAGAGAAAGACAGAGCAAACTTTTGTCCGATTGATTCTCAGATGGATGCCTTGACCTTGACTACTCTTGGGGTCATTTTGTTTCTTGAAGAAGAATGTGAGGACACCTGGCTTGTCACCTGTTTGCCCAACAGGAGAAATATTATTTTTAGGAGGGTCTTGAAGTAGGGTCGATATGAAAGGGGTGTGAACCTTGCACCCAATCGTCACCGTCTTTGAAGATGGGTGGTGCCTCCCTCAATGTGATGCTATGATCAATGACTCACTAAAAAACTGTGTATGGCAGTCAGCTTGGCTCTACATTACCTGAACCTGACTGCAGAAGTAAGAAATGGCAACTTCCCACACCACCCCAAATAGTCATTACATTAATAGTTTCATACTCTTATCTTATTTATTACAAAAGCAAGCAATTTTCATATCAAAGTATCAAAGACAGTGCCTATGCAAGTTCAATGTGTGTAAAAAGAAAGGGAGAGAGAAAAACAGAGAGAGAGAAAAAAACAGAGAGAGAGAGAGAGAGAAGAGGGAATAGAGATGAATGAGAAAGAAAAGAAAAGAGGGGAGGGATTGATTTTTGATGATGGTAATGATAGTGAAGATGCTCTGCTTACAGTAATCATCAACTACCCTTGGCTAAATCTTGATAGATATGAAATTCCATCTACAGAATAGCAATTTCACGGCCTATTGGCAGCCTGAAAACACTAGAGTGAAAAACTGTCCTTCCTGATATAGATTTTCTTCAAAAACTGGGAAGGACTGGCAATATTACTAGCTTGCATTAATAGTCAGAATTAGACAAAAGTATTACAACCAAAGGCCAAATCAAAGATTCCTTTTCATGTTGGCCGTGATCAAATATATGATGAAGTACATGTATATGTAAAAACGTGATCTTCAACAGAACACATCTGATATGACTTTAGAGTTCATCGACCACTGCTTAACTGCCATTTCCATGAAAGATCTGAGGTTTGTGTGGTCACAAATTCCTTACACATACATGTACATGAATACATGTATGTACATGTAGCATCACTGGTTTGTCTGTACAGGCAAAGCCACCCCCCCCCCCAAAAAAAAATAGAGAAAGCTGACAGTACGTAAAAAGAAAATGATGTTTTGACATTAGAAAAATACTTTAAATATAATTTTGTTTAAATGATGAAGAATGATAAAAAATAAATTAAAGCGAGAATGTCAGAATCAGAAAGTTTCTGAAACGATTTTTGCCAGAATTCGAAATTTGATTTGGGAAACTTGTGCAAACCAATGTCTCTCCATTTGCTTCAAGAACGGCTCTTGGTCTGGATGGGAGCATCTAAAAACAATAAACAAATCTGTGGGAAACTGGCCTTCCATGGATCTCCGATTGGCTATAGCTACTTGGATGTAGGTCAGTTAGCTACCCCCCAACCCTGTATCTCGCTGCTTCGGCAGAGCGGCATCTCAGCGGCCCAATATATCTGGGCAGGGCAGGGAAGGGCAGGGATGGAATTTAAGAAGTCCCAGATGATTTATGGGATATCTTACAAACTCTTTTCTTTATGTCCAACTGTCAAATATACAATATCATACAGAGATAGGGAGATGCTCACAGCTATGCTATTTTGGTTAGAAATATGTAGAAGAAGATGGTCAGAGCAGCTGTTGCATTTACATGTACATATAGTTTTCATTTTCTATATGTGCTGCAAAGTAGATTTGTGCTGTGTTGTGTGATCAAACATAGTGCAATCTTCGCAATTAACTGCTATGGAAAAAAATGGGGGGAAAAAGAAAAAGAAATCAAAATATGAAAAATTTTACTTTGAAAGTTGTAAATAACCTTAGAGATATTAGACAACAGAGACAGATTGATGGGAAACTGTGCAGGATTCAAAAGATTGTTCAGTGTTGATCTTAATTTTTCAAAAATATTTAATTTAATCCAATAAGAAACTACAATACATGTAGTTCAGAACCTCTACTTGATTGATGTACAGTACATGTTAGCAACACCAGATATGTCACAAGGCCCATCTCATATTTCTTTAATAGCATTAACGTTCTATTTTTTATCACCAATAGGTCTCTGTTTATTTCCCATTATCATGATGCCCCAATTAATATGAATATGACATTTTTGCAGGATTTCACTTCAGATCCACAATCTGTACAATACATTAAAAAAAAAAAAAAAAAAAAAAAAAGCAAAGGGAAACAAATAGGCTTTGAAATCATAACAAATAATGATAACAATAAAGGAATATGAATTCAATATAGGCTACCTTGACTTTCTATTTGTTTTTTGTCTGTGTTTTTCTTTTTCTTTCAGTAAAGAAACTTCTCATTTCCTTACTGAATTCTAAAGTGAAGTGACATCATAAACAGTCATGATGTTACAAGTCATATCAAATATCTACTTGTATACAAACATATAGTGTGTTTAATCCTCTACTATCCTTCTAGACAGTTCTGCTATCTGACACTCATAGGAAATCCACTACTTCATGCTTTAAGATAATCAATTAATCATCAAGGTCATTAATTTAGCAATTTTGTTTTGTCATTCGATACGATTCCCCCTTAAATTCTAGAACTAGTAATTAAACTGTTCCTTCCCCTCTACACAAGTAATCTGAGCTGAACTTCCTCCCTCTCTTATTTCAAATACAAATCAGTATTGATGAAAGACGCATGTATTTCTGGTGCTAAATAGGGAGGCCTGATGGCTCAGGCAAGTATATTTGACAACTTGCTTGCTTAAAATCTAAACTGAGCTGGTAAGCATAATGATTGCTTCTTATGTGTAGGACTCTTGATACAAATTTTCAAAAAAAAAACAATGTACATGTACTTTAGTTGAAATCAAAGAGCATCAGCATCTTTCTGGTTTGTGACTAGATTCTTCAGCAATAAAACATGTTATTTCTTGAGTCTTTTCGGATGTCAATGTTTGATGCCCCAAAACTAGACATTAAAAAGTGAATATAAAAACCTTCCAACATGAACATGCACATGAACGTTTCATATCTAAATACACTAACGTTTCCAGATTCTATCATTCAAATTTCAAAAGTAAACTCTCTCCTAGTTTTCTATATTTCATTTGCTTCATTTTACATGTATGATGTACATGTATGTATGTAACAACCAATCATTGACACTATTAAAAACAAAAGTGCAACCTTCAGAAAAGGAAAGCATTTGTTTTGTCTTTTTGTAAAAAAGAGAGTTAATAAGGTCAGCACACTTTTTCCCACAGGCAAATATATGGCTTCAGAAATGGTAAAAAAGAATTTGACCAATTCACAGTGGATTTCAATTTTTAGGAGAAAGTAATAGTAATCCCTTCTCCAAATACATATCATAAATAAATTTCTTTTTACAAGTATATTGGACTTTGAAAAGGCTCACTGTTGAAACCAATCTCTTGTCAGAAATTCTACATTGATTTCAATCATCAAAAGTTCAAAACCATAGGTGATTCAGGTCTTTTCATTTCAGAACAGAAAGGAATGAAAGTACCTGAAACTTTTCCTGATCGCCTCCACCGAGTCATAGAACGATTTCGAGCTCGGACTCACTTCACAGACACACACTTAATTACATTTCGCTCCGAAGCACTGATTGAATTTGACAGGGTTAGTTGTTGTAACAAGTGGAATTCCAACTTTGTGTAAGGTCAGTGGGGTCGCCCGCCACTTACAGGGTTTTGTAATTTGACGGGACAAAAGAGGCGCGAGGATGGAATCACATGGGTGGAGATGGACTTTGCGAGGAGCAAATTGGAAGATTGGGTGGGTCCTAGCTCCCATGGTGAAGAAGTTCAAGTTCCCATCCTGGAATCTTGGCTCGACTTAGATTTGCAATCGTCATGCTGCATCAAAACTGCAGAAAGACTTTTGTTTTGAAATCCAATGCTTATTACTGTACATCAATGAGGCAAGGGGTCAGAAATTGCGATTTATTCACGAAGGCAACCTTTCTTGAGTAAATTGACCATATACATTAACTATAATTTCAATTAATTTCATTTCATTAAATCTCACTTCCCAATGAACTTCAAATATAAATAGATGGAAGTACACTTCATCCCCTCCCATACTAACATGAATAATAAACATTATTGTCTGCCTATTTGAAACTTAACTGAGTTTTATAAGGGGGTAAAAATGCTCAATCTCACCATCCGAAAACTTCTCTCAACTTATTCCAATTTCCACCTGTCCACTGCATCCTTTTCCCTGGTCGGATTTCCAAGATAAATTTGGTAAATAACCAAAATATGGTAAACCAATCAGTTTGGCACATCAATGAGTTTAGCCCTGTTATGATTAGGTGCTAATTGGTATGAGTATCATCACCATGGAAACAGCCAAGCTGCTGTGCCAACATCAATTGTTGGATTCAAGCTGTGAGAGAGAAAGAATGCAAGTCTAGATGTGATGGTGGACCTGCTGATTTGTTGAAGTTTGTTTTGAAACTCAACACTTTGATTGTCTGAATGGATTAGGAGTCTGTAGAACAAAATCATTCAAGTTGCCATACCCCATGCATATAAGGTGCATTATGGAGTAAATTTAAAACATCAGAACCGAGAGTATCTTCCATTTCAAGGCATGCAATTTGAGACTTTAGACAAGAGATTCTAGGTCTGAGTGGCACTCAATATCAAATTCTGTTTCTTATTTTAAAGGTACCGTTACTTTTAAAACTTAAAGGTAAAGACCAGTAATGGTCATGCGATTGCATTGTGAAAGAAACGTTGTGGAATCGACCAGAAAAGGTCGATCATCTAGCATCTAGCATCTGCAAGGTTCTGGAATCATCAAAATGATAAGAAATTTGGCCCATTCTTCGTAAAGTTACAAGCACTATACACAGAAAGATGTATATGGGACTACCCTATCTCTCTCACCAGACCATGAGAGAAATAAATTTACCAAATATATGAATTAGTAGGCGGTTTCCCGGCAAATTTTTAATCATCATGTATTAGTCAAAACATATTCTTTCACATGATTGGTAATGAGAGCTCCCATTTCATTTTTTGAAATTGGGGCGTTGCCAATACTGGTCTTTACCTTTAATGCTGACCATACTGAAAATTAAAAAGAAAATTTAAGAAAAAAAAGGGAAATCTTATCTCATATGACGTTTGAGGTAATAGTAGCATTATTAACATACTAATTTTATGTGTCAATGTACTTTGTAAATGCACTGAAAACATTACGGAATTGATCTTAACATTAAAAGTTTTTGAGTTATGCAGCTACATGTACATGTACATGTACTTCTTCTACAATCTCAAACTGGCATTAAGGAAATTTAAAGCATCATGCATTTTAGTTACCTCCTAAATACTTAGTTACAGGCAATGTTTGTCTTGGTAAGGAGCAAATTTGTGCAACACTTGTTATGTTTGTGAGTAGTCAATGGGCCTGGTTTAGAAGCAGGGAATGAAATCAACAAGTTAAACTGAATTATCAAGTTCTCTGTTGAATGATTTCAAGGCCTCTTTCCTGAAATATGCAAGGTATGTCACCTTACTGATTACAAGGGCCAATGTCAATTGCTTAATAACTTTGACACACAAACAAAGACCTTTTCAAAGTCACAGCAAATGGAGCGTACTAATTGCAGAGATTACTCTATAAAGTATTAAAAGGAGCATACATGTGCCTTTGATAAGTGTTATGGAAAAATTTGTCTAGGCTATCAATTAGTGTATTATTGAAGGTTGATTTTATATAAAAATGGCTTTTTGAGCCAAGGACACATTTTGTATACAGGATATGTCATTATCAAAATATGAAGTCTGAAGAAGACATTTATCATAATCATTCTAATGTAAAAGAATATTACAAATGTATTGCATGATCTTCCTTGCTTTATAAAGTTGATAGTATCATATACGGAAGCTTTGGAAATGCCATGAACCAAAGTGACCCTCTGTTGTTAAGCACTGGAGACAAACACATAGCATTGGCAATGTAGATCTGCATATCCCTCCCCCAAAGCAAACTGATTTGAGAGTTGATTGTTTCTATTTAAATGAGACATTTGTTGTCAAGTCCATGTGGCTTTATTTTATCAACTCGCAGACTTCCTCCCTCGATGATGATAGGGATAGAGTAGACTGCCATCAGATTAGGGAAGGATATACATGAATAATCCAAACGTCATACTATCACTTTACTTGCGGAGGATATCCACTGTGCCAATGATTGCCAAAGCTTGTCATTTAGGAACGAGCCTTGAAGGGCAGCTCACAATTTATCCAATGGATCACCAGTGGTCTCAACATCAAGGATGTTTGATCCTCATTACAGATTATCCCTTACTAAAGCTCATAAATAATATTTTTTAAAGAATATTAGATAAAAATGGCATTCGTTTCATGATTGTGATTTAGAACTCATCAAGAGTCTACAATCTAATCTTTCAACAAATACTGTATACATGTAGTACTTAAATGTACACTGTAAAGTCGTGAGTGTGCAAACCTCCTGATTCCTGAATGTATTGAAACCTATCAAATATTTTCCATCACATCATCTCACTTGGAGAATTACTATGGCACGATTATTTAAATTGAAGATGAGCAAAGGCTATGCTTTTCCCCATTCCACAGTAACTTTGAATAAAGTTGTATTCTCAATAGTAAGATGTACTAAGTAAAACTTAGTGGCACAATAAAACAGTGTGTTGACTATTGAGAGTAAGCAAAACATAGTAAATGAAACTTAATGAGAACAAAAATACTGCATTAAAATTGAAATATTCAGTATGCAATAAAGGAAATATTTTGAAAGAGGGGACAACAGGTTGTACTTCACACTCAGAGTAGCCATGAAACTGCACTATCCACACCGAAGCAAGCTTTATATGCACCACAAAGAATGGAGTAGGTTCCCATGACCTAGAATCTTACAAGTCCTCATCTTACATGGGGAAGGTCAATCCCGAGGTCGCCTTGTAAAAACCCAAATCCCCCAAAAGTCAAAGCCAATAGTTGGCAGAGCCTACACGCTCATTTGCACTTGCGAGGCTAGTATGCTCTACAAGTTAAAACAAATAGAAATAATAAGGATGAATGATTTGACCGCAACATTCTCTTGTCATAGATCACACTTTTAATATGCAAGAGCTTTAAATAGCAGTGCAGCATTTCAAATTCAACAAGTTTGTTGAAGATGGTTAATTTTGGCTGCCTTGCTGGCATAACCAAGAAAATAACACAGGCAAGGTCTAAAGGGTTTTAAGTAAATTAAAATTTATAATGTGCAATATTTTAGTGCATTTACATGTATAACCATGGGTTTGTGGTAGTGCTGTAACATCACGGATATCTCCAATTCCGTTTAACCGCCAGTCAAAACCGGACGGTTTTCGGTTAAACGATTTAAAAAAAAAAAAAAAAAAAAAAAAAAAAAAAAAAAATCGTTTTTTTTTTTTATTTTAATTTTTTTAAATTTTATTGGACCGACTCTGTCGGCAGCAAGCCAGGTCCGTGTGAAAAAGCGGGAAGGACTTTCATTTAACTGCGTGGTGCATTTGAAGGCGCCGATTTGTGCTTGTGAACTTGTCACAAATAATAGTAACAATGTCGTTTTTAGAAGAATGTGTAAGATCATTAATGTAAATTAAAAACAGTAGAGGACCTAGGATAGAACCTTGTGGTACGCCGTGTGTAAAAGTTGGATAAATTATTATTGTAAACTACATATTGAGATCTATTACAAAGATTACTTTCAAACCAAGATGACAGACAAATTGGAGTGTTGTTCTATTTTCGGAGTGGTGAGTCAACACACAGATTACTGAGCTGGGAGACATTGCCAGGCATAGTGCCAGTCGGAGGGGCATAAATCAAAACTTTAAAAAAAAAAAAAAAATAAAAAAAATTTAAAAAAAATTATTAAAAAAAAAAAAAAAAACGGGAAAACGAAACCGTCCAATTGAAAACGGAATCCGCCATGGGCGGTCGGATACCGGACGGTTAAACGTTTGACTACAGCACTAGTTTGTGGTCCATATGAAATGTATAATTTGTGAAAAGCCTTATCATGCTCAGTTGTGGCTAATTATTCATGATCATACCCACTATCATTTCAAATGTATGTTAAGTCTTGGGAGTGCACTTGTTTGTTGTGAGCACAAATGTAGCTAATTGTTCAATTTCATTGTAACACTATAGATCCATCATCCAAATTATACAAGCTAAAATACACATGTTTGTAGGAGTTTCAGGTTCATGTAGAATATGGCAATAAGTGAACCCTTCTGCACTTGACATTGTTAGGGTTTGCCTTCACACTCAAAGAAGGGGAAATGATGGGGATAAGCAGAGGTGAAAAGGGGAACGCTAGGAGAGGGGTGGATTTATATAATCCCAACCACATGCTACATAAATGAAACTTTTTTAAGCTGGAAAGGGAAATATGGAGGTATTTTTAGATGAGGTACAAAGAAAAAGGGAAGGTGAGAAACTGGGGAAGAAATTTGAACTAAGGGAACTAATTAACGGATGAGCAAGTGACATGGCAATGGTTATGGTATGACAAGCAAGGAATCAATAAAGGTGACGCTAGAAAGGAAGGATGGAGAGAGAAAGTGGGAATGAGTGAAAGAGTTATTAAAAGAGAGAGAGAGAGAGAGAGAGAGAGAGAGAGAGAAAGAGAGAAGGAATGAAGGACTAGAAGGAATGAAGGACTAAAAGGAATGAAGGAAAGAAAAGGAGAAAAAGGTCAACAAATGAGGATGTCCACTGGTCATGAAACACGAAGGATAATGAAACAGGGTCAGTTTACATTTCAACTATAGTGTTCTGGCAGAGAAATGCAAAGAAAGCCTTGTACAACTGGTATTGTATGCCTGAATTTTGCGTATGAGAAATCCATACATCTGGAATGTTCCTTGCTTGTACCAAATGTAGGAAAAGATTGAAGAAAATGGGGCACTTTCTATGCACAGTGTCAAAGATTGTCAAAGTTGTTGTCAGAACCTGTTTGCCATTTTTCTCCTGTTCGGGCTTTCTGACAAAACGAACCTGGAGGGCTAGTAATAGGTTTGTGTTGGTTGACCTCGAGTGACCCTTTTTTACAGATTTCTACCACTAAGCAAACATCAAAAGACCTCTTGTTCTGAATGGAGCACAGAAAATGGAATAAACCCCCATGAATTACTATGCTTAGCGAAACCCCAAAGGAAGCAAATGCCGAACTTGATTAAAAACAACTGGTGACTTACTGGTCACTGGGAACCCAGCTCAGCATCATCATCTGACTTTACAAGTTACAAATTTACAATCCACACTACGACACAGAATAAAGTAGACATGAAGTGCTACGTAATAGATGAAATTTAAGATGTTTTTCTTAATGATTTTAAATAAACAGAATTTAGGTTACTTTCACTAGAAATTGATCATAAACTTGGACAGTAGGCCGATCCATTTATGATTTCTTTTAAGTTTTGAATGAATACTACAAAGACAAAATTTAATGGAATATTTTTGTTATGTTTGTTTTCAATTAACTAAAAGTAAATACTTGAACATTGAGAAAACTGTTACATACAGGCCTACATGTACTGAACTGAATCTAAATGATCAATCAATCATCACCCAATGATACTAATTACTAAATACACGTTTGGGAAGTTCGACCTACATGTATATGTTCACACCTATGCTTTGAAAGTGTGATGTGTAGAGAATTATGTTTTTACACAACTTGCGACTGCCATCTACAGTTCATGATCATTACATTTAAATCCCAGGGGATCAATCAACCCCCTTTCCACCAATCCACAGGTAATCCACACTATCATCAGCAGTACCATAATCCCTGCCTAAATACAAATACTTGTTCAAAATGTACCTTTCAGCGATAGAAATACAAGGTTTATCCCATCTCCCTGGTTTATTCATGTAAACATATCAATACATTCTAATCCTCATAAAAAGCTATGCTACCACCCAAAAAATAGCATGAAGTCTTAGGAAACCCTGTAAAACAAGCATCCTTCGCATATTTTCCACTGAATATCCAAACAGGAGCATGAAACCATCATGAAACTCTACACAATACCAGTCCATGTAGTAGTGGTTCTGGGGTTAAAGTGCTTTCGACCACCCAAAAAAGGTATGAAATGCATCCATTAGGCCCAGATTATGGGAGGCCATGATACAGGGAAATGCGGGAGATAGCAGGGAGGGAGTAGAGCAGGCTACTACCTACAGAGTTTGTGGTCATTTTTCAGGGACATCAACATAACTAGATTACATGGGCGTGGCTGCTAGTCCCATGGTTCTGTTTTATGCCAAAAGAAAGAATGTGGATGATGGTATTTCTAAGGAAAGTGAAATGAAATATTGCACATTTTATACTATTCCAGATCAAAGCACCGAGTAGGGCCTACAAATTCTGAAAGAAGGTATGATATCATCATATAAGATATAATTTCCCAGCTTTGTCCCATACCACTGACAGTAACCATTGATTTGGTCTCAAAGTGTAGTTCATTTAGATGCCTTTCTAATAGACATCTTTACATGTATTTTCAAAAGTTGAAAGTGTTATCGCATGCAGAGCAACAACAAGTAGTGTACATGTATGTGCAGAACAAAACAAAAAAATGCAATAGAATTATGGGTTTTTCCAGTAGTGTAAATGTTTTTTTTTTTTAATGTTCTGCGATGTAAATTGGACTATTGACAAGTAAAAATTAAGCCTGTTTCGAAAGCCCCTTTTTGGTAGTCGACTACACAGTGATTTTTTTGGACGAATAGCCGACTAGTCGGGAATACAGGTGTAAGCTGATATATACTATTTTCAGCGTTATAGCTACGGTGGGCGGCGCTGGGTAAGCCCGCCCAGCACGGGGGATTTCCCCCACCACTCCTAGACCTAATTAGTGCTGGGCGGAAACAGTGTTTTTCACTTTATAAAACTTGCTTTAAATGTAACTATTTGTGAAGAAAATAAGTACTTACATTAATATTTCCGTCTTTAATCATGTTTTATTTGCAATTGTACAAGATTCCTGTTTTCAATTCGACAATAAATGATTATTTTTAAAGATTTGCCGAGTATTGTTTGTCTAAATATGTTACGCTTCACATAATGAAATATGGGTAAATTCAATATGGCCGCCCAGGCTCGTTCGATTATGTTCTCATAAATATTTATTTTTAATATAATAAATAAAAAAGATCGTGATTTTCCAGAAGAAATAAATTAAAATACTATAATATATATTTATTTTATCATTTACATTGTAAAATTTGTCTGAAATTCTTACACTTTTGTATCATGTAACCAACACACATACATGTACTTCACTCACTCAAAATATGAAATACACTACAGTACCGATGTATGTATAACGGTCAGTGATAACGGTACGTATCATACCTATGGGTAAATTCAATATGGCCGCCCAGGCTCGTTCGATTATGTTCTTATAAATATTTATTTTTAATACGGTAAATAAAAAAGATCGTGATTTTCCAGAAGAAATAAATTAAAATACTGTAATATATATTTATTTCATCATTTACATTGTAAAATTTGTCCAAAATTCTTACACTTTTGTATCATCATGTAACCAACACACATACATGTACGTATACACACTCAAAATACGGAATACACTACAATTCCCAACGCTTACTACCAGACATATATTTAGAATCGACAAACATCCATCTTCACGATAGTCAAAATCATCATTCAACCAGAAATTTTACAATAATAATAGTTAAACAAAACAAATATTGCATATTGGTAGGTTCATGACAGGTATTTACATACAAAATATCGCTATAATTTTTTTAATTCGTTGTCACGTAGTTCTTCATCTCACTACATGAATTAGCACACGTGGGGCAATGCACATTTGTATTCACCGCACCTACATGTACATTGAGCCAGCCCGCTAGTTGTTTACTTCTACGTTAGGGTTAGGTAGGAATTTGATTTATTTAAACTTCCTTTGACAATGTTTTAGAAAGTAGAATTATTGTGACAAATTTCTATTTCACATCCATTTAGACTCTTTTAGGCGATGTTCTTGGGTTCCCAATGAGTCATCGAATATTCGGTTATCAAGTTCATTATTCGACTACTGGCTTTACCGGCGGGTAGTCGGTTAAACGTCTACTCGAAACGGGCTTAGTAAAAATCAACAATCGAGCACCAAGAACAACAAAAGACATACATATATATCCATATGTTTGAAGTCAACTAACTTATGACAGAATGGTTGTTCTCAATTCACAGTTTGTTTTAAATAGTACTTGTAGAATTTATTGCACCCTTGGCATATTATTTGGTTTACTGTCTAGTGCATGAGATTGTTTGGTAAAAATGATAAACAATCTGAAGGAAACTTTATGTGTGACTCCCACCATAGATCCAAATGTCATCAAAGAGGGATGCAGTGCATTCTGAATATTTTCTCATAATACACCTTACTGTGACCTAGGCTGTTTTAGCTAGGATTTCTTACAATCCCGCAGACATCATGTCATGCTTTTCTCTATTATTGAACTATTGAAAGAACTAATGACCAATTTTCAAATAATGCCAAATATTGGAATCCATGATTTTGTTAACCAAATTGGACAAGGACTAATGAGCATAAAATGTACAGTACAAGTTGGAAATATACACACAGAAAAAACAAAAACAAGAAACAAACAAAAGTAAATAAATGAATCAATCAGTCTAGATTAAAGTGCAATAGTGCATGATCATCAGACATCAGTAGAGGGTTGCTTACATGTGTAGCTTAATTTAATAGGAAGACAGTAACTAAGACAGAAAGAAAGGTTTTGAAATTAAAATTGATTATGAAATTGTGAAGGCTCCCATGATTTAAAAAAATGTAATTCAGCATAAGGCCTAAAAAAAAAAATTGATGACTTGGCGTAACCCGCCCGACCCTATTTTTATCGCCGACCCTACGCTTTTTTATTTTGTTGTTGTTGTTTTTTTTGTATTTTTTTGTATTTTTTTTTTTGTATTTTTTTTTTTTTAAATGTTAGTCAATACATTGTGAAAATAATAATATTTGTGAACAGCCCCTTCTAAACCTACATATTCACCTGTTTATCCTGTTGAAGACAGTGTCTGAGATATCTCAGACTGGGGTCTGTTGGAAACCTATTAATGCGTTCGTATGTTTGTATTTTATGTGCATGAGGTTGTATGTACATGTACATGTATGTATGCAGGGGGGGGGGGGGGGGGCAGGTGTATGTATGCATCCCCCAGGTCCCAAGGTGATCAAGATTTCAACAATTTCTTGCTCACTTTGCTCACACAGTGTGTGTGTCCATATATGTGTGTGTCCATATATGTGTGTGTGTGTGCGTGGAGTTATTTGAACATATTGTGGTCTACCCCTCTCATCAGATCATCCCCAAGGTCTGAGGACCTATCTACGCCACTGTATGTATGTATGTGTATGAATGGCTAATTTCATGTATGCAAATATAAGCAACAACAACAACAACCAAAAAAAAAAAAAAAAAAAAAAAAAAAAAAAAAAAATCGCCCTACCTACCCTAATTTTCAGTGACCCGTTACGCCAAGTCATCAATTTTTTTTTTTAGGCCTAACTGAGTAGAGCTACATGTATGAAATATACTGTAAATGAACAATGGAAAGCCTGCTATGGGAAATGTAATGGCTACTCTGTATACTTAGTATGGTGAAATCAATTTATGTAGCAGACTGGTCTAGTTAATGGATCCGTTAATGAACACTGTACTGTAGAATTGATCTAACAGATTACATTGATTATCATGCCTTGTCTCAAATTGTCTACTACATGTACAGTACATATGAATATGCAGTGCTAACTTGGATAAATTTGATTTATGTTTCTTTCTTCCTTTTTGTATTTAAATCTTCATATTAAACAAATTCCTTCAAAAATAAGTTCCTATTCCTAAATAAAGATTTGATAGCAAGTGACAAAACATGTATAATTCAAACTTTTCAATGTAGAAATATTATTTCCTTCACATGACATAATGCTTGAAAGAAATACAGGAAAAGGAACCAATACCCTTAACTTACTAGAATTTAGCAATATATTTCTGGGGCACTTAACTGGGCAGTAAAGGGTGGGCAACAAACTTTGCACCAATCAAAGGCCTCAGTGATATAAAGAACATAAAGAGTGCACTGGAGTGGAACCTGAGCCATTCAGGTTTCACGACATGTACTGTACATGTGCTGCAGCCTATACACAGAGGCAGGCCTTCACATACAATGTTCATGATGTACATGTATGACTGTACACTGAAAATCATTAAAAGAATGTTGAATAGCCTGATGACATCTGAACAATTATAGGCAAATACTGATCTACATCTCAAAATAAAAACATCACAAGGATATTAACATCTGCTGTCAAGACAGGCCAGTGTTCCTGCAAAATCTACATTCTCCTTTGTATTTTTTTTAGCCAAAAAGTTCTATGAAACTTATGCAATTTATTTTAGAGTGTTGCCATTTATTCCAAACTTTTCTCAACCCTCAGTCAAGATTATTGAATAATAATGCATTGTACAGTTAGCCTAGACTGCCTACTGCCATGCTACTACACCAACATGATGTACATGTAAGTGATAGCTTCAATTATCGGCAACACCCTGTGTTGAAATTAACCTCAACCAGGAAATTGAAACAATCTTAACTCCAATGTTATTCATTTATCTTCTGGATGAGCCTCAAATTTTATAAGAGCTTCTTGATTGTACCTTGCCTACATTGCAATCACCACTTCCTGGCAACTACTCTGTGTACACTGTGTAAACTGCACCTTCTATGAGGTCAATGACACTGTGTAAATTTGAGTCAATCTTTGGCAAACTCCCTGTTTACCCACTCACAGATAACAAAAGGGAGACTGCTGCATCTAGGCATTTTGGAGGTGTTTAGTTATTTATGTGTTTGAAAGCCTGATGGTCAAATAAAATCAATGCTGCCCCTAACCTTAATATGACCAGAGGTCAATTCATATACTGTATGTAATGCAATGTGCAGGGCCAAGGTCACCTGTACAACACAACTTGATACCTCACTCACTGGAATATGACCCTAAAATTGAACTAGCCATTCTAGGTCCTTTTTAATTTTTATTCTTTATACCACTGTCACTCTTGAGCAATCTGATGACTTTAAGTTAACAAAACAGACCTGAATTTAGAACTTAAATATATATTAAATGCATGCATGAATTGTCAATGATAGCATATTACTGCAAGGTCAAGTTGAGTTACCAACAAATCTGGAAAGCCTCAGATCTATAAAATATAAAACTTATCTTATATCATTTGGAGCTTCTAAAAAAAATATTTAAAAAAAAAAGGGGGGGGGGGGAGTCTCCATCTCTCTTTTTATAAAGATTGTGCATCCAGCGAATTTGGTATGGCTATCCCACAAAGGGTCAATACATCACTCTTTGTAACTTCATCGCGCAAGAGACAGATTTCTGACATTGAAACAAATTTGATAATTACGTTTAGCAGATCTAGCCTTGGAGTTGAAGGAATGGAACAAAAAAAAAATCTCCATTTCTTTTTCAAAGTTCAGACAAGCAAGCTTCTGATAAAGAGAAACATTCTTTTGTATTTATATTTCCCCCCTTTTCAAGCATCTAGAAATGCACAATAAAGTGATCAATACACAAATATGAATATCAGGGGCTTGACACGAGATACCCTGACCCTGTAATCTGTATGTAGGCTGTAAAAGGTGTATGTACAGTAATGTAGTCTAGATGAGTAAATCAAGAGAAGACCTTCCTTGTCTACATTCCAAGCCTTATGAGTTTTGACAAGCTCCTGTACTACTTGAAGCAGTTGCGCTCCCCCTCTTCCCCCTCCCACCAGCCACCCCAAACAACAAAAGCAAAAACACAAACAAAATGGGAAAACTAGAGTCTAGATCAATAGATCTAAATTCTAGACCTGAGTCATTAATTACCTTTGGCAGGTGCCTCTTGTTCTTGAGCAGGTGTCTCATCCACGTCCATCTTCTCAATCTGTTCATTCTCCTCTGGCTCTACTTTGTTGCTGAGGACTGGTTCTGGACTGGACATTTCCACTGCATCCGAAGGACTACCTTCCTGAATATTTTCTCCTTCATCCTTTGAATTTGAAGATACTTGACCATCACCACCAGAATTCATCTCTTCTTCGTTTTCAAACTGAATGTCCAGTCCTGTATCATTCAAAGAAACAGCTCCATCAAGTTGATCTGCTCGATCACTTGCAATACTTTCTGTGTATTCGCTGGGAGTAGCATTATCTTGATCCCCTTCATCATTGGTTGTGAGGTTTTGTTTCTTCTTATTTCTCTTATCTTTCTTCTTTTTCTTTTTCTTTCTCTCGGGTGATCCATCGAGTTCGCTACTCGTTGCACTCACATCACTACCAAATGACAGACGGCTGCTAAATTTTGGCATGTGAATGTGCAAGCCACCTGAGAGAAATCCTTTCTTCTTCTTAGATGATTTGCCTGAATCAATGCTGTCTGTTTCACCATCATGACCATCGATTTGTGCCTGCAAAGTGGGCGATTCAGTGGGGATCTTAGAGTTGTCATTCTGAGGCGATTCTAAGGCTGCAGGAGAATCGCTGCCACCCGCTGCTGATGAACGGGAAATATCACCCGACTCATCGGCTGCTCCTTCCCCGTTCACTACAACACTGACTTCTGCGTTCATATTCGGGTCCATGTTCGGGTCCATTGAGTTTACCGTTTCTCCATTCAAATAAAGAGATCCACTAACACTTTCTTCTCCGCTAAGGTTATTATGTTGTCCCTCTCCAAATGTGTGGTTTTGCTGTTTCTTTTGCTCCAACTGCATGTCAACCTCTCCTAAGACGGCATTAAATTTGAGTCCATCCGCCACTTTCCCAGCGGGCTCCGCCTTGTCTCCCAGCTCATCCCCATCAATCTTAATGTTGGAATTCACCTCAAACTTTGAAGTAATCGAGTTTGACTCTACAATATTCGACATTTTTCACTCTAGTCTCTAGATCTAGATCTAGTTCAATACGATTTCCATGAATATCCTGCAAAAGATCACGATGTTGAGACTACATGATAATCACAATCTCGATGATGACAGTTCAATTGTCGGTGTCTAACCACTGGTGATGCGTTGACTCTTCAGTTTGAGATAATAATTAGGCAAGCACAAAACTAATGTCTAATGATGTGACAGTCCTCAAAAGCAGTAAGACATGCCCCAGAATGATCCAATTCAAGCTGGAGGAAAAGGGAAATAACGAGTACATACAACGCTCGTTTGTGTAATGATCGCCTAATAAACCACACAACTTCTACCGACTACTGCACACATCAAACATTCAGCAACTGATGATCAAATTTCATCCCTCGCAAAATCCCGGGAAGAACGAAACCGTGATGTTGCGTTGATGTTGTTGCCAAACGTAAACGGGGTGCATCACAAAATAGGGAAACCAACCACATGGATTTTCACAGAGAAAGTTTACTACGAGCTCGGTTGCAGGGTTATCGATAGAAGCAACCCGACTTTTCTCCTGATTAAACTGCACGTACACTCAATCTATATTAGAGGGTTAGCGCCGGTATCGACTCCAAATCAGTGACAACTTTCTGCGTATAAAATTGATCGTATGCGCGCGTCAGCTGTTCCAAACTCTGACAGACCCCCGCTGATTTCAAAGTTCCCCGCATTCGATTTTGTACAGTTGAGATATATAATTTTGTGTCATTTTCCTATCATATACCCAGAAGTTGTTTGGCCGGACAGGTTGTGTCCAGGTTGTGTATCCGGACAGTTGATTTAAAACAGCAATTTGAAGAAGAAATATTTCATAAATTGTCTAAGACTTATATTAGACAATGTTATAAAACTATCGTGTGATGGTGTATATTTTGATGCATTATATTTATTTCTTTATACCCGGAGGCAAAAGAGAAGGCTTTATGGTGTCTGGACACCCAATCCCCCATCTACATACTTCGGTTTAATACTTGAAAATCATTAATTGCTTCTTAACATTATCATACTCATCGATCTTAGAAATCAATGATCAAAGACTTTGTATAATTTGATAACGATGATGATGGTTTGTTTTACCCGACTGCTAAGAAAGCATGTGTATGCCTGTATTCAAGAAACCAGGGGACGAGTCGGCTTTGAGACGATGAATAATTTGATATTAATGAGAATAAGTGCCTAGCCTATCGACTGATTTTGAACCCGGGACCTCCAGTGCTATACCACTGAGCCATCTGTGTAGGCCTATATATACTCGCAAAGAATTGCAGTGAAAAAATGTGGAAATACGACACTGGAGCGTGGAATTTGCATCTCAGATCTGGTATGTGGGTCAGAACTGGTTGCAAGAGAGAGGTCGACGGTGATTTTGCTGAGAAAGGGTGGAGTTTCGTATAAAAATGAATTCATGCTCATAAATCGACCATTATAATCCTAGAAAAAATAACTGATCCAATGATGGCGGTATATAAAACGCATTCGCCCGATAGGAAGAGGATTTATTATGTTACTTTTCTTTCTACCAAAACTCCTGAAACGGCTCGAGGCGCTCAGTGGCTGGAGCGAGATCCTGTCGTTTTCTCCGCCGGATTAGACCTAACTTCAATATGATTGTAGATGGCGACATTTCATTCTTTCAATTTGTGCATCAAAGCGGCATCAAAGGAGTGTTTGGGAAACACAACACATCGAGAGGTTCTGGAAATATACATGCAGTACTATCTTCGAAATGTTGTAAAAAAAAACTGACGCCTCTTGTGCTCAGGCATTACAACAATTCCATTACTCAGTCGCATTCCCTCTCGTTTTGCCACATAACAGTACAATGCAGCGCATCAAGAACCATATCCCGAATGTGCCAAATAATATCTATTTTGTAATCAAAGAAAGGGTATTGCCCCAAAATGCACACTGAGAGGTGCCCCTGTCAACTATGGATAAAAGGCATCTCCCGTCCACAGCAAATATCAAACAAACAAAAAAGTACAAAACAAACACGTTACCCTATCACTGAAAAATAATTTGTAGAATTGACTTGAAGAGTAAGTTGAGAAAGAAAACATTATAAATTTGACTTTACTCGTTGAGATTTACCCAACAAAATCGTCAATCCACGCAAGGTCAGATTGATTATATATAATGGTGCAGTTGTTTTATTCATGAAGGGGGATCTTGAATAAAAAAAAGCTAATAACAATTTTATATTCAATATTGACTGGTATAAGTGGAGACGGGACATGCTCAAGTTTTAATCGCTGATATAATTATATTAAAATATAATGATATTCATAATGAAATGCTGTTTGCAACAAAGGAAATGCGTTTCATAATTATGGGGAATATGGTGTTTTTGCATGTCTTCCCTTAGTTTTAATTGAGAAGTATAGTGATTAACTGATAATGCATGAAAGCAAAGTCCCCCCTTATTATTGGGTAAAATAAGAAGAAGAAAAAACAAGATGGGAAAGGGTATCCTGAAAGGGGCAGTATTTCCTTCTTTCTATTCTTCCTTTCTCTTTCTTTCAACCTTACTTTCTTCTGTTTTTTTTCCATTTCAACCTCTCCTATACTTTCTTCTTCCTGTCTTCTTATTTCCATTTCCTTCTCTTTTTCTTTTTCTTGGTATGGGTCTTGTGTGTGTGGGGGGGGGGGGGGCAGAGGGGCCGCAGACCCAAGGCCCCTCCCTTAAGCCAGTGGATATCACAAGGCCTGGAAATGAGGAGTGACAATTTTTATGTTTTTCTCTTTTTATTATACATTCCATACAAAACGGCAATCCTGCACCATTCTTTTATTGAACATCATATACTTTCTTTGCCATGAGAAATCAAATTATACAAAAGTTTACAAATCATATACAAATGAGTTTGTGTAAAATGAGTTTGTGTAAAATGACATTTGTACTTCCTCAGTATACACACATTTACTTACACTGAATGGAACTACATGTATTACCTTTCTACAATATTTGAAATACATAAGAAATCATACTCGTAGTCATGCTAAATAAAACATAATTTAACAAAATGTGGAGAAACTAAATATCAAATAATGGATATTACATATGAGATTTTTTTTTTAATGCAACTAACTAAAGCTTAATTTATGCAAGACACAGCCCCCCCCCCCCCCCCCCCCCCCCCCCCCCCCCCCCCCTCCTCCTAAAAATAAAAAAAATGTCAGAGTAAAATGATATATTTCTGTAGCGTATAGCACATAGAACATCATGATACTGGGTCTTTGAAGCATGCAGCTACATTTATTTTTAACACACTGTCTTTTACGTTCATTTACACTTAAAGGGGTTTTAATTTTAAATACCGGTAGACAGTTTATTGTGACATGTTTGAACAGGGCTGTGAAAGAGACTAAACCTTTTGGACAAAAGAGAAGTATCTCAAAGAACAGCAAGTGCTTTCCTTTCAAATTATAACACAAATTCTGACATCATAGTGACTGAAGGCTACAAAAGTCAGTCAAAAGGATATTAAATAATGCCCTTTTGGCACTTTTTCAATGGCAGTATATGCGTCTTTACATTAATGTCAATCTTTGATGAATACCACCACAGAAACCTTTATATAAAATAAATCAGGGGGTTTAAGGGTTTCTAGGATGTGTCATTGAACTTTGAGTTTGAACTAGATATGACCGGTTCCGGCTCATATCTACCCATGGCATTTATGTCCTTTGGCGAGTCAATAAATGTACTATTCATCTTTGTATGAGACAAGTTTGATAACAAATCAGCCCCAAAGCTTTTTGGGAAGCATGATTATAAGGGTGGTGTCTTTGGTATGGACATTTTCTGAAATGACTTCCATTTATGATGATAGCTATGAGTAAAACATAATGTTGTATAAACAGAATTGTTCTTGAAAGTGAACATCTAAACTGATATCAGTTGCCCTTTTTTTCTTTACACTTTCAGGGGTAATTTTCTTTAAATTCTAACAAAAATTGATAATGTAATTACCTTTCATGAGTCATGACTACGTTTAAGTATTAGATAGTACCTTCATTTCAATCCTGTACTTAGGTACTCTCTGAGGAATGGGGGGGGGGGGGGGGGGTCAGTGGTGCTGAAAGCCTATGATTAAACTTACATAACCTTATACCTCTGTCACTCAACCAAACCTACCGATTCTTGGCCATTCATTGCAACGATAATTCTTGTTCTGTGTATTAACAGTCCATAGTATATATTCAGTCTCATGATGCGACCAAAGTTTAACACTATAGGATTATACAATAATAGTATGATGGTGCAGCTTTTTAATCAGATCATGGAGATTACAGGATCTATAACCCTATTAGGAGCTTAAGCACTTTCTAAGTCCATAATTATTACCTTTCTACTAACATTAAGTGATCTTTAGAGATCTTACACAGTACATGTATAATATAATGCCGATTGCTGAATTCTCACTTCAGTTCAGATTGGATACAAGGCTATGCCATTATCAAGAGAAGGAGGCATGTGCACATAATATGTGGTGGTTAGGATAAGGTAGTGCATTATACATGTTCAATAATTTTGTACATATTAAAATGGTTAGTACTGATATAATATGGTACACAATAATGGTAATTCTATACAAAAATAAGATGGTCTAGTATATATTATACATAATGCAGGATCAAACAGTTACTTCAACTCAAACACTATTGAAGACATTCAATTGTGCACCCATGTTTCTGAATAACACGATTCATTTAAGACTTTTGGGGTAGAATTTGTTCTAATGATTGAAATTCTGTCACTTTTCCTTTAGTTATATAGTATTAGTGGCTGCTGCAAAATGGATACAAATGTAAATTGACACAGGGTTCGATTTTACATAAGAAGCCCAGCAGCATACATTTTTAAATAAAGCCTATGGGACCAGCCAATGGGCTTTATTACAACATGATTTTGAAGAAATAAAACTAGGATAAAAACTGATTAAAAAATTGATATATATCATTAAAATCGGTGTATTGTCACATTTAAATATGATAGACCAAAGAACTTCAAATAAATGGATAACTTACAAATAAAGCATACCGTAAAACTAATAAAAAAAATATGAATAGTGGTAAGAAATAAAGAAAAGGATCTCCCCATCCCAAAAGAAATTAATCTTTGAACTGTAGCTTATTAAAAGGTGGTTAGTAAAACTAAAATATATCATCCATGAAAAGATTAGATATGGCCAGTAAAATCAATTAGCATAATTAAATTTGCATATACATTTGCTTATTCCTACACATCTGGAAATAAAAGAAATACATGAGCATCATCAAACTGTACACATATACTTCATGATACACACACTTTCTCTTTTTGATTGGAAGTAAAACTGACATGTCTATTCACAAACATATAATATACAAATATTGCATTTTTAATACAACAAAATTTATGAACCGACAAATCCAAAACTCCTGAGCGATGCTAGATTTCGTCCGAGGCTTCAGGCTGATGTTAAAATACACTGTATAATGGCACAAGGAAAATTCTGAATTGGAACTGAACACATTTGATATTGAACGACAAAGTGCAATATTTGTTTAATACATAAAATTGAGGGTATTTGCGTTCTCATGCCTCCCTCCTTTGGAGGCATGGCCCCTATTGACAACATTCAGGTTTCCTTTTCATCATATTCGTACAGCTAAAACAATGCAAAGAGGGGAAGAGAGGTGCACAGTCCAAATCACATTTGAACCGTGTACAAAATGAGTGTCACATGACACCTTTTCCACCAATAGGACTTTTGCTATTACAAACACCCTACCTGTATAACAACATGTTCATACCATTTGATGGATTAGGATTCCGCCAAATGAGTATATTCGACATAAATACCCTGTGATATGATATATCAATTAATGTGATTATAAAATAACAATGGACAATGGTATCTTCTAAAACTGGTATATGTATAAAATTATTCTTTTTTCTTGAATACAGATATAAAAATATATTTTGGAAGATCACACTTTAAAGGGGATGTCCACCCTGATATCAAGTTTGAAGTAACATAAACAGACAAATTTGAGAAACAGGTTGATGAAAGTTTGTGCAAAATCTGTTAAAAAATGAAAAAGTTATGGATTTTAACGTGGAAATCAATCAAACACAAATTGGCAACTCTGTGACGTGTCTTTCGAAGGTAATGTCCCATTTTCTCTGTACTAAAAAATTGAGAACAATAGTTTTTCTCTGAAGAAAAAAGCTAATCATATATCCAACCTAGATAAAATCATTGCAGATATTTTTATAAAACCCCTGTATAAAACAAATCTTTTCCTTCAGCATGCATCCAAGAATTTGTTGGTACAGGGCAAACTGGAAAGGACCTCGAAAGATACCTCACAGCATTGTTGAATTTTGTTAGATTGATTACAACTTCAAAAATTCATAACTTGTTTATAGTATACTCTATTGAATTTTGCTAAAACTTTCATAGATCTTTTTCTTCATTTACTGTTTTCATTACAACCAACTAAATATCTGTGTGGACCTTCCCTTTGACTGTAGGCAAACACTCTGAATAAAAAGAAGTTTATATATAAGCAGCATTCAATGATGAAATACAAAAGGCACTGCAAGAATCAAGGTGTCAACTACATTTTGCATCACTGATTTGATTTGATTAAATACAATTCAAAATGTTGATTTCAGAAGATTAAAAAACATATCTATTTGTATGTCTTATACGATGATTGGTAAATGTACATCTAACATATCATATATCATAACATATTTTATATTAAGCATATTAGAATTCATCAATGGATTCAAACTATACAAGTCTCATGTGTAAATACTTAAATATGCATATAGAACAGGGATAGGCTTGCTTGTGAAAGATCTGAACATTTAGCTTCAGATGAAATAGAGGAATAAATGGAGAATCAAAGAAAGAGGGAGAGGTCAAGGGGAGAAAAACAGAAAGAGATTGAGAGAGAGAGAGCAAGTTGATAAAGAGAGAGAAAGAACTGAATTAAAAAAAGGCAGAAATACCAATGCCCATTTTTTTCATCACCAGCGATTGCATGAAAATACAGTATAAAAATGAAAGAATGTATGATTATCATTGCAAATTATGTACTAGCAACTTGAGATATTCTGCCAGAAATACATGGAATCTAAAATGCATATGACTAGTCTGAATTTTTTCCAAACAATTTGTCATTTCAAAATGTAAGAAATACATGCAAATGCCACTCCATGCAAATATAGTTGGATCATTCATCATGCAATATTACAATAAAGTAACTCAATAACGCAAAATAGATCTATCTTAGGATTGCCGATTAATGACACTTTAAGAACCTTCTTTTCGAATCGTGCATTGCCAGAAACAAACAAAAAATGTTCAAGGAATAGTCCACTTTATTGAATTTATGCTTTCTTTATTTGCTTCAACATCTATGAAATATATTTCAACAAGTTTGAAGTGCAAGGCAATCTTTATGTAAGTTATGATTATTCTTAATCATTACTATTTTGTATTCCTATATATATGCAGCATGGTATTACAGGAATCTATGGTTCTTTCCACACAAAAAATTCAAAAACTTGTATATTTTACTAGACAATAGTTGACTTCTGTGTCCAGGAAATCATCCTGTCCACTGTGAAATGGAATGGTGGTGGTTATTTTACCTGACTGCTAAGAAAGCTTGTAAGTAAGCAACTAGACGGCCGACGGCTTTAGGTCCTCTCCGAGAGACCTGGTAATGAGGATTAATACTTTACCAAAGGGCACTAGCGCATCGCCTTGGTTTCGAACCCGGGTCACTGCATTACGAGACCACTGCTCTACCAACTTACATAAGACTTGGCTATTAAATGTACAATCAACTTTTGAACATTAAATTTATATGCAAAATATTTACCGGTATCAGAAGATGCTCACACTTGTTGTTATTGAGTTACCATATTGTATAACAGAGTAGAGGTCCTCATATTAAAATTCTTAATAATTAAAAAAATCCAGAGGCTCAGAGCAAAGTCAATATGAAAAGTGCAAATTAAAAGGTGGACTATTCCTTGAAAAAAAATATGCCCAACACATATTTTATTTTGAATGTCATGAGATTATGATACACCTGGAACCTGTTTCACAAAGCCTTTTTTCAATGACAAATGACAAACTTCAGTGACAAATCTGCTGATAACCAATCAGAAGCAAGGATTTCAGTAGCTTATAACAAAAACTGTCATTTGTAACTGATGACAAGTTCTGTGAAACGCCCTCTGGTATCCGTTTCACAAAGCCCTTTTCAATGACAAATGACAAAAATCAGTGACAAATCTGCTGATAACCAATCAGAAGCAAGGACTTCAGTAGCTTATAACAAAAACTGTTATTTGTCACTGATGACAAGTTTTGTGAAACACCCCCCTGATGATTCATGTCAAGACGACCCCTCTATAGACACATAACCCGGTGCTTTCTTCCACCAGACATGGCCAGAGGAAAGACTTTACTAACGTTGATCTCCTGTTAGTGGCTGGTGCCCTCTGGTGGGTGTCTGAGTTGAATGTCATGTTGTCGTAGGTGATCGTCAGGGGCGGGTCCTGGACGGTCAGTCTCCACGCCAATGACACGCAGCGCTCAATGAAATTGCTGAGCTCTGCAGATGTCTTCAGTTTTGGGTAGTCGTAGAGGGCAGAAAACAGCTGCTTTCCAACCTCCTGTTTAAGAATGGAAGAGAAGGGATACTTGGAATCAGGAGGGGGGATTACTAATTTGCATAAGAGGGTTTGTCATCCGTCCCTAGGATAGGATGTTAAATGGATGCCCCGTGTACAGGAGAGTCACCACCCTTGCATGTTAAGAACCCACTGCACTATTCGTATAAGAGAATAAGAGTAGGGGGAAACCCTGGTGTAGTGGTCCACCTGCACACCCCAATCAGGCCGAGTATATACAGCATCTGCAAGAATCTTCAGTATTGAAGGAGGCAGATTATCTTGAAGAAGAAGAAGAAGAAGAATAGAGGGTTGCAAAATCATTCAAGTTTGTATCCTACAAACAAATCACTTGGCCTAAAGAGCTGCATTAAAGCCTGTCTGTACTAGTTTGGCCAGGCAGGATTAGACCTCCCTGCTGGTCACTGGCAGGTGTTTATCTCATCAAATCAGCTCTTAATTAACATAAGAAAAAGAGGACCATTGGGGATCAACGGTCACCACTTAGGCATTGTTGCCTATATAGAGGGTGCAACTAGCTACAATTAGTGCAGACAGGCTTTAAAATGCCAAACAGAGTCAAAGAGTTGTGTCCTTGTAATATGAAGAAGTTTCATTTTCTTACCTGTGTCAGTGGAGTCAGGTCATAGCCATCCCCAAGTCTCCTTAGGAACTGGAGCAACTCTCCATTGGTCTTTCCTTTCTGTTGGTTGTTCCCATGGTTGATCCTAGCTTCACCACCGTTTGCCTGGGTGTGGGACGTCTGCAGTAGCTGTTGTACCCCGCCCTGGATGGACTCCATGGTGTTCTTAGCAGTTCTAAAGGCAAGCTGAAGGAGGGGGGGGGGGGGAAGCAAATTAAAACAAACATTATTATTATCATTATCTCTTGAGGGTAAGATTTTTGCAATAGCTGTTGTACCCCACCATGAATGGACGTTATGGTGTTCTTAGCAGTTCTGAAGGCAAGCTGAAGGGGGGGGGGGGGGGAGGGAAGGTGGAGAAGCAAATAGATGCAAACATTATTAGTACCATTATCTCTTGGAGGTGGGACGTCTGCAAAAACTGTTGTACCCTACCCTGAATAGACTCAAGGGTGTTTTTAGCAGTTCTGAAGGCAAGCTGAAGGGGGGGGGGGGGGGGGGGGGGGGAGGGTAGAAAGCATCGCTACTACATTACTTCTCATATACCCCTTATGAGTGTTCAGGGTGGTTTCAGACTTTAAAGAAAATTGCAACTTCATGACATTCAAATTTGACTGCTGGCTTACCAGAATGTTCTTCATTGGGTTAGACAAAAGAAGATTTTTTACCCTATCCAATTTCAATTCCAGTGATAAGTATCCTGATAGTATATAACTTCCATGTCTGATTGCTTCCCATACCATGTTGGTTCATTAATCCCTATGAAATTTCAAATGTATGACACTAACACTTAAATTGATATCTTTAAAGTATGATGTAATACACAAGAACTGTTATCGCTATCATTGATATCATTAATATCATTATCCTAATCCTTATTACCACAATCACAGAGAATAGAACTTTATCCTTCAAGTCATCACTGTCTTCAAACTGCTTCTGTTCCGACATGACGTTGAGAGACACCCATGCCTTGGCACGATCGTCGGAGTAGAGCTTGTCATACTCGTACAGGAGATCACCCACGATGTTACGTTTGGACTTCACCATGTTAGCTTCATTGTTGTTTGGGGTCGCTGGGTGGGAGGACAGCTTGGTAACTCTGAAATATGAAGAAAGGGCGACTGTTATAATTAATATCATGCTGATAGGAGGGGGGAATTATAATTCTGAATTACTTAAAGTACCATTATTTCTATGGCATCCAATGCACATAGGTTAAATCTGCCATTAGGCCTAAAAATAAAGATGTTGTATTGCCCTTAAGGTGCCAAAACATGGGTCGGTCGGTCGACCGTCATTGTTGGTCAAACAGTTTTTGAGCGTCATGTAACACCTGGCTGGAATGCTCCCCAGGGAGTGGAGATTGTGCACACAGTGTGTGCGGGCAAGCACTGAGTCCAATGACTGGGGTAATAGTATATTTGTAAAGCACTTAGAGACATTTGTAATAAGCGCTATATACAAATTAAATATTATTATTATTATATTTTTAAAAAAAAACTTTTTGTTCTCCCTCTTTGGGCTGATATTTCTTAGTTTTGAATGCTTTAATATTTGGGTCGGTCGCAAAGGGCAATACAACATCTTTTTTTTAAGGCCTTATAGAAGAGATAAATGTATAGTCAGAACATACAGTCACTTTGAGCTAGAGCTATAGGAACTTGAGAGCTATAGGAACTTGGGAGCTATTATTTAAGTGGGAGTGATGAGGGTAGAAAGGTGCAAACAGACAAACAAAAAAGGAAATAGGAAAAAAAAAAGGCATTATATTCTTTGGGTGCCTTCCATTCAAGAATCGTTGACAGCACTCCTAGCAATCTGACTGCTGGACAAAAAAATCAGGGGGTGATGCAGTATCATAAGTATACATCATTTTTAGCTATGAAAGCTATGACTGAATTTTGAATTAATAACAATGTTCAATCGCAATGATGAAGATGCAAGAAATGATGTAAGAAATTTAAAAGAGAAATCCCCAATGGAATTTGTATTGATGAAACAACCCTCAGAAAATCAGAACAAATTTGTTGCATTCTGAATGACTATTATGTTTCAACTATGTCAAACATTTTATTTCATTTTCAAGAATGAATCTAATCAAGAAACAACTTCATCAAGGTCCACAATCTACCATATGTAATACAGTGAAACCTGTCCATAAAGACCACCCAAAGGAGACAAGAAAGGTGGTCTTTATAGGCAGGTGGTCTTTATGTACTGGTACAGGTTCCTTTAGTACATGTTTCAATGAGAAACCATTTTCAAAGGAAACAAAAATTGTGGTCTTTGTAGACAGGTGGTCACTAAAGCGGGTTTGACTGTTATGTGTTTTCTTACTCTTGATTTAGTCTCCTCTCATTCTCCTGTAGTCTGTTGATTTTGTCCATTGCAATTCGGAGATCTTCTTTAGTCTTGTGTAGTTCAGTCTGGGCCTTATAATGCATCCGTATAACCCTAAAATGAGTGATATAAAATATCATATAATGTACAACCCTAAAATATATATGATATGAAATATCAAAGAAAATTTAAAAGTTTTAGAGTTTTTTCCATTTTCTTTCATAAATCTGTCATCTAATGTAATGTCTAATAATTAGTAACTTCTTTTGCCTCTCATCCCATGTTTCTCTTTCTGTATTTCTACTGAAGTCAACAAATCAATTCACATTGCACTCACAAACATTTCAACAGAATCTGAAAGTGCTTAAAATTAAAATATCTTTGCAATTCATGATTGTGTTTAAATGATAAGAAAAATAGTCTTAACTTGCCTGAAATACAGCAATACATTATAGGGGGAGAGTATATGCCTCCAAATGTTTTTAAAAGTATATTAGCAAATATTAATTGGATATACTAGATTTATCACTTTATATTTACGTACTTGTCTCTTTCTTTTTCCACAGCTTCTCTCTTGGAAGATTCATCCATGAGCATTGAGTAGGTATCATCGGCCTTAGCGCTCGGTGAGCCATTCATATACATAGAGGTTGGCCTGGCTTGGCGACGGGATGGATTTGTAGACTTGTCTGATGTGGACGACAGGGATGATCTACGGCTGTCTCCTCCCTTCTGATCTTTCTGATCTTTCTCAACTACATCAATGAGATGGGGTAAAGGGTGTTTAATTTGGAAGAGAATAGTTCATTCTGTTAGCTACAGCGCTCATGATCAACGGCCCATGAGATCAACAGCCCATGAGACCGACAGCCTAAAAATACAGACAGCTACAGGACTGACGGCCCACAAGAGCGAAAGGCAAAAAGACTAAATGATGAAACCAAAGACTGGCCTCGAATAGCATAACAAGTCTCGGGTAAACATTAATGCAGTAAATAAATGGTTTACCATAATTATACCACAGCAGAAACTATGCTTTCTACATGAAAGGTAAAACAACACAGATCTTGTTTACCAATAAAATGGCAGCAAAATGTTATACAAATGATAAATAAATGTACCTATAATGTTATCACATAATGTCAACCCATGCATGATTACAAACAACATGACAAACCTAGAATTAGTATGGTATGGAATATAGGACATGATTCAAGTATCACTAATCAGAGAGGTGTTTTAAACTCTCATATCCCTGCACTAATGTTACAAAATTCCATGCACCTGTGTATCTGCATGCAAATTGTAGTTATATATGACATGGTTTATTGGCTTTTGATACATGGCAATACATTTTCCACTATTGTCCAAAATAGTGCATTGTTGCTAGTGTTTGAGGCAAGTCATATGCATCATGCATGTCGCTACATGTTGTGCTGACAGAAGGAGAAAAAAACGAAGAAAAAAAACTGTACATCCTCAAAATATATTCAAATCAAATGTACTTCCAATATGCTTCATTTTCCGATCACCTCTGTCTTTTAAGGGAATGGTAGTACTAGATTATGAGCTCCCATCGACCACACTCATAAAGTAGTGATTCAATGTGCAGAGGGTTATTAATGTTATAGAATTCTAAAGGTAATCTATAACCATTTTATATTCACTGCCAAAGAGGATTAAGTACAGTTTAGTCCGGAGCGATAGCTACCATCTACTTGATCCGCACCTGAAATCACGCTACCTTTCATAATACATGCAGCATAAGTGCATCAATCTGTCTAAAACCGGTTTGTGAATTTGATTCCATGGTTGTGCACATGGCAAGCCTAATACTATACCTTTCTTTCTTACCTAGCTTTTCCCTGCCACCTTGTCATAAAATTTGGTGCAAACCCACAAAATATATCTTAATTTGCATCAAGAAGTGCGAATAGCATTCATATTGTAAAGAATCCACTTCTAATCTGGACTACATCTAAATATAGACTCAATCTTGGTCTGGGGGTGGTTTAAAAAGTTCACACCAAGTGCGAAGTAAGAGATGCTCCTAGCATCCATTATATTCCCAGCGCACACTATACGATCCTCCTGCAATCAGATGTTTTATTAAATTGCAATTATATCATCATTATTATTATTGGATATATGGAAATCTAATGAATAATGAATAACAAATGAAATAATTAAAAAATGTTGGATTGCCCTTTCAGCTAACCATATAGTAGTATCAATGGTACATGTATATATTTTGTTATAAAATGATGCATAATGAATCCACAGCAATCATATTATTGATATAAATTTAGAAAAACTTGTGTGTTTGTGTAACATAATAATGTCCATATATCTTACACAAATTCTTACATGAGATTATGTTTTATCACATACAATGACATAGAACTAGATTTGCATAATTATTTATATACCACTGGTTTAATAAAATAGTCCAAATATAATGCTAAAAGTAAACCAGAAACCAATGATGATACATTACAATGATATTCTGTTCATGGAACAGGTTTATAAAGATTTGCCCATTAAAAAACCCACAATCATCATGCAAAAAATGAGAGATGATGTGTTAACTATAAGAATATTGACAAACTAGAGACACTTCAAAACCAATGATAATGCAGAAACAAAGGGATTGAAATATGTGGAAAAGAATGACCTTGGGAAGCAAAGAAATGCAATAAAATATCCAGAAAAATGATAATATACATGGGAAAAGTATGAATGTCAAATTTAAAGCACAATACCTAAGAATAAGCATGAACACGGGGAAAACATAAAAATATAACAGTACAAGTGATCACCTATGAATATGTAGAAATGCATTGGAAAGCATAAAATACACAAGAATACATGATGAAACCCAATGATAATTTTGCTGATAAGCTAGAGAGAACAATCATTGAAATGCATGGTAATGAAATATGGGATTATAAAGAATGGCATCCACAGGAAAACTTTGCATAGAGATGTATGATGAAAATAAAGCGGAAGAACAATTTTTTTTTTTTACTTACTTCCAGGCCCTAATGCATTAAAGAAAATAATATACAGAGCAAAGAAAAATAAATAAACAAGAAAAGGTTGCAAGACATTTCATTTGAGTATAAATATACAAACTGCACTTTTTCAAAAGCTTAAAGAAAAAAAAACAAGGCATTTTAATTAGAGTTCTAACAAAGCATTTAGAGGAGTTAACAAAAAGTATTCACATATTTGTTTTTTGAGATATCTCACAGAATTTAAAAGGCCCAATAATATTTGTCACAACCTTCATGAAACATTAAAGGGATCGTTTAACAATGTTAAATCTGAGATACACGGCCCTACGTGTTATCAGTGTCTGTGATATGGTGTAATATTGAAGCCCTAAAAAAATTGCGCTTCAAAATGATCAAGAAGTGCCTCAAAAAAGTAAAAATCTTTGAGTGACCGGTTTTACCATACTCGTTTTAGTGTTATGAAAACCGTCAGGCGAACGGTTTTCAAAATTTGTAATTCCAATCATAAATATCTTGATAATCAGACAGGCGATCGGCTTGTAAAAGTCATGGGGTTCCTGACTGACCTAAAGGTTTATAATTATCATTGCATCATGAGCTAAATCCAGAATTTTATTTCAGAATCTGAGACAAAGTTACCGGATCCCTTTAAAGTTCATGATCCATGAAGTTAATGTATAATCTCATTTATTTTAAATTTAAATTCAGTCATTGTGGATACAAGGCAATTTAATTAAGGTTCTAACAAAGCTTTTAGAGGAGTAAAAAAAAGGTTTTCACATTTGTTTTTGTGATATCTCACAGAATATAAAAGCCCATGTAATATTTTCCACAACCTTCATGAAACATTAAAGTTCATGATCCATGGAGTTTAAGTATAATCTCATTTATTTTCAAATTTAAATTCGAGTCATTGTGGATACATTTTGATTAAAAAAAAAATATTTTGTGGATGCATATAATACAATAGACTAGCTATATTCACATTTTACTTACATGGACATATTATTTGCTTATTTCTAAAGCATTTGAAGCTTGCAAGCATATATACAAATTGCAGCCAATATCAGTATGAAATACACTTCTTTACAAAGAAAAACAATGGGAAAGGGACAAGAACTTTTAGACATAAACAGAGACATTGAGAGAGAGAGAGAGAGAGAGAGAGAGAGAGAGAGAGAGAGAAAGAGAGAGAAAGAACCCATCGGAATTAACTACAAAGAAGTTTCACAGTTACTACAGCAAGCATTGCTATGCATAAAGAAAAATCAAATTCTCACTCTGCGATAGTTCAGAAAGAGGCATATCCTCTCCGAGCAGATGACGACGATATGACGTGGGGGAAACCGACCCACTTCGTGCTCCATTTCGCATGGGACTGATACCACGCATCTCCAGTCCACGTCGGCCTACGGCTGCATGTGGGAAGTAGTCAATGTCAGTAGTTTGTCAGTGCAGTGAAATATAGGCTCAGAAAAGGGCTTTGAAATAAAAACAGCTTGCTTAAAAAATTCAAATTTAATTCTGATATGGAAAACAAAATTGAAACAAAGAATTCTTGGCTGACTTTTTAAAATCAGAAGAGTAATATAGGATCAGGAAGGGATTTTGAATAATTAAGCTGAACAAAATTTGAACAGAAATTGCCACACAAGCATAAACTTACATTTGGGTCTTAAACATAAGAAATGATGAAAGCCGCAAAGTAAAAACAAGATGATATACATTTATACATAACAATTATTTTAAAAAACACAGCAAAAATGTAATTGGAGATATTTGCAAGGCTTTAACACCACACGCTCTTGAATAAAAACAATAAATTTAGCAAAAACCGCTTGCTTGAAAAATACACATTTAATTATAATATTGAAACAAAATTTGAAACAAAGAATTCTTGGTTGACTTTTTAAAATCAGATGAGTAATTCATAAACATAAATCAGAAGCATTCCATTTCCTTTCACAGTTTTATATTTAACTAAAGGAGTTTTCAATATTCTATTTCATAAACATGTCTTGCCACAAAAAGTAGGTGACTATATCTGTTATAGTATTGAGGTCAAAGGAATGGTTCTTTCATTCAGGTATTCACATGCATTTGGGGGTCCATGCGTTAAGCTTTTGTTACAATATCCTTGCAAAATTGTATTTGATAAGCCAATATCTGTAGCCAATTAATATCCAGCAAAAAAAATCATCTGTTTGGAGCCGTAAGGGTGTAAACGCATACCGTACATCTCTGTGTATAAGACGCACCTTTTTTCTGCCAAAAAAAATAAAAATAGAATGTCGGGGGTGCGTCTTATACACAGGTGCGTCTTATACACAGGTGCGTCTTATACACAGGTGCGTCTTATACACGGAGATATACCGTATATGCTTTATCACAGAGTGAATGCCGTTTAGGCTTTGAACAGACAATGTGATGTGTTATGAGGGAGGAGGTTGCACGCTATCATCAACAATGACAAATTAGCTTTAAACATGTAACTTCATTCCTTAAATACTGAGAGCGCATCTTTATCCATGAATACTTGTGTAAGGTCCTTCCATGGATCTGGAAACAAATACCAATACATTCTGTACCGCTCCATCGCTTTTCATTTCATTCATCTTCTATATGTACATGAGTACGTTAATTAAATCAACTACACACATTTGGAATACAAATGATGACACACACACTGGAGATATGATATGCATACTAATATGGAAAGTAATATGAATGGATGTCCTGCGATCTCAATTGAAATTCAACAGTGACAGGTGAATTTCATTTCAAATGAAAATGATGATACGTACAGTGCATCATCCATCCCTTAGAGCATGCATACTCCAACAGTGTACTATTGGTGCTAAATAAAGGTACATGTGCAAATACAAATGAATGTGTATGAAATGAATATAAAATGTAGAGGAACACTCTTGTTAATGTATACATTATATATCCTTTCCAAAAGTAAGAGAAACACATGCCAATATGTGAGTGATCCAGAGGTGAAAACAGCCAGTTCATGTTCATGTCATGTTATGTCGCAAAATATTCTGGTTTTTCATAATACAGAAGCAATTGGCTTCAAATTTTCCAGTACCTGAAAAGGGATGCTCATATAATTCAAATCCAAATTTAAACCATACATTTGAATTTCTGGTAATAAAGGTTTACTTAGAAACATCAAGCAACCTTCCCTCTTTTTCATTTTAAAGTCAACAAAACATCAAAACATAATGTAATACCAGCTCAATACTATTAGACCTGCTCATCAAAGAAAATTTGCCATCCTCTTTTTAACAATTGAAAGAGATGTCATAATTGGAGGGAAAATGCAAAAATACTTACCGTAAATCAATTTTAATAAATCTTTGAATACATGGAATGAGGAAATGACTGTTCACATTGGGCTTATTCATTATTCATACAAATAGCGACTCAAAGAGAATTGTGAAGTTGATGCCGTGTGTTTGAAAAGGAAAAGAGATATTTTCTGGAGAAAACAATAATTCATGTACCTCAAAGTTCATGGAACCCCTTTCAAGTTCTTGTTTCTTATTGTCAGTCACAAAAGTGTTCAACCAAATTATCTCATCAGACCTGTCTTCACTAGCTCGAGATTGCCAAATATCCTGCTATTTGAACTATCCCGATCGCAAACTATCCAGCTAATTTGCGTCTTCATCAGCCCGAAGTTGCAATTAGTGGGATATTTGGTCGGGATTGTCATTCCAAGATATCTTGGGATAGTTTGCAAAATATCCCACTATTTGGTAAAATATCCAGCTATTTGTCCGGTGCGTCCTCACCAGACCAAAGACTCGCACTAAATACGCGAACGCTGAGCAAAATATATCGAGCTAATTTCTCAAGATCGAGTTTCAAGTTTCGAGGTTGAATCTCGATCTGATGAAGACGCGATTTGTGACTTCAGGATTATTTCCCAAATAAGAAATAGCGGGCTATTTGGCAATCTCGAGATGATGAAGACGCGCCTATTGTCAGTCACAAAAGTGTTGGACCAAATCATCTCATCATGACAACCCTGAACAATGCACTCTGGAGTATGAGGTTTGTAGAATGAAATATACCCTTGTCTGGAAGAAGTCTTTTATAAAAAATAAACGAACCATAAAAATGGGTAATGAAAGGCAAATATTGAGAGAGATGTCTGTTGATAATTATACCGGTTCGACTGTATTATTCAATATGGAAATGCGGATATATACAACATATGAGAGGATAGGTTTCTGTTTTCTCTTTGGAGATGAAACACATTTGATTGTTACTTCAATGACTAATTCTTTATATTCCATGTTGGCTCAAAGTCTATGCAAATATGATTAGAAGCCACCATGTGTTTACTTGGCCATGTGAACACACACATCACAATGTCATCACTCTCAACAAATAACCTTTGGAATCTGACAAATTGTCAATAGAAACGGGAAGAATTAAAAGAATTTCAGTCGGGACCACTGTGTGAATTTCAACACATAACATTAACCAAGGGAATATTTGTTAATTGTGTGTTCCACCTTGTCTACAAAATGTGTTAAATGAAGGAATGTTTGTAATGTCCATGTACCTGTCTTTTAAAAGTATATGTACATGTATTAAAAATGTTAGACAATAAATAAAATGTTATATTCAATATATTCAAATCTGTATAGAGACACATGTACTGTAAATGACTGCAGTTAAACACATAGCACACATTTATAAGGAAGTGACTTTGGTCGTATTAGATTTTGAATCTCAAAATATCATGTTTCTTTGAAAAATTGAACATTTAAACATGCTTTTTTTAAATATACCGGTAGATGACATTAGATGTAAAATTCTTGTGAGGCAGCAATTATTCCAGCACATTTTAGCTAGAGATGTACAAACATGTATGATGTATTTAGATGTATGATGTATTTTGATGAATGATTCAGTGATTATGTACAAGTCTGTACATACATTGTATAGCATGCTGTCACTTTGGTATTATAAATGAATAACAATTTACCAAATACATGTACATGTACATATTGTTCCTGTTTCCACGAAGTGACGGTAGTGAGGAAAATCCGCACGCAAATTGTATGGGATTATCATTAACTACCGTCACTTCGTGAAAATAGGGACGATATGTAACAAAACAAATAGAGGTGTATCATGCATTAAAACAGCATTCACACATGAACATTAGAGAATGTCTTTGATATCATCTGAAGGAAAGCTGATTTAGAGGTCCATTCAGTTTCACTGATTATTTAATTATTCAAGATATAAAACTAAGAGATTTGGAAAGAACTTACTGTTCTATTTAATACATGTAGATAAATGTACTATTAAAATATAATTAGTCCAGGTCCCCAGGCTCTTCCCTGTTACTGGAAAAAGCTACTTGTACACAGAGACATAAATTAACATTATGTAGGGGCAAATGTCCGCCACCCCCCAAAAAAAAAATTACAATGATCCTAAATTTCTAAAAATCTATCCTTCTCCATTAAGGAATACAGCAGAACCCCATTTTTACCTTTCTTATAAATAAAATCCCTCATATAATAGTAAACATGGAACTGTTAGAACCATTATGATATAAATTTACAATTTCTGTTGTTCAAAAACAGCAACAACAAAAAACTGATGTGAATCACGATAACTGAAAATGGTAAGACATCATGCTTTTCAATATCTGACTTTAAAACACTTTAAAGAGAGCATGCAACTTGATTAATGTTATTATGTTCGGTTGATGATACATTCATGCATTGAGTGATTATAATTTACAGTACATGTAGATGAAGTTAGCTTGAATGACAAAAACAGAACATGCAAAAACTATAATTTCAGAAAACTTACATGGAGTTGCTCCAAACTGAGAGAAATATTCCCTTTCCTGTGGGGATACTGTAAACAGCATCACATAAATTGGTATACCATTATTTGAACAATGCACAATAATATTTCACACTTACATGTTATACCACTTTTGAAAACTAGGTTATGAAAGTTAATAACTGTATTGAAGCACCTTTCTGCCCAAGGTGAAACTAAGTTACTTTTGTTAATCAAATTTAGACAAAGTACATGTATAACACTGTATTTTGTGTGTTTATCTTGTGTATCGTCTCCTTTAAAAATGTACACAAATAAACTAAATGAGGCAAATCATTGTATTTGCTGAAAATGTTTCAAAACATTTTTTTGATCAAGTTTCATAATAGTATTGGGAAACAAAGCAGCATGTCAACATCTAAATAGGCCTACTCTATATGTTTGCCTGAAATGGCATTTAAGAACACGATTTTGACTGAACGATCAAATAAACAGTGGCAATGAAGTTATTTTTGCTCCCGGTTTACTGATAACAGTAATCACTTAAATGTTAAGTGCACTTCAAGAAGGCATGCATGCCAACCCTTGCACCCTCATTCCGACCCTTAATTGCACTAAACTCAGCTTGAGAGGATATTTGTACGTATACATATAAGGTTGCGTTTATCTACCAAATTTTTGGCTAGAATCAGGTTTCTCAAAAGTCTTTCAGGCAAATTTAGAAGTTGATAAACGCAAAGTCTTTTTTAAAGGGCTTTAGATATGGGCATATCTAAAGACGCAAAAAGGTGTGTTTTGAATGTGACATACAGCCAGAATCACGTTTCTGAGAGATCGATAAACGCAAAGCTGTTTTGAACCTCACATACAAATAGGACCACCCAGGTGTTGTGTACAAGCATGTGTGTGAAGTTGACCTTCGAGAAACTGTCTGCTTCCCGGTTCAAGACAGAGTTGGGCAGACACAAGGCCTTTATTGTGAATCGTGAAGAGTCGATAAACGCGACATCCCGCAAATCACGATCGTATAGTGGGGTATGATAGTGGGGTACGATATGTACATATCTAGTGGCAAGCCTTGATAAACGCGCCCTATGTCGTAGTCTTTAATCCTGTATAATGTTTGACTTTAGTTTTTTTTTTTTAAATCTTTAAATAACATTTCAACCACTCTCATTTGTTTCACTCGCTTGATAATAAACAAGATAATTCTTGGCAATGAGATGCCCAAACAAACTCATAATGTATTGAGGTGACCCAATATATAATTGTTGTATTCATGTCTTTGGCATGGAGGTGCCCGACTGCCCGCATACATCCTTTTATATCTTATCTGGTGTATTTTTAAAACAAAATAACATTGTTCTACCATCGTGAAGATGCTATTCTTTATTTGCTCGCTTGCTGGCAAAATTTAGAAACAAGCTACAATGTAAGTGTGCCTGTGTAGTGTGTAGGCGTGTACATGATATTTGATGAGATGCAAGAATATCAGTAGAATGCTAGGAGAAATTATAAATGCATTACAATGTAGGTCCCACGTCAATGATTATTATTCAGCAAAGTAAAAACAATTCATTTTAAAACTTTTCTCAACTTCTTGTAGTTTTGACCTTTTTCACTAGTTTTAGAGTGTTATATCAGGAGTGTTCAGGATTGGGGTATAATAAACTGTGAAATTGGCCTATGGGTCAATTCACTAAACCTTTTTTTTACTTGCTGCAAAACAATTGATATAAACTTGACCTGCATTGATTGGTTACCCATGTATACCCATTCAAAAAAAAATTCCCACAACAGAAATAGTTACAACCTAAATAGATCATCAATCAAATATTTTATTTGACAGTTGCTCAGTTTTTATCTTAATTTTCCTTTCTTGAGAGGGCCCTTGGGGTTAGCTAGGACAGAATAAAAAGATCAAATATCCTTCTTCCACTAGTTGTTTATAATTCATGTCATAAGATGCAGGTGGCATTGTATGGTTGGATTAAATAGATCAAAAGAACTTTAGGAAGGCCCGCTCACTCGATGCCTGCTGTGAGGTTTCGAGGTTCAACCATTGCAGATCATGCACATAAAACCAGAGTGAATGAATGAAATATATTTGACAAGAAAGCTTTCAATGGATATTGATAAGAGTAAAATAGTAGGAGTATCAAACTATCAATATGATATTGATTAAATAGTTCTATCAAAATCTATGTATTTCAATCAGTGATTTGAATCTCATTAAACAGATTATTAGTTACATCTATGTTGGGAACAAAGACAATGGGTAAAGAAAATAACATTTATATTTTTTTCCCTGTTGTGTAATCCAAACTACCAACATTTTTTGATTTATCTTAACATTTAAAGAAATTAAAAACTTTTACATTTATCATTCTGTAAACTTCATTAACCTGTTTTGGGGTATTTTTTATGCTAAAACATTGCACATTATTATTCTCTTCAAAAAATAGTACACTCCTTAAAAAAAGTGTATTGATCCGATTTCTTCATCGGAAAATATTGTTCAAAGCAATTCTACTATAAAACTTTGTTAAGTGACAATGATATAATCACATTATAAACTCATTGACAGATACATTTTGTAAAAATTCATTTACTGAATTGACTGAAAAGCTGATAACATCAATCATTGACTGTATTGTCTGAAAAGCTGCAGAAAATCTGAATGTAGGCCTATCATAGTCCAAAACATTTTCAATTTCTCCCCAATAACCCTATTTATTACAATTTCCTTCTCAACTTTAGCCTATTTTTGACAGATTCAAAAAGCCATGACAAATCAGATTAAAATCATCCTGTCTAGTGGTGAGAAATCAATGTTTGCTCACTGGTTTTCAACCCTGACTTATTCTCTGTGAACCGTAGATACCGGTTGCAAACTGAAGGACATCACTAACAATCACTGAATTTGCACAATAATATTCTAAAAATTAGTTTTCATACCTTCCATTGTGGAACTAGTGGAATCACACAAACAAAAATGGAATGCTTAGACAAACAACGAAAGGAAATAACAAATAATCATACAAGCAGAAGCAGAAGCAGAATTTGGTCCATTTCTTAATTGTGACATGACGTTACTCGCATTATTCATGAATAGGTTTTACTTACACTGTAGGTATTAGCCAGATGTTGTTTGTTATGTTAAGGAACATCCTACAACATGATATGCATGACTTCATAATAATAACAATACATATTGAGCTGTAATACATTGTACAAATGTACATGTAGCCTAATTTATGACTAAGCCTAATGCATAAATAACCTTTTTACTGTAAACAAATTAGCTGGAGAAGCTTCTAAGCTACTTCAACTTGAGACTTGTAATGAGAGTTATTTACTTAGGGTAATGTAAATGACTGTACAAGTTGTTTGAAGAGAAAAATCTTAATGAATACAGTTATAGAAATAAATGACTGAAGATGACTTGAAGATGACTTGAAGATGACTTGAAGAGATGTGAAAATCATAAGAAATATAGTAACAGAAATAAATGACTGTAGGGCAAGAATAAAGATTTGGCTCAAACATTCTTTTAAAAGAGTTGTTAATTTATCTAAATGAGAATTAATGAGTCATATCCCTTAGTCTCTCACCATTGGATTTGGTGCTGACTTGTGATTGAATCGGGACTTAAGACTGATTCAGATCAGTTGTAAACTATTCATAAGAAAAGGCCCAGATGACATGCATTTCATTTGACATTTAAATTGTCTTTTAAAATGTTTAAGTACATGTATGCCAATGTACATTGTGCAGAGCTCTTTATAAATCATGACTGCAGGCACAATTCTAATTCTAATAATAAATATAATAGTAATATGTCGTTTACCCAGGATAGCCTCATCATCAGTATTCATACTGTTCTCCCTGAGGGCCCCGCAATCATATCATTACCCCGGCTTTAACCGAACTACCCTGGTAAGGTGCTCAAAGCATTCAAGTATTCTATCCATATAATATTGAAGCTTTATCAAAATTTATTTTAAAAATGCTTAAAAAGATTAAAATATTTCCTTACCTGGTGAAGAAGCCGAAACAGAGTTGATCCTCTTCATCATGACCTGGAAGTCTCTGCTATCTTCAACGCTCTCCCTCTCGGGCCTTGATATCACCACCTGACTTCTATCCAGCGAAATGGCCCTCGACGACGCTCTCGACTTCGTCCCTTTCTTCCTTCTGCTGCGATCTCGGGATCGAGCTCGTCTATGCTGCGACTCCTTGGAGGCCGGCAGGGAAGAGTTCCCTATCTCCGTCTCGGAGTGGGGCGAGGTGGGCGGGGTCCGCGAGGGTATCGGGGGAGGAGAATGTGTTGGTGGGGGCGGGATGTCAGCATCCGCAATTCCTTTAGATGATTAGAGGAGAAACAAGAATAAGAATGTTAATTTGCTTGATTGATTTTGATGACTGCTATCAAAAGGAAATGTTAAAACTTGATTTATTAACAGGATGAAAATGAACCAAGATGAAGCGAGTGAATTACCCAAGGTAGCCTCATTAGCATCAATGCTGTTCTTCGTGGGGGGGGGGGGCAATTGTTATTACCTCAGCAATTACCAGGTAGGCCTACCAATCTAAACCTGGGTGAAGAGTGGCAAATGTGAAATTTATAATATATATTGTCCAATGATGTTAGGGCCAGGCTGGAATTGAACCCTCAATCATTGGATCGAGAGTCAACTCAGTCAAGTGACATAATACATATCATTCAATTAGTCATTGAAGAAACTTATTAATTTTGAATTTATGTAATTGTAATTTAAAACTTTACTACAGCCTACAGGTCAGAACGTTTCCATGTATGCATTTAATGGTGAAGGCCAATTGCAATATACATACATTGTCTGCCCTTTGAAACTATCAAACTGCAAATATATATGTTTGCAATCCACTTAAAGGTAAAGACCAATATTGGAAACACCCCAATTTCAAAAAATGAAATGGAAGCTCTCATTACCAATCATGTGAAAGAATATGTTTTGACTATTATACATGATGATAAAAAATTTGCCGGGAAACCGCCTACTAATTCATATATTTGGTAAATTTGTTTCTCTCATGGTCATGTGAGAGATATAGGGTAGTCCCATATACATCTTTCTGTGTATAGTGCTTGTAACTTTACGAAGAATGGGTCAAATTTCTTATCATTTTGATGATTCCAGAACCTTGCAGATGCTAGATGCTAGATGATCAACCTTTTCTGATCGATTCCACAACGTTTCTTTCACAATGCAATCGCATGATTATTACTGGTCTTTACCTTTAACAATTTTGGGTTGGGATGTCTGTACATATCTTTAAACTTATCACATCATCAGGATTATAAAGCAAGCAAGGTCAACCAAACTTCAAAGCTATAGTATTGATGAGTAGGCAATGTCTGTAAGTAACCTATAGATATTTTAACTCATAGCAGTTCAGTATTTTCTTAATTTCTAAATTTACATGTTTTCTCTCTTCAAATTGACAATAATTTATCTTGTTTTCCACTCCTACATAACTCAGAAATACATGTAGCCTGCCTGTATCACTGTATGGGTATATATAGCAGGTATTTCAATTTAAATGTACAAGAAGTGACTGGCATTTACAATACAATACAAAATGTGCTACTTTTCTCAAGAAAAAGAATCTACCTTAAGCTTAGTTAAATATAAAAGTTACAAGATTATTGAAGTAGTTCTTGAAAACAAGCTCTTTTGTTAGTCTGAGTCATACTCTACAAAGCAGGAAGTTTCCTGGGCAATGGAACAAATCCTTTCAGCCATCCATTCACTTGCTTCTTAGCAAGACGGACCTTCTTTACCAAACAATAGTTCCATAACCTCCCAGAGCCATTCAGAACTGTCTAAGTCCCATTTGTATGCAAATGATGACAAATGGTTGGTGTATCAAATAACCCACCTTGGAATATAGTGTTTCCAAAAAAGCGTGGGAAACTGTCCAATTCAATGGGTTTTCCATCGTTTCGGATCATTGTACACTATTATTAAGTTGTCCACGGTATATTAAGTTTGTATGAGGTGGCTGAAAATATAGTCAAGTACAAAATAATAAAGTTGTTCTACATCAAAACAGCTCAAAGGCCATAAGCTATAGGAGACCTTGCATATACATGTATTTTCATTGAAGTTTGTGGTTTATACATCTGTCCTTAAAAAACAATACAGGAACTTCAATATCTTACCTCTTATCCTTGAAAATATGAGCTACATGTATAGTTCTGCAGAATAACAGTTATATACATGTAGGTGGTATTAAAATTCACAAGACTATGTATGTACATGTATGTACAGTGTATGTCTATTTTTTCTTCTTCTTTTGAATGTCCCTTTTCCCTAACTGAAAATGGAAATGGAGAAGATTACAAAAAAGATAACTTTTTTTTGGAAGGGGGGGGGGGGGGGGGGGGGGTGGTGGTGGTTCGGGAGAGGTAGGGGTTCCTTCATCAACTTTTAAACATAGTTTTACCTCATATATTTTAGGTTGTTTAAAATTAAATGGATGATTTATCTATGAATAGATCACCAATCACCACTGTATAGTATAAAATACACATCAAATATAACAGAATAAAAGAAAATTAAGAAAATTAATGCAACATCAGAAAGTACTGGGCCTTCATGATGATCAGTATACACTGTGGCTGGGAATATAATATCATGAATGTATTTCTAGCTTATTTTGGGTCTATGTAGTATATGCTACTATGGCAACACAAACTGTTGACTCTAACTTCAGACAGTTGCATAGATCTGTAAACACCTCGTTTCCTCGTTGTGCCAATTGCCCCATTGATGCTGAAAGATCCATGCCTTTAGTCTTGCTGGCGTTTGTTTGTAAACCCATGCTACAAATAGCATCCCGGATCATGACACAGTGCAAATTACAAGGAAAGAAGGTAACTAAAAAGATATATTTAATGGGTTCCAATTTGATCATTAAAAAGATGCTCAACCAATATTGTAAATATACCTGTTGAAAATATTAAATATATACCATTAAATTCCAATAATAAAGCAAATTTCTACAACATTTTAAAGGAGGGATGGAATAGGAATTAATTGATTATTTGTTATTATTTTTTTCTGTACAAAGCAGGCATATCAAGGTCAATTGTATCCCAGAAAAGACTTTGAACATCATGAAGTGATTGATAATGTACATTTGTATAATTAGATATTTCCCCCAAGGATAGTAAATGCACTCTCCAATTAAACAAGCCTTTTCAACCTACAACATTTTAAAGGAGGGATGGAGCGATTTTTCATGTACATGTCTGGCTAATTAATAAATAATATCCATAGTATTCAACTCAGATCAATTAGGACAGCAAACTGGGAGAGGAAGCAATTAAATAAAAATGGATTTGCAGCTTTAATATTGGGCTTATATAGAGGTGACTTGGTATACCGGTAGATTAATTACCATATTGTTAACTGAAGCTCTTTTTCATTTGAAATTTGTCATTTCCACAGCAATATTACCGGTATGTATTTTTAGTTTTTTTAACAATTAAGAGCTCTTTCTGAGCTACAATATCAACAACAACCTCTATTTTCAAGTCTCCCCTGGTATCTATCCAAATTTCATAGAGAGTCACTGTTATACTGCATGTATATTGATTCTTTACATGTACAGTGTATATGACATTGGATACTCTTATCACAATCTCTATCTGAATCCCTAATTGGACTAAGGAATTTATGGACAGAATGGTCTCCACATTGCATTAAGAAAAAATTATCTTGATAGTGAAACATTAATGTTCATATCTCTTTCCTTTTACATTTTTCATAAATCAAGACTACATGTACTTTCAGCATTAAATATATAAAGTCATATTTTTGCCAAAACGTTATAGGCTTTCTATCTTGATTTGAAATCAGAGAGCTGATATAAATATGCAGTCACGGCATGAACATATATATTTGTATGTACAGGTATATATGGCCATAGGCATTGAGTGTTACATTTTTCATTGCCTTTTGTCTGTTTCAAAAAGCATCTACCGCTAAAGACTGAATAACCTATTGGCCTTCGATGTCAATTGTTCTACTGACTGCTTTAATCAATGCAGTGTTAGGAAGGCAAACAAAGCAACTATTGATTATATATTTGGCTAGACTCTGCCTGTTTTGTGCTTGAAAGTCTACAATTGTGTTTGTTCACTAACTATCGCAATCATTCCCCAAACATAATACACCTGTACATCACTTCGTTGTAAGAGTAGACCAACGGACTTAACCTTATGAATAGCAAACTATGGTAGTTATGTTTTCCAACAACATTTGCAACTGTAAAGAAATGTTGTTTGTGAACTCTGTATATTTGATGCACAATATGCTCACTACATGTACGTACATGTTAATACACTTTTAAGTTTTAACTAGTTTCAAGCGACATGGTATATATACACCCTACATGTTGTACATGTACACCCTAAATGTATATGCAAAATATAGAAAACTCTTTTAGACATACAAATGTATGAGTTGACAACAAAATCCTTCATTGTAGGAGTGTCAAGTCTGACAGACATGAGCGCTATACAAGAACCCACTATTATTATTATTATTATTATATCATATCAAGTGCTATTTGTGCCTAGAAGAGGATCAATGCCGATACCAGAGCTATAAGCGTTCATCATCATCATCGTCGTCGTCGTCGTCAGCAGCAGCATCACCACCACCATCATCATCAGCATCTCTACCACATGCTTGTTGGAAATATTACATAATCTAATCACTTCCAGTACATACATGTACATGTCTGAACTACAGTATAAATCAACCATTGCTCACTTTTAAAAGGGACAATTACAAAACTCTTTTTCCACTTCAGGACAATAAAGAAAGGAGGAAGACGTTCGTGTATTGTAAGAGAGTGTGAACTCTAACCTTTACAATGATGACATTGTGTCTATTTTTTCTTGAACAAATACCCTCAAGTATTCAAATCCCAACTCTGCCAGCATAACATGGAAGATTCAGTGTACTTAGTCATCAGGAATTGTATTCAAGGCTTAAGCAAACTACGTACGTGAATACTTGGAATAAAAGAATAGGGGAGAGTTTCTGTGTGTGTAGGAGGTACCACAATTCTGACAACAGTGGACCTGTGAGATAAGAAATAGGGGTTAACCCTTAACAGAGTGAGCAACCTTGCACTATATTTGCTTTTACACATCATGAGGACCATCTAAATATCAAATAGGGTGTTGGCCATCTAGGGCTTTTCTAGGTATAATTCTTTTGTACATGTATATGGATACTATTAATTATATTTCAAGTTAAATATTCGTAATTAAATATGCTTTGTTGAAAATGTATTGATTTTGTTAGTTAACAAAAAGGTAACAAATGTAATTTTCACAGAATCAAAAGAAAATTAAATTAAAAACTTAACTGTGAAAGTAAGGCAACAAAAATAAACTGCATCTTATGCACAATCATGAACCACGTTTTTAAGAACGCATACTACTTAAAAAATGTCTTTCGTCTAAAAATAATCAACTGCATTTAAAAATTCATTGTTTTGTCCATTTTTACAGTAATATTAGTCTTACTTTTCCTGCAGATTTATTTTTACTTATCCCTTCCTCTAACCCAACAAACCATCTAGTCTTTACTTTGACTCAACATGGTGCTTACAATACTAGAACAACAAAAAGAATATTCACTAATCAAGCTCCACAGTATTTACATACCTGTTTGAATTTATATACACCTGCCAGGGCATTGAGGTCAGCCAGTGATCCTCTCCCTCTCACATATTCAGTTACCCGCACATTAGCCGGAGATAGAACATTTACTGTATCTGCTTCAAAATGTTGGAATGATTTACCACTTAGAATCAGGCAGTCTCCATCAGTTATTACCTTCAGAAAGGCCTTAAAAACACATTTTTTTTCAATTTGTAGTTGTAAGACTGTTTTTTCTAATTATATGTATTTATGTAATTTTCATTTTCATTCACTGTAAGCGCTTTAATAATAATAATAATAATAATATGTCTTGTTTACCCAGGGTAAAGCGCGGTATAAGTATAAGTAATAATAATAATTCTTACCAGCATATACATCAGTAGAGTTGCTTTTAGCTGCATCCAATTGGGCAGAGCCTGCAGATGACACTCCATCAACATCCTCTAGCTTTAGGACTTGGTCATCAAGATCTGGAAAGTTGAGATCCTGTGTCTTGCTCTCTGGGTAGTGCTCTTCCAGGAGAACCTTGAAGACATCTAGAACAGACCTGAGACTTCTTGAGTACTGAGACAGAACAGGTGCCACTTTGGCATCGCCAGATATGCCCTTGATCTCTCGCCGTATTCTCCCAAACGCCAAGAGTGCGTTCTTATCGTTCTCAATCCTTTCCTTAAGGTTCTGGATCAAGTGTGGGAGCTGATTGGTCATATTGGATTCAACAGCATTCAACACCGTCTTGTTCTTGAACAGTCTTTCTTGAATTTCTTCTTCGGTGAATGTCATGAGGACTTGATGGTTAGCGGAGGGAAGCGGCCGATTTGCAAATGATTTGAGAGTGACTGGTTTGTGGTTGGAGAGGCATAGCTGTTCAAGTTGCTGAATGGCTGTTTTGTATGAAGTAGTAGTTTTCTCAAATTCAATCTTCAAACCATCATGAAGGTTCATGAGAGATCCTGCAACTTTTACCAAACTATGCTCACCTATTCCCTGGAGCGCGTTGTCCATCATCTTTTTCCGAGCATGGACAACAGAAACAATGTCTGGTTTGACAAAGAGGACAATTTGCAAGATGTTTCGAATGGACCCAATCAAATCAGCATTAGCTTGAGGGGAGCCAGTATCGAGCATAGATTCAGCCAAGGCTAAATGTCGAACGATCTGGAAAACTGTAGCCTCAATGGCCAGCTTATCCACAGGAAAGTTCTCTGGGTCTAGGACAAACAGTTTTGAGTACAAACTCTCTAGAGCGACAAGAGAGTCAGGGATATTCTCCAGAAACACATAAATAGGCAATTCATGCAGGATGGACTTGATGGCCACATTGTTGAGCTGGTTTATGAGTTGGGAGACGTCAATGTACTTCTGCTTCTCTAGGAGGAGAACGATCTTCCGCAGAGCAAAGGCTGGATTAAGGTCCTGGGGGTTTCCTAGGGGGCTAGGTCCTTGGGAAGAGAAGCTTTGGACCCAGGATGAATCCATCCATGGTCCTGATTGGCCATTTACATTAGGAGCTGGAGCTCGTCGTGTGGTCCTCCTCTGTCTGGGCCCAACAGCCATGCTATTGGGCGCAGACGAATACGCAGATGATACTGTTGAATGCATCATTGACATTCCTAAAATGACCAACAAAAAAGGAAGATAAGGATAGTTGTTTTTTGGTTAATGAGGAGGGAATAACAACAAAAAAAATCAAAAACATAATTGTTTTTCCTTCTAGATACCAAGCAAAGAGCAATGGTATATAACCTCCAACAGGTGTGAATGGTAGGCATATACATGTATGTAATGATTTGAACATGAATTTTAAGTTTTTGTTTATTCTTTATTTTTTAAACATTTATTTACACAAACCACAATAATAGTGAGTACAAAAGCCATCTATCAGGTCTAGAAGTTTTGTTGCTCATCTTAATTACACAAATAATTGTTGAACATATTTGAAACCATTTCCTCCTTCATCTTGGCTAAAGAACAACCATTTTCAGCTAATATTTTCTTCACAGCAGCAGGCTGTAAGTTTGAAACCTTTATAATATATGTCATATTTGTTTGTGTACTTCCTAATATTACCATATAGCAATTTCAATGAGACTTTGATCTTTTGTATGCAAAACCAAAGTTTGTTTACAAACTGCTATCATGATATTACTCAACCAAAAGTAGTAGAACTTAGAAATATAGAAGTTGCTCTGAAAAAGTGTTTTAAAACTCATTTTATGAAAATGATTGTCTGATAATGATTGTCATTAATATCATGTATCATATAGACCCTATCTACTATCTAGCTAAGTAATGCAATCCCCGTACTCAGCGTAGGTTAAAAAATTTAAGTTTTACACTAAAAAGACAAATATAACAAATATGAGTTAAGCTCCCCGCTTACCCGCACCTCAAGTTGATGGAGGAATCAGGCCGCACCTACGGGGGCGATATCTGTACAGGTTCCGAAGACGAACATTTGTTTGTTGACGAGATAGAGAGCTGGAGCTCGAGAGGCGACAGGTAAAATCCACACGGCCACGGCGGTTAATATTAGTCAAAAAAACATTACGATGGCTGCAAAATGATCTGATTCCATCGGCTGAATCGTGATAGAAAAATCTGAAGGCTGTTATCAATACATCTGAAACAAAATAACAGACTCGTTTGCATTGACATCCCTAATTCCCTGAATCGTTCATATACAAGTCACAATACATATCATCAATCCGGCATAATGCATACGCTGTATGGGTACCGCTCGACTTTGCTCAGTGACAAAGCAAACTAGCGCTGACGACAAAAGAGACGCACTGCGTCTATTATTCATTCGGTCCATTCAAATGCATGCAAGCGTGAAGGCGAATTCGGCAACCTATAGTTGATCCAGTTGTTGACTGTTGGTCACGTTCGTGGAGGTGTTGAAAAGTAATTTTGCGACGCACTCCATCATTTTCATCAGGATATCTTGACTTCAAATGTAATTTGGATATCATGTCTGGAAACGTTTCATGAAATTCCAGTGGCCGTATTATGGCAACGGGGCAAACAATAACATTTTGCCAACCCTGCCAATATATATGAGCTCAGATTCAAAGCATCAGTTAGAAACATATGGCACCATATGAAAGTAACTTTCGATGCATTTGATCTTGGAAACCGTAGCCAAATTCTGGCAACTGAACAACCAAGCGTGAGAGTTTCTTTCAAACTTTGAACACCGACAAAAAGAAAGCTATTTCTCTTCACTTCTTCCTTTCCGCGGGAAGCCTTAACTATTAAACTCTATAGACATTTAGCAAGACAATAGATATTTAGGATTTCTTCCGAAATATTGTACCATTATAAATGCTATTCTATGCACCTCATATAGGCCTACTGGCCCCTTATTTCACAATGTCTTAGAAAAACTTGTCTGCTAGAGGAATAAAGAAACTAGATATATGATGAGCCTATTGTTTTTGGCATTATATGGACCCTAAAAATTATTATATTCGATCCAACTTCGATCTTGTTACTGACTTACATGACTATAATACACTGATAGCCGATTCACCTTTAATTTACCAAGAGTAGGTAATATTGGAAATTCGTTTTATTACATTGCCATAAAACATTGGAATTCCATTTACTAATGATATAAAGGAAATAGAAAACTTTGATCATTTTATGAGGAAATTAAAGGAATACCTAAAACTTGAGAGTCAGATGAGAGAAGCGAATGACATGTTATATGATTGAAATAGCCTGAATACAGAACACTTTTCTTTTCTCTGCCAGGTTCATACTTTTTATTTTTGTGTATACATATGTTTTTGTATGATTTAGCAATTCTAAATATTCATAATTATTGTCCTCTTCTTCCTCCTCCTCCTCCTTTTCTTCTTCTCCGTCTTATTTTTCTTTTTTCTTCTTCCCCTTCTTCTTCTTCTTCTTCTTCTTCTTCTTCTTCTTCTTCTTCTTCTTCTTCTTCTTCTTCTTCTTCTTCTTCTTCTTCTTCTTCTTCTTCTTCTTCTCCTTCTTCTTCTTCTTCTTCTTCTTTTTTCTTCTTCTTCTTCTTCTTCTTCTTCTTCTTCTTCTTCTTTTTTTCCTTTTTAAAGCTTCTTATTCTTTCAGGGGCGGATCTAGCTTTTTGCTAAGGGGGGGGTTTGACCAAAATAATGACGATGCGGAGCATCGTCCACGAGCCGCGAAGCGGCGAGCCGATTTTTTTGTGGGTGTTTATTTGAACCCCGTAAGTGATGTTTTCCTGGCATCTATTAACACAATGGAGACCATAAAAAGCAGTGCATGATAACGTCTTTTAAATCAAGTAACAGTTAAATAAAATAATGACGATGCGGAGCATCGTCCACGAGCCGCGAAGCGGCGAGCCGATTTTTTGGGGGGTGTTTATTTGAACCCCGTAAGTGATGTTTTCCTGGCATCTATTAACACAATGGAGACCATAAAAAGCAGTGCATGATAACGTCTTTTTAAATCAAGTAACAGTTAAATAAAATAATGACGATGCGGAGCATCGTCCACGAGCCGCGAAGCGGCGAGCCGATTTTTTGGGGGGTGTTTATTTGAACCCCGTAAGTGATGTTTTCCTGGCATCTATTAACACAATGGAGACCATAAAAAGCAGTGCATGATAACGTCTTTTTAAATCAAGTAACAGTTAAATACACAGTTATATCCAGAGTTATCATGTGTTTGGTTAAGTTACCAGATGAGTTGAATATCTTCTCACAATATTTGCACTTGAAAGGGTTTCTCTCCAGCGTGCGTTCTTTTTTCTTTCTTTTTTTCTTTTTTTTCTCTTTTTTTTCCCTTTTTTTTTTTTTTTTTTTTTTTTTGGGCCGCCCAAGGGGGGGGTTTAAACCCCCTAAACCCCCCCCCGTAGATCCGCGCCTGTCTTTTACTTGTACATGTATACTTATTATAATTTCTATCATTAGTTATTTTAATGTTGTTATGATTATTATCCTTATTATTATCTTAAATAATTTTTTTTCCTATCTGTCTGTAAATAATACGATTTTAA
>JAVYIG010003690.1:0-38037 GCA_035222895.1 Strongylocentrotus droebachiensis
TCATCATCCCTATTAAATCATCAATAAGTCAATAAATTAATCAATAAATCAATCAATCAATCAATCAATAAATCAATCACTCAATCAATCAATTAATTAATCAGTCAATCAATTAATCAATCAATCAATCAATCAATCAATTAATCAATCAATTAATCAATCAATCAATCAATCAATCAATTAATCAATCAATTAATCAATCAATCAATCAATCATCAGGTGTTTTCTCAAGGTCGGGGTTGGCAGCCAAGTGCCTTCGACTTCTTTGATTATCAGGGCCCTATTTCATAAAACTCATTATCAATAACAAATGCTGAATTTTTATGACAAATTTGCTCTTAGCCAATCAAATGCCACGATTTCAGTAGCTTATAACAGTCATTGTAACTGGTTATTGATAAGAAGTTTTATGAAACAGGGCTCATATCTTGTTCTGACCTCTCCATATCAAAGTTCTGTTCACTGCTTGATAGGCAAGTATGGATCCTGTGGATATTGTAACAATTATTGACTAATTGAGGAGAAGCAAAAATAATCTATACAAATCAAAATGTGCCATCCAAATCTCTAACCACTATCCAACCAAGATTTATCTTTCAATCTCTATGATTCTTTTAAATTGTCGAAACAAAATCCCCCATTTTAAGTGTATATTAAGCGTGAGTAATTAGTATCTGAGAATCTTCGCCTCTGCAACATGTATGTGTCAGTGTACAGCAGAGCTGCCAACCTTGTGCGACCAAAAAAAGGAACCATGATGGCAAAAAAAAAGGAATTCATTAAAATGAAACTTACAACCATGCGCGACACACTTCCAATGCAGAAGTGTACATTCCTCATGCTGTTTTTTTTCCATACAAGCAGGTATTCTTTTTTGGTTATTTTGGTATTATCGGCATTTCATTCTTGTTGAGAATATTTTATGTATGTTTTCAAGTATGTTTTAAACTTAGTTTTCTATTGAATTTGTGATCAAATCAACATTTTAGGGCAGTTGTTTGACGTGCGGTATGATTAAAAAAAAGGAAGAAAAAAAAAGTATTTTTTGAAGAAAAAACGCACTACCGTAATTTGGAGGAAAAAACAGAGTAATTCCGGCAAAAACGGGATGGTTGGCAGCTCTGTGTATGTGATTAGATTTCTATTACTGAACCTTGCAAAAATGTCTTTGTTTAGTAATGACAATTTGTTTGATAGCCATATCTAGGATGTTGTTGATACTGTCCCTGTTGATGTTGTCCCTGTTGGTGTTGTCCCTGTTGGTGTTGTCCCTGTTGATGTTGTCCCTGTTGATGTTGTCCCTGTTGATGTTGTCCCTGTTGATGTTGTCCCTGTTGATGTTGTCCCTGTTGGTGTTGTCCCTGTTGATGTTGTCCCTGTTGATGTTGTCCCTGTTGATGTTGTCCCTGTTGATGTTGTCCCTGTTGATGTTGTCCCTGTTGATGTTGTCCATATTGATACGCTCCATGTTGATCATGACCATAGTCTCTTTGGTAAGGTCGATTTGGTGGGCCATTCAGGTGCCTTGGAGGGGGATAAAACCCATTAGTTCTCAAGGAGCCTGGGGGACTTGGGGCATTCAATGACGGTGGTCCCCGAGGTCGAAAGCTTGAAGAAGGAGACGATACATTGCTCTGGAGGGGTGGTCCTCGAGCTTGAGAAAATCTGTCGGAGAGTGACTGCGCCTGGGAGCTTGGAGGTGGAGTAGAGCCATGACCCGGGAGAGGGGGCCCATAAGCCTGTGGAAACCTGCATGAGGGTCCTTGGGGCAGAAAGCTTGAAGTTGGAGATGAAGCATTGCTATGATGAGGTGGCCCACATGCTTGAGAAAATCCGTTGGAAGATGACTGTGTCTGAAGTCTCGGAGGTGGAGTAGAGACATGGCTCTGGAAAGGAGGTCCATGTGTCTGAGGGTATCCGTACATGGGTCCTTGTGGCTGACAGTCTGAAGTTTGATATGATCCATGGCTCAAGAAAGCTGGCTCATGAGCCTGAGGAGCCTGAGAGTACTTAGCAGAGTTCTTTGTGAATTGGGGTGTAGGGGTATTGCTCGAGCCATTGTAGTATGATTCTTGATAATGGAGATCATTGTACTCTCTTTCAAACTGATTGTAGGGGACTGAACCTCCCTTGTAAGGTGGATCATGGTAGCTTCCCCCTTGGACATTCGGTGGCAGAAAAGGACCTGGTAGCATCTGGCGTACTCCTTGGTTGCCATAAACATATCTTCTGTCCATTGGTGGTGAAAAGGACTTATTCTGGTCTAGTACTGGATTGTGATGTGCTGAAAACCTGTGATCTTGGGGGTAAGCAGGAGAATGCAGTGATGACGATGATGATGATGATGGAGTAGACCCAAGGATACCTTGACCCCTGGTCTCGTTTTTCCTAACCTTGGGATGAAACTGCTGAGGACCATCAGCTGGTGTTCCTTTGGTGGTAGTCGTCTTTGTGGCTGTGGTACTGGTGGCCATGATGGTTGTCTGAACTCCATGCAACTGCGGAGGCTTCCTAACTTCCCGCTTTGTCTCACCTCCAGGATGATCTTTCTTTCTGTCAGCCTGAGTCACTGCATTGCTAGGTTTCTTGTCTGCAATCGCTTCTTCTGTTGACTCTCCTACTTCTTCATCGTCTCCATGCTCCCAATCAAATTCTGATTCCACAGCTTCTTTTGTTGACATCCCAGTTGGAGAAATGCTGTTGTCGATATGTTGTCGATCATCCCCTTTATTCCTTTCTAGATTTGGAGAACTGGTAAGGGCACGGTTGTCGGGAAGTGTTGGCAAGGCAGAGTAGGTAACATGCGAAGAAACACTCTCCTGGGTTGGTTCCCGGCAGTCAGGAGAATGAAGGGAACCAGGTAGACTTAGCGCATCAAGAGATATGGACTTGTCAAAAGTTTTGTGAAGATCAATTGAGATGCTACTGTCAGCTGTGAACACATTGGAAGGGACGCTCTTTGTGTCATCATTACGTGGAAACTGGAAGACTGTAGATATGTTGTTGTCTTCAGTCACCTTGACATCTGACGTAGAGCTTTCTTCTGTGACTACCGTTTTGCAATCGCATGATGAATCTGGACTGACAGCTTGCCCATGAAGGTTTTTGTTACCAGTACTGCTAGATGTAATTTCATCTAACCCTTTCTTTTCTTTCCCGCTATGTTCCATGTCTCCATTTTCTTCCTTCTGTGGATTTGTTACATCAGCCGTTTTGGTTTCCTCTGAACTACTGTCATTCTCTGCTTCTATCACGGTAGTCTTTGAAGAATCATTTGCCTGGTTCGTGTCTTTCATACTGGGTAGTACAATGTTCGATGAAGTTGTTGGAGAGACACAAGCTTCTAAATCTTTTTCCAGGCCCTCGGGTGATACTCTTGTAGGGTTTCCCCAACATATTACAGACTGTTCTTTCTGATCAGGGCGAGTCTCCTGAATTCCGACTCGTGGTGGGACCTTGTGTGCTTCTTCCCTTTCCCATTCATTTTGAATTTGAATACATTGAGTCTGGAAGTTTGTACACATCTTAGCATCTACTTCCACTGTGCCTAGGAACTCATAAGCTTTCGTGATGACATTCGTCCGCAGCTCTTGTACCTCTTGAGGTGTGACCTTAGGACCTTTCTGATTCCTCAGTAAGTGAAGTTCAGCTTGGCGAAGCTCTTTTGCTCCCGACCGCATCAGGTAGCTTGTGTCATCGAGCATGTTCTTAAGACACTTGTTGAAGTCCTTGAGAAAGCCGTCCTTGCAGGTCATCTGGCAGAACGTTTCCTTCAAGACTTCAATCAGGAGAGGTGCAGATTCTAGACTGACCCCAATGCCACTCCCTCCGTTCAACCTGTACACTGATCTTCTCAGCACAAGCTTCAAGGTTTGTTTGATTTCCAATCACACTCAGAAGAGTCACTTGAAGCAACCATAGCATCTTTTAAGTCCTCCGTTTCAAACATCTGTGGGTAGTTCAAAGCAATGACCAACTTCTTCAACACAGTCCAATTTTCCTTGACAATCTCAGTTACCCTGCTAATTATTTTATCTTCCGTAGGGGTGTTCTCAAGATCAAGGGATAGAGATAAAGAGTCTGTCGTGAGGGCTACAAACTCCTCTGGTGTGTATGGCAGTTGGGTGGACTTTCCATTCATCTCGTTCCCTGCAAGCATCAGAGCTAACGGTAACCCACCCACCAGATCGACGATGCTGTCTGCAAACTTATCAAAACCCTTTGGATTACCCGATGTCTCCTTCAGCAACTCCTTGGCGTACTTCTGCTCCAACGGTTTCATATGATGCTTCATGACCTTGGAAGAAATTCTCACTAAATTCACATCAGTTTTGCCGGTTACGACCAGGTGCACATTGTCAGTTCTGGACACCAGTTCTTGAACAAAATCTAGAATCTTAGGCCGTTCTTTGTCCTGTACTCTATCAACATCGTCTAGTACAAGTATGAATACCCGGTCCGTTTCCTTTCCAAAGGCATTACTGAGCTCATCTACATTTTCTATGTTACCATACCTGTACTTCCATCCTTGTACTTTGTCCTTAAAGACTCTAAGGATATCACTAAGCAAGGTCTCTACAGATTTACACCTTAAATCAAACAGAAATGTGTGCACCTTTGCTCTATTCCTCTGTCCTCGAAATCGTTCGGCCAGAAGACGTGCAAACTCCTTGCTTGTTCTAGTTTTTCCCACGGCAATAAAACCCTGCAAGAATGCAATTCGGGGTTGGTTCTCAGTAACAAACTTTGTGACCAGTTCCATCGGCAGTGTTCCTTGGTATTGGAAGGCTTCATCGTTGTGGCGGATGTGATCATCCGGATGATTCATCCGGTGATCATCTCTCTGCACCATTTCCTTAGATGGTGGTGGTGTCAAGGTGTCAACAGAAGAACAGTATTTTCCAAGTTAACACCTGCCAGAGGATGATGAATGATGTTTTGTCAGGTAATTCCTCCAAGTCTCATTTGCCAATATCTGCAAAAAGAAACAACAAAAAAAACACAGATTGATGGGGGTCAGACGTTAATTTTGCTTTAAAACACACTTGATTGACAAACTATAGATTCAAAAGATGAATCGTTTCTTAAAGTGACTCGGTAACATTGCCTCAGATTCTGAAACAAAATCCTGGATTTAGCTCATGCTGCAATCATAGTTATAAACTTTTAGGTCAGTCAGGGATCCCATGACTTTTACAAGCCGATCGTCTGTCTGACTATCAAGATATTTATGAATAGAAATGGAAATTTCATTTTTCGTTTTCCTTACAGTCTTTGTCACACTGCAGTCTATTTGGGGGAAAATGAGTACCTTTTATGGTAAAACTTGTCATTCAAAGATTTTTACTTTTTTGAGGCACTTCATGATCATTTTGAAACGCGATTTTTAAATATTTTTTTAGCGCTTCAATATTACACCAAACATGTATCACAGACACTGATAACACGTAAAGCCATGCATCTCAGATTAAACATTGTTAAATGATGCCTTTAAAGGTATAGACCAGTAGTGGTAAAATTGCGGTTCACAGGTTTTGGGTGCAAAATATTCATTCAATATTGTTTAAATATTGCCTTCAGAGGTTTAGATGGCAAAACCTCAACCTTAATTCGCAAAATAGCAGAAATATGTTCAATGTTGAAGGACATTTGCGATATCTTTCCAGCCCGGATCGATATGATAATTTGCCAAATATAAAAAATTAGTAGGCGGTTTCCCGGCAAGATTTGTTTCATCACGTATTAGTCAAAACATATTCTTTCACATGATTGGTATTAAAATAAGAACTTCCATTTAATTTTTTAAGAGGAGGGCGTTTCCAAAACTGGTCTATACCTTTAAAGGCATTGTTTAACAATGTTTCCATTTTTTACAAATATGAGATGCAACAGTGAAACAGCAAATATTCCTTTATAGTATTTTGTGGTATTTGATCAAAGCATATTTTCGTGAAATCCAACAGCTAACTCAACAGCTCAAATTTGGCAAGTGTCAAAACACCCCCCCCCCCCCCCCCCCCCCGCTACAAGTTGGATATATAATCGAGAATACTAACATGGAAAAAAAGAAGGTGATTAGAACTGACTGAATGCATAAAATCAGTATCAATATCAGCCAATGGTAATTCAAACAGGGGCAGACATAGCTTTTTGCCAAAACTGGGGGGGGGGGGGGGTTTGAACCAGTGGCGGATCCAGGATTTTCCAACCCGAAATTTGAAAATTGCGCCGACTGATATTTCTCACAGTGAGGGGGGTGGGGTGTAGTGAGCATTGAAAATACCCATTTTGCCCCCAATATTTCATTTTTTTTTTCTTCACTTGGCAGCCCGGGGGGGGGGGGGGGGGGGGGGGGGGGGGGGGGTTAAACCGCCAAAACCCACCTCCCTAGATCCGCCCCTGTCAAAGCACCTCTGAAGTTCATGACCTGAACCAAACACAGCTTGAATTATCACATGATCATGGAAAGTGAGTGAACAGGCAGATCGACAACCCTAAAACAACATATACACTGTTTGGCTTCCTGTGCTATGTTTGGTCTCTAAGGAAACCGAAATTGCTCCAGGATACTTTTATTCACAACTTTATTCACAATACGAAGTGGGATTTCCCCAATCTAATGGATTCTTCATTTCTTTGTATAACAGAAATCCTCCACGTGTCAGCTTGTGTCAGGTTTATGTATGTGTTGATATTTTCCTCTCACATTTCATAATCGATTGATGCACTGTTAAGCTTTTGAGAAAAAATGAATATAAAAATTTACCGGTGCTCCCGGTAAATTTTGGTAATTTCAAATAGCGCCTACGGCCCTACAATGGTAGCTGCGACCAGGAAAATCTCAGAATATGTAGTTGTGATATATAAATTCCAAACAGGAATAGCTAATCGGTCAATTTTAGTCAAAAAATATTGTTTTATTTTGCTTATTTAATATCTTGACCTTGAGAGGGAGCTATACAACATAAACTATATAAACTATATATTGTAGGATCGCATATGCTTCCAATATGTTCATTTGAATCAAATTCATGATCCCATACCAAAACTTTGTATTATCTTTAACCATAAAGTATAAAGATCACTTGCGGTTTAAAACTTTTGAGTAAACTTGAGGTTTCTGAAACCACTAGTGCATTCGCATGGTCCTTAATTACAAGATAATCTTAATGTAAAATTAAAACCACAAGCTAAACTTATATTTAATTACCTCTAACGACACTGTAGAAACCAAAGTAGATGACTTCTCTTGTTTTGAGTAGTTTAACTTTTACGATCAGGCTCTAGGCATCTTAAGACCAGAAGCAGGATACTCTTAACACCAATGATATCTATGAAACAAAAAATATAAAATAAAACAAATCATCAGAAAATCATTTTGAAAATACATCATGAAAGGAAAACAAAATTATTAATCTGTACAATATACACATTGCTTAATTATGAAATTAATGACTTTAATTTCAAGAAAAAACAAATTTGTTTCAAATGAAACTGATCTCTGTCACATTGCATCAATCTTGTTCTTATTAACTTGCGTGGTACTGTACGTATCAAAAGTTTTTGGGGTGCCCCTCTATATTCAGGCGAATTAAAGAAGCTTGCACACACAAATAAAAAACTTGGCGCCCCCTTGATTGAAAAAATCCTGGATCTGCCACTAATATTTCTTTCTCTGTTGTTGAAGCATCATGTGGCCATGGTGTACTGTAACTGAACACCATGTACATCCGGAAAGGATGTCATATTGTTTTTATTTAACTATTAGGAAGTAAGAATGACAGTAGGCCTACTAGCACTAGATAAACATACCCCATGCTGATATTTACAGATCAACATCTCTTTCTCATTCATGACCATTTGTTTTAGTTTCTATATACAGTGCGTCCCAGAAAAAACGAAACCGAGAAGTATCGATGTTCTATCATAACTTAATCACAACTATAATTAATGAATGATACATATTTGGAAAGCTAGTCTCCTCTTTCATGTGATGCTACTCAGATAATGCATATTTCACGCATGAGTGATTAAAAGCAATTTGAAGGAAGGAAACCAAAAAGACATTTGGCGGGGGGTATCTGAATCTCGAAGAAAAATTCACATTTCTAGAAAGTTGAGTTTCTGCCCTTTCATATGACACCTCAATCAGGAAAAATGAGCGAGGAATGACAAAGTTCTGTTTGTTTAAAGTAGTGCTTGCATTTCAATAATCTTATTTAACGAATTCGTTTTCACTGGCTGCCTGCCGTATCAATAAACGAAATTAACAAAAGACTTAACTCCGTTTCGTTGACAATCAGCCGTAGACGTGAGTCTTCATGCATGGCTGATTGTCAACGAAACGGAGTTAAGTCTTTTGTCAAATCTGCGTTTTGCTACGGCAGGCACCCAGTGAAAATGAATTCGTTTGTTAAAATTATGAAAATGTAAGGGCTACTTTAGACAAACAGAACTTTGTTATTTCTGGCTCATTTTTCTTGATTGAGGTATCATATGAAAGAGCAGAAAATGAAATTTCTAGAAATATGAATTTTTCTTTGAAATTCAGATACCGCCCGCCAAATTACTTTTTGGTTTCCTTCCTTCAAATTGCTTTTAATCACTTATGCATCACATGAGTAGCATCAAATGAAAGAGGAGGCTCTAAGCTTTCCAAATATGTATCATTCATTAATTATGGTTGTGATTAAGTTATGATAAAACATCGATACTTCTCGGTTTCATTTCAGTCAGAACTGAGTTATCTTATTACCAAACAGGAGGATGAACTTTAACAAAGAAACAAGGAAGTAGGAGAGGACAATAATCTAGGAATATTTTATGGCATTGAGAAGTAGAAAAAAAAGTCTCTCGATCTCCAACATACAGTTACCAACTACATTATTCATACCCCTTTGAAAATTTGATGTTTTTGTGTTTTTGTGTTTTTGTGTTTACAACTCAAGAATGAAAGGGTGGACTGGTTGAATTAGGGCCTTTGTTGAATACTTCTAGATGTAATCTTTAATATGTCACATTCTTAAGAAAAAAAATCGGGATAAATCAATTTTTCACATGCTTGAAAAAAGTCAAAACTTAAAGGGTATGAATAATCTAGTGGTTAACTGTACAGTTGTTAGCTGTGCATGCAGGAAACTAGAAATATTTGCATTCAACTTTTTCCAGCAAGATTAATTCCCACAAAAACACTTAGGACATGACTAACCACAGGAAGTTTGAGAACAGCTCAAAATACTATTAGTAATTGCAACATAATCTTGGTCAATGGTGAAATTATGATTAATCGTCTGTTGTGAGCCAGAAGGGTGTATGAGGCATTAGGGTTAATGGCTTTCTGCTTCTAAGAAAACAAAATGATCCGTAAATATAATTTCTGCAGGTTAGACATCTAACCTGCAGAAATTATATTTATAAATTTTATATACCATGCAGTATCTGATTGATAGGATTAACAATCCTGCTGTGATCGGACCAACAGCAATTAACAAAAAAGCTGCAAGAGGCAAATAATAGCTACATGTACATATATGGTACCATCGTAGTTTAGACTTTAAGTTTGCGAAACCTCGAAGTATATAAACAATGATCCATTATTACAATGACCCTGTGTCCACACACACATGATACCAGCAATTACATGTTGTTACCGTACACTACAGTGCAGACACTGTAGAGTGAACAGAAGTCAATTTTAAAACAATTTTCTGTCACCTGCGTACAATTACCGGTAGTAAAGCAGATTGATCACGTCATTAAAGGTTTGTTTGCTGGTAGTTTCCTGAGATAAACTAGCCCATTCAATGGAGGAAATAATTGGGCTTATCCAAACGACAGTGAAAACTAAGACAATCATGTGCATTTAATACACAATTTTCCTTGGATTTATTCCATAGATATTGGCAGCTAAATTATAATTCGGCGCTCTCCAAAAAATGTAAGCACCCTAGCATTTATATTCAAAGAGTAGTTTGTTAATACTGTACTGATGTTTACGTTGCACAATAGTAGTCATACAGGGCATATATCAAACATACACCATGACCACGTACATTTCATTATTACAACTTACCACTTCGAATATGTCTAGACGGCAAGATTATATTTCCATGCAAACTAACAAATAATTTGTCCATACATAGCGAACGTCTGAACGATCAAACACAAAAGCAGGATAAAACCTTGAAACACTTTTGTTCAACCTGATCAAAAGAAATCTGGAAACACCATTCTACAATGTTTCAGTTCAATGCCATACAAAAATATTACAAACATGGGAGGGAGCACAACTCACTAGAAATACTGTCATATGACTATCTGGAGCTTACCCAAGCTGATTCGTCGGCTTTAGACCAGCAGCACAATTAAAAGGTGCACTTGTTAATGTTACCTACAAGTCCTTCATGTATTTTATTAATAAGCAAGCCAGCAAGCTCTCATTGGCCCCGCCTATTTCTTCCTGAACAAGACAAAAATATGTTTGAACTTGTTTACACCAAAAAAGTCAGCAGTCAACCACACAACCCTTATACAGGATCTTCTTCTGGCCTCAAACAAAATTCCCCACACTGACTGGTGGCACATTGCCAAATGTAACAAATCTTTCAAGTGATCAGCATTCTGAAAATTGTTCCTGTGTGAATTCGCATGCCGTCTGTATTCTTCCATTCAAGTTCTGATCGTAATATGATCTATGATTCTAAATGTAAGCTGCTTTGTACGGTGGTACCTGATTATTTAAAAAATTGAATACGCAAATTCATAAAAAACTATGACTACATGAATCTCAATGCCATGTACTATTTAGTCAGGAATTTTTGTACACCTATAAATTGAGAAATTCACAAAAATAACAGTCATGACTGCAATAACATAATTTATGAATTCGGGAAGTTGTTTTCTGGCAGGGATGTATGACTCAGGGATGTATGACTCAGAAATGTTTGTTGAACTGAGTGACAAATTTCACAATATTCATGAATGTGAATCACATGTACCGTAAATAACGTTGTATAAACCGCCCTCGTGTATTAACCGCACCCCTCTTTTTCGCCCTTAAAAAAAAAAAAAAAAAAAAAATTTTTTTTTTTTGTGTGTAAGATCATTACGGTACTGTAAATTAAAAAACAGTAGGATAGAACCTTGTGGTACACCATGTAATAGAAGAAAAATTGGAGGAATTATTATTATAAACTACATATTGAGATCTATCAGAAAGATTACTTTCAAACCAAGATGACAGACAAATTTGAGTGTTGTTCTAGTTTCCGAGTGGTGAGTCAACACACCGATTACCGAGCTGGGAGACATTGCCAGGCATAGCGCCAGGTGGAGGGGCATAAATTGAAACTTTAAAAAAAAAAAAAAAAAAAAAAAAAAAAATTGGTGTACCGTGTATAAACCGCACCCCCGACTTCGAAATTTTTTCGGCGGCAAAAAAGTGCGGTTTATACACCGTTATATACGGTACATCCATCTGTTGTGCTGGGTATAGAGTACAGAGTACAACGATACGCCAACAACAAGGTGGCCTGTACTTCTACAGAAGAAGAATAATTTTTACAAACTGTTTGTTTGACAAACAAGTACACATACATGAACCTGACACAAACGGGGGGTAAGAGTACAAATATATATATTATTTTGGTCCCAAAAAAAATCGCAACGACTCAGCCAGCCGCTGAATAAGCGGAGGCGGGGGGGGGGGGGGGGGGGGGGGTTGGGGGGGGGGGGGGGGTAAGAGCACATTAATTTTTTTGGTCGGGAGGGGGGGTGGGAGGCACGTGCCCCCTGTGCCCCCCTTGATCCGTCCCTGCGCTAATACGGGGCTAAAAATAGCGTGTGAAAAGCCAAAAAAATTAGTCCGGGGTTAAGGATAGTACGGGGCTAAGCAAAACCAGTGTGAAAAGAGTAATAGTTTCAAGAAAACCGACAGATTTTTAGTTGTAATTCCTCATAATTATATGAAGAGCACATTAATTTTTTTGGTCGGGAGGGGGGGGGGGGGGGGGGGGTGGGAGGCACGTGCCCCCTGTGCCCCCCTTGATCCGTCCCTGCGCTAATACGGGGCTAAAAATAGCGTGTGAAAAGCCAAAAAAGTTAGTCCGGGGTTAAGGATAGTACGGGGCTAAGCAAAACCAGTGTGAAAAGAGTAATAGTTTCAAGAAAACCGACAGATTTTTAGTTGTAATTCCTCATAATTATATTTGTAAGCTTTACATTTTTTACAATGAGTTTTACATGTGATCTATACTACTATAGTAAATGAAAATTAGATTTTTTATCTTTTCCTTTTCATGATTTTTTTTTCTCAAAGTATTTGGCCAGATTAAGCCCAAAATCGGCTAGTTAATCTTCCTCTCCCCCCCCCCCACGTGTGTGTGGCGAGAGTTACCGTCTACGTATGGGGTAGGATGACAAATTTCATTGAGACCCTTCGCGGTTAATGCCGCCTTTTAATTAGCGAGTAAACATTGCGTCATCAATATTTTCAGAAGAGCACCCATAGGAAAGTGAAAAGTATGCCACAGGAACAGTCTGCGGCAGATCTGCGGCAGGATGAAAATTTGCTGCAGACTTGCCGCATACTAGTATGCCACAGGAACAGTCTGCGGCAGATCTGCGGCAGGATGAAACTTTGCTCCAGACTTGCCGCATACTAGTATGCCACAGGAACAGTCTGCGGCAGATCTGCAGCAGGATGAAATTTTGCTGCAGACTTGCCGCATACTAGTATGCCACAGGAATAGTCTGCGGCAGATCTGCAGCAGGATGAAACTTTGCTCCAGACTTGCCGCATACTAGTATGCCACAGGAACAGTCTGCGGCAGATCTGCGGCAGGGCGAAACTTTGCTCCAGACTTGCCGCATACTAGTATGCCACAGGAACAGTCTGCGGCAGATCTGCGGCAGGGCGAAACTTTGCTCCAGACTTGCCGCATACCAGTACGCCACAGGAACAGTCTGCGGCAGGTCTGCCACAGAAAAGTGGGAAATTATACAGTCTGAAGCAAGGCTATAGGCGGCCATTTTGTAGGACATGCAGTACCATATGAGGTTGCAGGCTGAGCCCATGATCTTGTAAATTCCTGTGTTAATTAGCACTGTTAATTGTCTTTTTAGCTTCTGTCAAACCAAACAATTTGCTTCAAGTTCAACTGGTACCATGAGAGGAATTTATTACATAAGAGGAGACTGAGGAATTAACGGACTGTTTCAAACTTTTTTGTTGTGCCATATGTGATCTTATCTTCAGCCCCACTCACTCACTTTTTTGTTTTAACTACCCAAGACGAAAATTCAATTGAAACCAATTGAACACCAATTGAATTTTCAATTGGTTTCAATTGGTCTCAATAGGTTTTAACAGGTTTCAAGGGACTTTAATAGGACTTCAGATGGTTTCAATTGGTCCAGATTGTCCCTATTGGACCAATTGGCCCCATTGGCCTATGCCCCATTAGACTTTAATGGGACCCCAATTGGCCTGAAGTTGGACTTCAATTGGTCCAATTGAAACCAATTGAAAACCTTTTAAAGTCTAATGGGGCAGATTGGTCCAATTGAAATCCCATTAAAGTCTAATAGGGCCAATTGAAACCAATCATCTCATGCATATTCATTATTACTTTACACGTGTGACAGAAAAATACATTTATCATGATTTGTTAAGCAAATTAAGACAATGCACATCATTTTTGTGATTTCTATTTTCCTTTTGCCATTATTAACCAATAGATTATTTTGTCTGATCATGTTACAATGACATTCACGTTTTTAGCAATAGATATATTGATTACTAACCAAGAAACAATATACATATTTAGTATATATATGTGTACGAGCCTGTGTCACTCTAAATGTTACTCTTGAATACACTTCAAATGATCTATGTGATGAAGTTAATACAATTGAGAATAGAATATACCTAATTGGTAATATCGATATATATTGGTATTACCTAATTGGTAATATCGATATTGCCAATATCGATTATGAAGTATTAATCAGTTTATCACTGGTTCTTCTACATGCATACTTTATTGCCACGTACTGGATATGAAAGAGTATGCGGCAGGTCTGCAGCAGGTCTATAGATATGAATATTCATGATGAAGAGTCTGCGGCAGGTCTGCAGCAGACTCTTCATCATACTGAAAGAGTATGCGGCAGGTCTGCAGCAAGTCTGCGGCAGTCTCTTCATCATACTGAAAGAGTATGCGGCAAGTCTGCAGCAAGTCTATTTGTGCGTCCACCCGCCATGCGAGCAATAATAGTTAAGGTTCTTTTTCGAACGAAGCACCACTCAATGAAACGACCGGAAGTTTCAACAGGATCACCTCACACTTCCGTATACTGATGCTGATGCTGAAGTCTGCGGCAGACCTGCCGCAGACTCTTCATCGTACTGAAAGAGTATGCGGCAAGTCTGCGGCAAGTCTGCGGCAGACCTGCCGCAGACTCTTCATCATACTGAAAGAGTATGCGGCAAGTCTGCGGCAAAACTAATTTGCATGTGAAAAAGATGACTGTCTGCGGCAGGTCTGCTGCAGATCTGCGGCAAGTCTGCTGCAGGAGTATGCGGCAGGCTCATTTCTTTCCTATGGGCATGAATTGTTACGTCGCTACCTGCCATGCGCACTCACATCATATCGACACATGCGCCTTGCATGCTGCATAAATGAAAGATACTCAAATATTTACTCGCAAATCTAAAATGGTGCCTATATGTCGCAGCATACTCTTGTAACCGTGAAACTGGGGTACCGGTATTCCCCATATACCAGGCGATTATTTCCGTCTAACTATTAACTTTACTAAGCCTAGTGAATAATGTTTTGTTTAAAAAGATAAAAGATATAATTAGACGAATTACCATAATCTAGAAGGTTTTTACTGCAGTCTAGATAGCCCTCGACAAGTTAGTTTCAGTTTCATCCATCCAGGAATCAAAAACAGCACACTTGAGACAGAGATGATGCAATGAATATTATTTATATGCAAGTCAAGTGGCCTGGATCTGGATCGATGTCGAGTTTTTATTCGCTGAGCTCTGCACAGTCTTCTTCAAGGAATCTTGAATCTTGAATCTTGAATTTGTTGCACCCAAAAAGCTACGTTGACAGCTGTCCAGGGTGGAGTAATAGTGGTAGTGTGTGAGTGCGTGATGCGTGCAAGTAAAAGAAGCCAGACATTTCAATCATTTCTAGACCGAAGAGAAGATATGCATATGGTGCTAAGTCGTGGTCCTTCTTCATACCCTGTGATATGCTAACACAGATCTCACTTTATTTCAGTCCTAAATGAGTCAAAACAAGCAGTTTTAATGAGTAGAATAGCAGAAGAACTCGTGGCATTCGAGCGAGTTGTTGTTTGTGTTGTCGAAGTATAATGCAGCACACATTTCAATGCGTGACGCATGACGCTCGCTTGTGGTTATTTCTTTTGCGATGCGAGACGTGTCGTTGCTATTCTTAACGCAGTCTGTAACAAGAATAAATTATATTTGATGAGGTATTAACTGATAAATTGAAATATTAATTATCCTCGAATCCTTAAGAATCATTTTTATATATCTTTTACTTGAAAGCAGTAGAGTTTGCAAGGTATAAGATACTTTTTTGATATCACATATAATAATTATATACATATGTAATTTTTGTAACGGGTTGTAAAAAGGCCATTTTTGAAAAAACGGGGAATCCCCTTCCCATCCGTAAGGGGGAATTCCATGACGTAAGAAATGCAAAATTTGAGACCACTAAAATCGTGCACATCTAAAATTTGCAATTTGGTCAGCGAATTGTGACATATGCAGTCAACTCTCCTGTTTGTCATAAATATCATTAATATTATTTTTCTCCTTGTGAGCACTATACTCCAAAGATATCTTGCTTGCTCTAAAGCTCCAACATGAAAAGATCCTCCTGAGCAATGGCAATGCATTTTGAGAAAAAATAAATGGCATTTTAGTAATTGTTTGTGTTGGAAAAAATGATGAAGAATTTTCGGCATGTATCTCAGTGATATCACCGATTCATCCTCTTTGAAATAACCATATCAAATTCACTGTGACAAATTTATTATTGTTTGTCCGAAATTCCCCAAAATGTGCTTTTCTTTTGTTTTCGTCCCGTTTTCTTTTACAGCAAATTGGTATAAAGATTTCTCTCTAGCTTGAGCTACCTTTTCAAGTTGAACTACTTTACTACATTGGTTTCACTCTGAAGTCAAACAGGCAGAGGAATTAAAGACCGTCAATATTATTGGGCCAGAAGGGATTAGACCACACAGCGAGGTCACTGACAGGTGGCTATCTCATTAACTCAGCTCTCAACTAACATAAGAAAAAGAGGATCATGGGGGATCAACAGGCACCGATTGGGGAAGTATTCTATATAGAGGGAGCAAGTAGCTACAAGTGGGACAGTGGGGCTTTAAGGGAGAGGTTGTCATTTTCATGGCCATTTTCTTTAATGGTGTTATCAATTCCATTCCAGACAAGCAATACATACAAACAATAAAACAAACAAACTATGAACAATCTATTTGAATTGTTAAGGTACATTTTATTCAAGGTTTAATTCAAGTTTTAATACTTATAACAAAAATAAAACTATAAAGTTAAAACTGTAAAGTTCAAGGTCAATAAATTAATAATTACTGTTGCCCTACCCTACCGCTAGGGTCTAAAATAAAGGTTTGTACAATGTTGGTTGTGACCCCCGTTATAGAATGCTTCAGGATTTTATTGGGGTTATAAAGGTAAGAGAAATTAAACAAATCAATCAACCCTTGGGGGAAACATTGTGCTCGTAAACATATTTCAGCAATCCAATGATCAAGAACTGGCTAAGAGAGATATAATAAAGAGAGAGCAATTCTTTACTCTGCCCTTCCGACCAGAGACCAAACAGAATTTAAATACTCCAGAGATAGATCTACACATATATCTGAAGGAGAGACAGAGACATGTCAAGAACAGCAGATAGTAATGATATCAGTCTACAAATAAATCATCTATAGGCCAATTAACACAGCCCAAAAAACCCATAAGAAACTATGCCCGAAACACCAGAATGTGAGTGTAAATGCAGCTTAAGCTTTAACATCATAAGATAAAATGTAACTAGAGTTTAGTCTGTATTATCAATTGAACCAAAATGAGCAACAAAGTACTAACCACACTACAATTTATCCATAAAACTCGGGATGAACACTTTCGGTTTTGATGCACCTTGCATTTTTTATACATAAAATCATAGCACCAACAAAAAAGAATTCGGAAGTCTTTTAGAGCTCTATGTAACCTTAAACAGATTTCATACAAAAAGTCACAAAATATCTTCCCAAGGGCCCCAAACTAATGCCTCTTATGAATGTAAAGTCACCCTGTAAATAAAATAGCAAGCACACTTAACTTATTCAAATATTATTTTTTCCAAGAAATGCGAACACAAACATATTTATATTACTTTCATAGTAAAACTGCAGTATGAAGGCACAAATCCTTGCCATTCACTGTGTGTTACAAAGTCTGCACTATGAGACTAGGCTGAAAGAGCTAGGCTCCGCTCAAGGCTATAGGATTTGTGGTAATTAAAGGTAATACAAAGTTTTGGGAAATTTTGAAAATTGGGTGGATAGTGAATCTTTACAATTTTGAGATATTTGGATGCCCCTGTGGATGTATTATAAGTACTAAAAAAAGTAGCCCCTAAAACACTTCTTTTTTTAGAGAAAAATTGAATATAAACATTTACCGGTGCTCCCGGTAAATTTTGATAAATTTCAAATAGCGCCTATGGCAGTACAATCGTAGCTGCGACCATGAAAATCTCAGAATATGTAGTTGGGATATATAATTTTCAAACGGGAATAGCTAATCGGTCGATTTCAGTCAAGAAACATTGTTTCATAGCTAAATTAATATCTTGACCTTGAGAGGGAGCTATACAACATAAAGAGTTTATTATTTATAATTTCATAACTTCAGACTCGATTTCAACCGCGACAACGATCAATGTATATTGTACGAACGCATATGCTTCCAATATGTTAATTTGAACCAAATTCATGACCCCATACCAAAACTTTGTAATACCTTTAAGGTGTCAAATTAGAGTCTTTGCTTGCAGACTTTCCTTTAATCAATATTCCTAAATTGCAATCGATAGGTTGGATTTCAAATAAGACTGTATATGTAATCCCATCCATTTTTAATGAGCTATGCCAGTCCTGTCAACTTATGTAATTTTGCATGAATAAATTAAAATTGTGATTAAACATACAAGCCTTGTGTAATTTTTAGAGTATTTAAACGCCTGTAATCCAGCTAACAATGGAAGTTACAAACTGATTCAGCCGAGAATGCAGGTTCAAAACTGAGTCAAGTCTTTTGGATGGTGACGTTTAAAGGTCGATCGATCCCCAGACGTAAATAATCATATCTGATTGATACACGTCTGTAAAACCCGAACACACACACATTGGTATACAGTCTATATTTAATCACACTGATGCGTGGTTATAATAGTATATAAAGAAGACTTACTATATAGATAAACATATCAAATGTATTCTCACTATTTACATCATCGCTGTTGCTCTTTGAAAAATCACAGAAAAAGAATAAGTATACATACAAATTTGACAACTCGCACATAAATACTTATTTCAGCTGTAAAATACCATATTACTGTAGAAGGGCAAAATATCACAGATTATTCTACATTCTTGAAGCTAGTATGTACAGCACACAACACAAATCAATTTCATTGATAACCTATTATCAATCATATATATATATATATACAATGTATATAAAAGTATAATAAATGTTTTACAAGCTTATAATAGCTCCCAATTGAAACCAATTTAACAATAATCTGTTACAATTAATATAAGCAGTAGTATGTAAAATATTTTTAAGTTGGACATACTTGCAATTGCATGATAGAAACTAATTTAAAAGTAACCTGTCCCCATAAGTAGTTTAGTAGAGTATACACCAACGTTTGACAAATTACAAGCTTATGAAATTAATTGTAACCTGTCACAATACTAGCAGCATAATATGCATGATTTATAAAAAATGATAATAATTGGACAAAAGAGCACACAATAGAACCAAAGTAAATGAAAGCATTTCACCATATATAATTAAATAATGTTTTTGTACAAACGAGCACTCAATAAAAACAAAGTAAATGAAAGCATTTCACCATATTAAATAACGTTTTTGTACAAAAGAGCACACAATAGAAACAAAGTAAATGAAAGAATTTCACCATATATAATTAAATTATGTTTTTGTACAAAAGAGCAATCAATAAAAACAAAGTAAATGAAAGAATTTCACCATACATCATTAAATAATGTTCTTTCTTTTACAAAAGAGCACACAATAAAAACAAAGTAAATGAAAGAATTTCACCATACATCATTAAATAATGTTTTTTCTTTTACAAAAGAGCACACAATAAAAACAAAGTAAATGAAAGCATTTCACCACATAAGATTTTTTTTTTATATACAAAAGAGCACACGATAGAAACAAAGTGACTGAAAACATTTCACCATAAGCAGTTAACCGGTACGTAAATGTTTTACAAGCATATATGCAAAGCACACAATACATAATTATTTTTAAAAAATACAAAATTACTGACAACTCATCACGATAAAAAGTACATACAAATGTATTATAAAATTATGCACGGCACACAATAAAAACCAATACCATGATATACCATGACAACATGGGTGTATATAAATACTTCAAAAGCTTATGCAAAACACACAATAAAAGGCAATATAATGATTACCCTCCATGATGTAAATAGTATATATTACAAGATAAATGTATGAAAAACATTTCAGCCAACCATTAACTCCAATTTGAACAGTCAAGTTATGTACACATCTGGGTCCAGTCTTCTAGAGCTGTCAATGATGTGAAACAATCACACAATTTACCTTTCAACTTTAGCAGTTGAGCTCGGTATCTGTTGCCAATTATGAAAGAGCCAATGATAGCTTCACATTAAATCGCAGGAGGACTTATGACTCTTTAAGTTTACTGCAATTCTTTATATGATGGGGCCCACAGGTAAATACTGATAAATTAACTTTTTAAGAAGAGCACCGATTTCCACAAGGTTTTTCCATCTGTAATTCTGTATGAATTACTGGTGAAAGTGTATTATTTTCTGAAGTATAAATACGTACCATGTCTTCATTACCAAATCTATAAATATACATTTGTATTCTATTTCTCCTACTTGTTATAAACAGAATTAACAAATATCATTTACTTAATAAAGATATGAGCCTCTGAAAAAAAACATAGCATATTTGAATACAGAGTTGAATAGAGTTTTAATTAAAGTACAACAGAAAAACAAGACATATAGAATATAATAACATATCAGTAACATATAGACCTACCCTGCCATTTGTGTGTTTACCTCATTCCTTATAATGACCCATTGACTACGGTAACCGAGTCATCCCTTTTAATATTAAACTTATGGACATGAAAGCATTAAGCAGTCAACAGGGTAAAATATCAGTTAAAAAAATTACCATGGAACTGTACCCAAAAGATTATCCTAACCATTTTCAATAATTTTTTAAACATTTTTCAAGTTTCAGTCAACCACTTCATACATTCTTTACAGTGAAATATTACACCACCTGGGTTTTGCAGGCAAAGGTTGAACAGAGGGGTTGTTATACCTGTACTTCTCTTTTATATTAACCTCTCCAAAGAGATCCCTTATTTGTTTGATGGTTGGGCCAACAGCTTGAAGTACTATCCGAGGGACTTTTTGGTAATGAGGACTAATGCCTTACCAAAGGGCATGAGCACATTGCCTTCGTTTCAAACCAGGGACCTCTCGGTTACATGACCACTGAGCCATCATGCTTCCTGGTGCAAAGTGCTTTTATAAAGGGAAGGTTTTTGACGTTAACCCTGGCTTTCATCTTAGGATTCTCATTAATATACAGTGCTAATTTAGTACTTTACACATACATGTACAAGTAATAGATATGAGACTAGTTTTATTGCCACTTAAGACTGGAAATTTGTCATTTATCAGTCTACTACACACACTACTTGATTAATGTCTATTGTCAAAGCTGGTAGGCCAACATTTAATGGTTTCGGATATAAAACAATTAATTGGCATTCCTGTATGTTTATCAGGATATGAATTAAAGTTCACATTCGTGCTATTGAAACCCATTGCCTGTTACAAGCTGGTGGTACATTCATTGCCTGTTACATTCAGTGTATGGGATTGAGAGTATTTATTAGTCAACAGATTAATATGTCCAGGGCCCTCTTGCCTAAGTAAAAGTCAAGTTGCGATTGATTGCAACTCATTGAAATCAAGTGCAACTTTGCGTTTGGTCATATATCTATCATAAAATTGCGTTTAATCTGGAAAAGTTGCGTTTGAAATCAAATACAACTGAAAATGCAATGGAAATGCAATCAAACGCAAAGTTGCGCTTGATTTTTAGGACTGCCGTTTGATTGAAATCAAGCGCAACTTTGCGTTTGGTCATGTATCTATCGTAAAGTTGCGTTTGATCTGGAAAAGTTGCGTTTGAAATCAAATGCAACTCTTTATGCAATGGTTTGCACTCAAACGCAAAGCTGCGCTTGATTTTTAGGACTGCCGTTTGATTTTCAGAGTTGTATTTAAACGCAACTCTTTATGCAAGAGGGCCCTGAACTTACAGCAAAGAGATGAACTTCACTTTAATAGCTGTAAGTACAGGATATATAAAAGCAGAAGTACGTTCATACTGCTCTTCAGCTAGGAAGTATCAATGACATGATCATGGAAGAAAAGAATTGATGAGTTTTGAAAAAACAGCACAAAGGGAAAAATAGAGTAGCACAATGAAATTTAAATTTGATGATAAACATAACTTGATGCTTTAAATGTGCTTAGATAGGAGAGGAATGGAAGGAAAACAAATACATGTAGTAATAATAACTAATAGTATTGCATATTTTTACAGCTTCAAGGTGCTCAAGGCATTCCATCAATTACTCTGGTTGTAGCTACCCGTATGCTACAGATTTGGTGCTCACAGCTTTCAAGGAAGTCTTTCCTACAGGTACCCATCTAACACCTGGGTGGAGAGTGGCAAATGTAGATTAATGTCTTGCTAAAGGACACCAGTGCCCCGCCAGGGCTTGAATCCAGGACCTTTGCATGCTTTAATGCATACCGGTAATGCAAGATAAACACACAAATACAATGCATAAGAAATGTGAAGAAAACATGAATAGCTTTGTAAAGGTATAGAGGTGCACAAAATACCATTACCGTATGTCCCGAGAGAGGATAAACAAAATAAATAACACGTTTAAGAAATAACACATTTAAAGAGAAGGTTGAGTTCTGGTCAAGCGATTACATTGTGAAAGAAACGTTGTGGAATCGATCAGAAAAGATTGATCATCTAGCATATAAGAATTTATGTGTATTGCAAGGTTATGGAATCATCAAAATGATAACAAAATTGGCCCAGTCTTGGTAAAGTTACAAGCACTGTACACAGAAAGATTTATATGGGACTACACAAACAAGCAGTGAAAAATTCCGTCCTGATTTTGATGTTACATGCCATATTTAGAATATTAAGGCATTAATTTGAAGAGCCATGCTTTTCAGGGAACATTTGTAATCTGATGTTCTTCCAAACTTGCATAAAACAATGTCGCTCACAAATTATTTTTCACCTCTTCCCAGAACTCAACCTTCTCTTTAAGAAATAAACAGTCGCATTTAAGGTGGGAAATATTCCTGCGGAATCATCAAGAGAGGCCTTTCAGATTCAGACGCATTCTTCCAGATTTCAGCTTGGTTCACATCATGCCTTGCTTTATAGATGAGGCCGACTTTCTTACAGGTTGTCCTCACCAAATCTATCCCGCGTGCGCCTTCATCTAGGTGCCCTTCGGCATCCTCCGACAGATGCTGCAAGCACATCTTCAAGCACTTCTGGTGTACTTCCAGAGCCTCCTCAGCCTCACCCACCTCAAAGCACGTATCAGCCAAGGCATCCAGCGATTCCACCGTGCAGAAGTTTGGCCCGATGCCGTAAGCCGCCAGGCGCATGTCGACAGCCTTTTGGTAGTGCCTCTGGGCCTCCCTGTGGTCACTGCAGAAGCGATAAACGTTACCCATGCTGTGGTGGAGCAGAGCCATGTCCGGGTGTGTCGGTCCAAGCTCCTCCCTCATCTCTACGGCTTCCTGGAGTAATCTCAAGCTACGCTGCCAATCTCCGTTGTGATCTAGTATTGCCATGGCAACCATGCTCAGAGACTGTATGGTAGTGTGTGAGGCACCTTTTATCAGAAACATCCTCAGGCTGAGTCCCTTGGTACCGTACCTAACGCCCCCAAAAATATGGAATGGAGAAATCCATCAAAACAAGATCGTTATATTTCCTTCTCTTTTACATTAATTAAAAAATGTCCACTATTTAACAATTTTTTCAATGCAGAACTGAATGGAACATGAGGATACAATGGATAAATGACCAAAATCATTTACCTTTATAGTGTTATCTCTGTAAGAGATTCATATTTTTAGGTGGTTCACATGCATATTAGTTTCTTTCATATGACAGAAAATGATTTGGTAACTTTTTCTCAGAGCACGTTTCAAACTAAGAACTACATTAATCTCTCCCTCCCGCTTCAAACGACTACTCACACAAAAGGGAGAGTACCGGTATTGACAAGGGGTTGCACAACTTGGTGGGGGGGAGGGGGGGGGGGAGTATTTTCTTTTGTCTAATGGGGCTATATGTCATGGGGTGTATCCAGAGGGTGATTATCCAAAGGGGGTAGTTTTTTGGGATCTAGTTGTAAGGGCGGGGTTAGTGTTTGGGGGGGGGGGGGTAATGTCACTTACTTCAGAGCATTAGCAAAGTCTTTGCTCAGCAGGTATGTAAGCCCTAGCTTATGATTGGTCAATGCCGAGTGTGGGTGTCGCTCAGTCCACAATGTGTTCTGAAGCTGAAGGTTCTGCTTGAAGTGGCTGATAGCAGCCTCAAAGTTACCTAGAACAAGACAATCATAAAAGAATATTTGATCAACACGCTGATGATAACAATGATGAGAGGAGTAGGAGGAGGAGGGGGAGGAGGGGAGGAGGAGGAGGAGGAGGAGGAGGAGGAGGAAGAGGAGGAGGAGAAGAAGGAGGAGGTTGATGATGATGATGTTGATGATGATGAGATGATTATGATGATGATGATAACACTAACGATGATGATGATGATGATAACTTGTGGCATTTATAATGAAGTCATTATTTTATAATACACATATTTTCTCACAATTTGTACTTGTATTTTGAATGAATGTGTGGTGCTGTATTTTAAATGAGATTGAGATTTTGTTTTGGTTGCATGTTTTATTGAATTGCCCAATTACACCCACATATACAGTCAGACCGCAGCCGGTGCGAAAACCCTCTATTTTACTCAGCACGTATGCAAGAATTTACGTGTCTTGCATACGTAATGAGTAGTGCAGACAGTCTTCCCGATCGGCAGTTTTGGCCTTTATACTTGTTCATTTCTCATGAAATGGGTCTTATTTTAAAGATAAGAAGTTGCACTCTCTATATACTTATATGACAATCATGTTAGATATATTTTGGAAACAGATATTTCGCCTTGAAAATGGGGTTTTTCGACGATAAATCTATCTAAAGAGTAGGGCTGATTTTCACATAGAAATCATTCTTGCGTCAAGAAGATGTTATAATCAGCATAAGGCATAAATATTTTTCTTTACAATGATATCAAAATTATTTTATTTTACGCTGTACCAAAGTCAGGAACCAAAAAAAATCACGCTCATGTTTATGAATAATTAAAAAAAGTAGTCAACTTTGCCGATGTGATAATACAGCGTTCTGATTGGTCAACTACGTCAACTACGTCATATATGTTCCGCTTTGGTTTATTAACATTCTGAAAAACAAATTTTTGTAACCTAGTTTTGTGGCGTGCGCCTGTAATGCCCGTGCGCTTAAGCAGTCATGGCAACGATCTAAGGACCCTGGATCAAATACGGTAATTGCCCTTCTGATAATTATTTTCTACAATATTTCTTTTTTAATCATTTTTCTTATTTTTTTCGACCAGTTTGTGGCGCGGCGGACCTTCCTGGAGTTTAATAATCAGTTATACATTGTCATTGCTCAGACGGCGAGCGTGCACGAGTATGAAATCACACAATTTCGCGCCATCATAGAAAGAACAAATTGGTAATTTCCGGGTTTTTAGGGTCTTAATTATTATGATTATAAAGAAAACATGATTTTGCGTCAATTAGGTTTTGAAATTATTTTGATCAGTGACTTTTCATCTTTCCAACGAATCTCAAAGTAAACAAATTAATTATGTACCAAAGTCAGGAACCAAAAGCGAAATTCCGGGTACAAAATAGCTGTTGAAATGTTACAAAAATAACGACCATAAAAGTGGTGAAAAAAGATTGTTTCAAAATTGTGAAATATGGCAAACTGAAGTTGAAGATCTCTAGAGTAATTACTGTTGCGTGCTGCCATGTTGACTAAAGTTATCGACCACAAAAGCAGCTGTTTGTACACCCTTACAAATCTCACGGAAAATCTCGTGAATTTCAGCACACGTGAATGCACGAGATAACCAAAGAGACGCTGAGTAAAAATCGGCTTTCAGCCTCATTAACGCGCGCGCTGCGGTCTGACTGTATATGCCCAGACAATGGCACTCCGCAGACATGGGCACTCCAGGGCCCCGTTTCACAAAAATTGACATCAGTGACAAATGACAGTTTTTGTTATAAGCTACTGAAATCCTTGCTTCTGATTGGTTATCAATATCAGCAGATTTGTAACTGATTTTTGTCATTTGTCATTGAAAAAAGGCTTTGTGAAACGGGTCCCTGGGGTGCGTTTCACAAAGATCCTAAGTTGAACTTAACTCTAAGTTGGACTTAAAAATTATGGAGAGCCATTTGTAGCCTTAAAAAAATAAATATTCAAAAGCGAAAATTCAAGTATTTTAAACTTTTTATAAATTCCAAATCAAGAACATGAAATCTCCTTGATAATAGAAAATATGAATGATTTGAATCAACATTTTATGCCCTTTGAAAATTACTTTTACAAAATATTTTCATGGATGCTAACGGCTTTCCATAATAGTTAAGTCCAAATTTGAGATAAGTTCAACTTAGGATCTTTGTGAAACACCCCCCGGGTCTCCAGCTATACTGCTCACTTACAAATACATGTATAGATGGTGGCAATGTTGCTGTTGACAGAGGATAATACCCACAGGTGGAGGCTTCCTTTATCCATCGTCTTTGCTTTTTCCAAGAGGAACTTAGGGTCCGGAAGGCCTTCGTTTCCCGCCTCGCCAGTAATGATGTGAAGCAGAATCCTTCTTGCTTCCTTGTAAGAGCTGGGAATAATTCAAATCAAATAATCAACCAATATCCTAATGAACTATATTCTAGGAATAGCAAATCAATGTATTTACCTGTGCATAAACAAGGAAAAACAAGCCAAACATTGATTGTTTTAATCAAAAGGATACTTTTTACTTAGTATTCATAAAGAAGAACAATATATTGCAAATCAAAAAAGCTATATCTATCATTCTACCAAAGAGAATGGAATTGTGTACTTCCCCTAGCATTCAAAAGTACATAATCAATCAATGAATTCAAGTTTTCCAGGAAAATGATTTTCACTTTGTAAACTATTCTGCAAAAAAAACGTGTTAAAATCCTACCAAACATGCAATCAAGGCTATCAAGCACAATTAGGTACATCTTAACAAGTAATTTACATTCTCATTTGAATAATGAAATTAATCAGGAAGGAAGCAGACAAGTCTTCATGACATCCGGGTTGTCGGTTTACATGTTTCAGTTTTGAATCCATGATTAGACCGTTAAAATTATTTGTATTAGTTTAGAAGCTATTCAAACAAAATGTATATACACTAACAGGCTTCTTTTCTTTTTTTAGCTTAAAAAAATAAAAAATAAAAAAAAGGAGACAGGTGGGGACGAGAAACACTTCATTTTTGTTATTGGGCCTCAGACAAATATGATGTAATAAATTAGAACTAAATAACAAAAGTTTTCAAATTTAATAACACATTTCTCGTCCCTATCTTGTCCAGATTGATATTTCTTTTCAAATATCTTTGCTTTCATAATGGCCAAATGAAATTTGCAAGATTGAACAAATGAAACTGGGAACCTGAAAAACAATGAGAGTCATGGGACATACATGTACTGTATGCAAATAAAAGAATAACAACAGCACAGTTTATTATAATTAATCTCTTCTATAAACGATGTGCAATATCAAAAAGTGTAGCTTCATACTTTCACACCTACCTCAATGCCTCCCGATGCTTGGCACATTTATAATTGTACCATCCCTTTTCCAAATGAAGTCTGACGGTGTCAAGGGTATCCATCTCACCAATCATCTCTAAGATTTCCTGTGCCTCTGAAAGGTATCCCTCTACTTGGTCAAAGTCATTGTGAAGCATCATAACAGCATGTGACAAAGCAATGAGCACGTAAGCTAGCCGACGTTCATCACTTCTCTGTCGAGCTGCTCTGACGCAACTCACGTAGAAAGGCATCACTTCTTTCTTCTGAAGAAAATCGTAGATGATCTCCTGAGAGTTGTGGGCGATGTCCATGATCAACTCGTACATGAAGTCTTCAGAGGTGGCAAATGTGGCCATTTCAAGCAGTTTCTGCAGATTGACAAAATCTGCCTGGTACAATGGTAGGTTGTCAGGTTGATAGCTGTGCATGAGCGGTGTCATCCGCTGTAAGAGTTGTCCATAGAATAAGCAGAAGCGATTGCGACTCTGCACCGATCCACCAAGGCATCCCCATTTCTGATTCAACGTATACTTCATCAGCTCGTTCATGCAGAACAACCTTCCACTTCCAGTATCGGCTGTTGCAAAGAGGTGGCTTGAGAGGAAAGGACGAATGCTGCGGGCTGCGAGACCACATTGCGATGCATCCTTCCCAGTAATTGCACAGAATGCCTTCTCATCAAAAGGGCCGTCCACTACAGCCAGAGCCTTCAAGGCCTTTCTGTCAGCATCAGTCCTCACCTTTCGAACTACAACATCTCCAAATTGTCCAAATAGAGGGTTCTCCTTCACTGAATCCCAAATGGTAGAAATTGGAACGTTGTCCTTGAGCTTGTCACCAACTTGGGCCACTAGATTAGGAAGTCGTCCACACTTCTTCAGAATGTCAAGTATCCTGAAGGGCAGCACCGGTGCAAAGGGTTCTAGATAATTCTCAATGGGCAAGTGTGGTGCAAACGATTCCAGGTATCTCCTTGCTTCTGCTTCACTGGGTGGCTGCAAGACATACAGTAAGAACTTGGGACCAAGTCTTGAAAATACGCAATCCTCTCCACTGGTCATTAAAACAGTGACATTGGGACAGGTCACCAGACTTTCTGCCACACTTAGAATCTTTGGTAACTCATCCTCTGCAGCATTGGTGATACCAAAAATGAGTATCACTGTCTCTGATGTTCTGTGTCCAAGCTTGTCCAGGAATTCTTCTCGCAAACAGTAAGACACCGTGAAATCCAAATTCTGTAAAAACTTCCTTGCGATATCTTGAATAATATCTTGGTGAGAAGCCCCTTCGGGAGTGTGAATCGTGATGGTGGTTGTGGAATCATTTCTTTGAAGTCTCTTTGCTAACTCGACAGCAAATGAGGCCTTACCGATGCCTGGCAGTCCAGAAATAAGAAAAAGTTGTGGCCTAGTCTCTCTACTTTTCACATCTTGAGAAAGTTTGTCCAACTTTTCCTGATAAAGATCAAAGTAGGTTTGTCGAGTCCTGACGTAGTTCAGAGATCTCTCCTTGTCAGGATCCATGATCATCAACCCATTTTCAAGAGCTTTGGAGGGTTACATCATGACGACCTAGAAATGATGAAAAAAGTACAAAAAATATTAGAGTTTAAAGCCCATCTGTACTAGTTTCGAGTGGAGGGACTACACCACCCAGCAAGTGGCTATCTCATCAACTCAGCTTTCAATTAACATAAGAAAAAGAGGATCATGGGGGAACAATGGTCACCGCTTAGGCATTGTATTCTACAGAGAGGGAGTAAGTATAGCTACAAGTTGTAGAAGTACAGTGGGGCTTGAAATATTTAAAAATGAAGTAAGATTGGTCACAAGATAATGATTTGATGATTTGAAGATTGATATGTTTACAATCATAACCTCTAGGAAAGCAATCAAATACGGCTGAGAAATTGTTAAAGTCGATATTGATTAAAATAAACAATGCATGTCAAATGAAAGCTCATTATCTAAAGAAAGTGAACATACTGGTAGGTGAAATGTGACAACAATCAGACATTCATAATTGAATCTTGGCACAAAACTTGATTAAAATAAACATGCATGTCAATTATGAAAGCTCATTATAAAAGAAATTAAGTGAAAGGTGAAATGTGTCCCACAATCAGACATTAAAAAAGAACAGAAATCTGGGCGCTTCCATGAAAATTAGGCGATGGCAATGTCACTTCCTAATTCACACAACGCCAGATTAATTAACGCATGCTAGACGATAGATAGCCATACAGTATTATCATACATTTTAATGATTTATTAGGGGGTTAAATTAAGTATTACACAAATCTGAAACTCACATAAACCCCCCCCCCCTTTCCATTCAGGATCTAGGAGTTGAAGGAAAAAAAATAGTCATGCAATGATGCAAGACTTTCTATGAATATGATGTACTTTACATGTACTTTTCATGAATTTCAGGTGGTGTGAAAAACTCCTTGACATGAGAATGATGAGATATGACGCGTTCAGGGAGGGGATCGTTGGCTCAGTCGGTAAAGCGTCTGTCTGTCGAACCAAAGATCTTGGGTTCTAATCCCACCCAGACGGATGACAGAAACCGTGCTGTGCGTTAACATGCCCTTGTTTCATAGACGCAGGCTATGTTAAGTGGAAAACACTCCATCCTTTGGATAGGATGTTAAATGGAAACCCTGGTCAGCTGGTGTAGTGGTCCACATGCATATGCAAACCAGTAGCCATATAGTAAGGCCGCTAGTACTAGTAGTACTCCATTCAATTCAGAAAAAGACAATAATAAAATGGGCTCGGCAAGTGCAGTTTAATAAGAAAAAATAGGACACCACTCATTCACCTGTTCACTCCGTGCTCTGTGAAGCGCTACTGCAGCTATTCTAGGGAAACCGCTTAACCGATCCGTCCCGGCCCGCTGCACTGCATTTTGATAAGCCGACCGCAGGCCGCAGCAAGAAGCGAAGTCATGCTAACTGGCTACTAGTACTAGTGGGGCTATATACTTTGGTTTAGAAAGCAATATAGATTAAATTCAATGTACTGACCTGTACTGTAGCTTCTCGTTCTACAGTAAGTTGGTGATCTATACTGTTTTCAACGACGAAAGAATGATGAATGGTCGCACATCGTCATTGTCGTCATCATGGTCATTGTACATGTACGTCTATTAGGCGCCAACACGTCCTCTTGCCCCACTGATCTCTACCCAATTGGGTAGAGATCAGTGTCTTGCCCTCGCCTAGCCTGGACATGATGGATGTTGTTGTTGTTGACTCAAAAGGGGATTCCCTGGGAGCTTTCCAATCAGTACGTCCAGCGCGCGTGTCATGCAGTGCAGTGTTGTATCATTGTGCTTGATGATGTAAACATGGAGATCTCTCTTATCTCCATGATGTAAATAAAAGATTATTCCCATGCGACAAGCGATGTGATGATTTTGTCAATGGCACATTCATGTCTTTATTTGGGTGAGATATGAATAATTACTTATTCTCCTGAGATTCCACATGTTACGCAATAGATTGGGCACTGGTACTATTCATATAGAGTCTCGAAAGGAAGGAAAAAGACGGTCTTCTGATCGAGTTTTGTCTATTTTGAAAAGACCTTGTACAGAAGAAAATGAATGTGAACACTATACGAAAACAAATCAGAATAACATTTCAAGAAGAATTGCGATGGGCCTATACCAAATAGACTTGTATTCGTATTATTTATCTTGATGCAAATATCATTTATGTATTAATTGCAATCTTTTATGAGGTAATTCAATATGAAGGGATGGCCCTAACTAAACGAGATATCGATCTGCCCTTGACTTGTGCTCATATCGAAGGGGGGGGGGGGGTGACATATAGCTATAGAGAACCATAAGGGCCCGTGCCCCGATCCTCTCTATCTCTCCCTCTCTCTCTCTCTTTCTCTCTCTCTCTGTCTCTGTCTCTCTCTCTGTCTCTCTGTCTCTCTCTCTACTGTTTGGTGTTTTTTTAAATAACTGAACAGATAGGCCTACTTTGACATATTATATATTTACTGTTTATGAAGAAAAAACAGTAGAAAGAGAGAGAGAGAGGCCCGGGGGGGGGGGGCATGTGCCCCTATATAGGCTCTCTATATGTCACCCCCCCCCCCCCCCTCCCCTCGATATGAGCAAAAGACAAGGGTAGATCGATATCTCATTTAGTTAGGGCCATCCCTTCATATTGAATTACCTCATAAAAGATTGTGAAAGAGAGAGAGAAGAGAGAGTGAGAGATGGGGGGGACATGTAGAATGAAGGCGGCTAAAGGAGAGAGAGAGAGAGAGGGGGGGGGGTAGTCGAATTACCAAATGAAAGGGTGATAGAATAACAGAACGATTGTAAAAGTATATGGAAGCTAGGTTGAGACCCGACAATTTAAATGTGATCGTGGTTGTATGATGTAGAGGGTTATGGAACAACGTGGAATATAAAAGGAGAAGCAATTAGGAATGAACTATAGATGAATGCATAGTTTGCTAATGTAATCTCACCCCTACCTGTGTTCAATTATATGATGATCCCTGTGACCTTTGATATCTGACCTCATGAACCCAACAACTTTTCAGGTTGATACAAATACTTTTAATAGCAAATCTGGTTTAAACAAGGAGCTTGGTTGGTTAAACAGATTTTCTTTTCAGATCGACTAGTTACTCCCTTCTATTAGCCTTTGATTTTTAACTTGTATTATTCAGGACTGTTTGTGGCATGTGAATGGAGTGTTAGGATAAGGAATTAGATTTTTGAGCCATATGGCATAGCCAGGATGTCAGTGGGGTGAGGGGGGGGCACTGGGATAGATCATAGCCACCATAGAGTGTTGAGAGACAGCTATGGCATGCACATGTAAATCTAGAGATGGGATATATGGTAACCATGGTATCAAACAATGAAATTCGATGAAATTATCATTGTTCGATACCATGATGGATGGTAATTTGGACAAAAAAAAACATTGTTACCACGGTTCTTTTTTATAAGGGTAGGCCTATAAATCTGTTTAGGAGAAACCCCAAACAGAAGAGAGGGAGAGAGAGAGAGAGAGAGAGAGAGGGGGGGAGAGAAAGAGGGAGAGAGATAGGGGGGCATGTGCCCCTATAGGTTCTCTATAGCTATGCCAACCTCCCTCGATTTCGAGCACAAGATCTTTTTTAGTCATAGCATGGACCTAAAGTACGTCCATGCATGCCCCCCCCCCCCCCCCCGGAGGGGGGGGGGGGGGGGGGTACTCACACATAATTGAGACATACGGGGATGTGCCGCTCTAATGGGTCATTTTTTTTTCACACAAAACCCCTATATAACGTGGGTCCCATTTTTTACAAAAAAAACATTAAAAATGGGTTCGTCATTTTTCGAAAAATGTGAAAAATGGGCCATATAGTGACCCTCAAAAATGGGTATGGATTTCGAGGCTTGAGCCGCACACCCCGCGTCCAAATCAAATCTGAGAACCCCCCCCCCCCCCCGGGATAGCTAGGCCCCGAGCATATAGGCATATAATATATAGGCCTATCCCTAATTCATCGAAGGAAATTTTAATATGATTTTCATAATAGATTAATATTATATACATGTACCCTCCCATGCCATAAGTATTGCAACATGATGAAATTCGTTAAATTTGTGGTTAAATTTGTGTAGATGGGAACATTGATAACGCCAAATATCGAGATATTCTGGACGCCCACTTGTTTCCATCCATTGCTAACATCTTTGGCAACGCGCAACACCCGTTCGTCTTCCAGGATGACAACGCACCGGCACACAGGGCAGCCAGGATGGACCAATGGTATGACGAAACTGGCGTCAACAGGGTGCAGTGGCCGGCGCAATCACCAGATGCTAACCCGATAGAGAATCTGTGGGATGACATCAAGAGAGCCAACACCAAAGACCGACCAACCACGAGGGAAGGTTTGGTCCGCTCTATCTTCAGGGCCTGGGGCAGCATCACCCAAGAAAGATTGCAAGGACTATACGCGACGATGCCAAGAAGGATGCGCGCCATCATTAGAAGGCGAGGATATCCAACAAAATACTAGAGACTCGTGAATCTTACATGAAAAATGACTATTGATATATCAATAAAATGTGCCTGATAGTATGATAAAAAATGATGCACTACATATTCATTAAAACAGCACTCATTTTCATGTAATTATTTGTCTCCTGTGTAATGTGTGTGTCTATGTTGCAATACTTTTGGCACGGGAGGGTATACCAGTGATTATAATCTATTGAGTGACATGTGGATTTCTGGAAAATAAGTAGATATTCATACCTCAGTCACCCAAATTAATATACATGTATACCATTGACAAAAATAATAACATCGCATATCATATCACGTATATATGGGAAGAATCCTAAATGTTTACATCACTTATCAAGCACGTGCAACCATGGTGCAACAGTAATGCAGCGTACTACACAGAAGCCTCCTGGGGAATCCCCTTTCGAGTCCACCATCCTTGGCGAGGAAAGGCAATAGGGGACAAGAGCTAGAGAGCCATGTGGGCGCCTACGTACGTACGCGACAATGCCGACTTAATTGCGACCATTTATTCATTTATTCTTGAAGTATAGATCACCGACTTACATATCTATAGAACGAGAAGTTACAGTGCAGGTTAGTAGGCCTACAAAGGCTACAATGAATTAGATCTATCTAGATCTATATTAGACCGAATTTTCCGTCTCTTTCGTTCGTTAGCCTCTTATTGGGGTAGGGTCGGCCGGCTCTCTCTTTAGAGACGGAAACCGTTTAATCACATGTCCTTGCTAACGCCACGACCAACTCTGGTCGTAGCGTTTTGCCCCCAAAATCCCCCAAAATGTCATTTTACCTCGTGTATATCCAAATGTAAATTAGGCCTAGGGTATAATAATTCGGTTCCACTTACTAACTTGCTTGAAATAATCCGTTTAATGGTCCCTTTTATGGAAATTATGGGTCTAAATTGACAGCCGTGTTGAAAATCTTGCAAGTCGTGTTAAACTCTCGCTGCCGGAGTCATCTAAATCAATCTTATCCCTTCTAGTCTACGCCGAAGGCAAAATGATTATGAAAGAAAAACTGTGATAACGCCATTACGAACGTGTAGATGGCGCACAGTTTTTCCTTCATAATCATTTTGCCTTCGGCGTAGACTAGAAGGGATAAGATTGATTTAGATGACTCCGGCAGCGAGAGTTTAACACGACTTGCAAGATTTTCAACACGGCTGTCAATTTAGACCCATAATTTCCTTAAAAGGGACCATTAAACGTATTATTTCAAGCAAGTTAGTAAGTGGAACCGAATTATTATACCCTAGGCCTAATTTACATTTGGATATACACGAGGTAAAATGACATTTTGGGGGATTTTGGGGGCAAAACGCTACGACCAGAGTTGGTCGTGGCGTTAGCAAGGACATGTGATTAAACGGTTTCCGTCTCTAAAGAGAGAGCCGGCCGACCCTACCCCAATAAGAGGCTAACGAACGAAAGAGACGGAAAATTCGGTCTAGATCTATATACCATGCGTCCATATTATAGGCGTGGCATGGCAAGTGGAGCGGGCCGAGCGCGGGCGCTGGCCGCATCGGTTTCCCTAGATTACCAGCTGTGAAACGCTAGTGTGCGGAGTGAATTAGTGGTTTCCCCGGGGAGAGATACGGGGGTATGCATGCCGCTCTATTGGGTCACTTTTTCACAAAAAATCCCTAAACATGTACCCCCACCACAAAAATTGACCAAACCTTTCGGAGGCTACTAAATACTTCACCAATTAAGCTAAATATCGAGACTTAATTAAGCCAATAACCCTAACCCTAACCCTAAACCTAACCCTAACCCTAACCCTAACCCTTACCCTTACCCTAACCTAACCCTAACCCTAACCCTGTAGTACTAAACCTAATCCTAACTCTAACCCTTGGTCTTTGATGTTTATGTACTGTAATTGGTGTCGTATTCTTTAAAAGCCCCCATTTTAACATGGGTCCGGATTTTTCAAAATTTCCTAAATTTTCGGTGTTTGCATCAATGTATGGCAAACCCCTGAAAATTGTGAAAATGGGCTTTACTACAAGAAAAATCCCTGTCCAAACCGAATCTGAGTATCCCCCCCGGGTGGTTTCCTATTTTTCTAATTAAACTGTACTTGCTGAGCCTATAGTCTATTATATTATTGTACTACACCACAAATCGTTTTCTTTCTTTTTTCTGAGTTGAATGGAGTACTATTCTTATAGTCGCCTTATCATGTCAGATCATGAAGTTTTTCACACCTCCTGAAATTTGTCATACTTCGTAGAAAGTCTTGCAATGTTGCATGTCTAGTTTTTTTTTTTCAACTCCTGGATCAAGCTAGAGGAGGAGGTGTGAAGATTACTTGGTATACTGGTAGTTAAGTCTTCATTAAAAATTTCTTCAGCTACATGACCTGTCGGGGTACACTTGATTGCTTTCCTAGAGGGGCATGTAAATATACTTTATTAATCTTCAAATCATCAAATTATTCAATAGCATTTCATTATGTTATAACCTTGTAACCAATCTTTCTTTGATTTTAAATATTAAAACTGCACTATTTACATTTGTTCATCCTTTCTAGGTCATCATCATGTAACCCTCCAAAGCTTTAGAAAATGGGTTGATGACTATATGGATCCAGACAAGGAGAGATCTCTGGACTATGCCAGAACTCGACAAACATACTTTGATCTTTATCAGGAAAAGTTGGACAAAGTTTCTCAAGAGGTGAAAAGAAGAGAGCCTAGGCCACAACTTCTTGTTATTTCTGGATTGCCAGGCATCGGTAAGGGCCTCATTTGCTGTCCAGTTAGTAAAGAGACTTCAAAGAAATGATTCCACAACCATCACGATTCGCACTCCCAAAGGGGCTTCTCACCAAGATATTGTTCGAGATATCGCAAGCAAGCTAGTTTTAGAGATACAGAATTTGGATTTCACGGTTTTAAACTGTTTGCGAGAAGAATTTCTGGACAAGGTTGGACACAGAACTTCAGAGACAGTGATACTCATTTTTGGTATCACCAATGCTGCAGAGGATGAGTTACCAAAGATTCTAAGTGTGGCGGAAAGTCTGGTGATATTCCCTACTGTCAATGTTTTAATGACCAGTGGAGAGGACTGTGGATTTGCAAGACTTGGTCCCAAGTTCTTGCTGTATGTCTTGCAGCCACCCAGTGAAGCAGAAGCAAGGAGATACCTGGAATCCTTTGCCCCACACTTGCCCATTGAGAATTATCTAGAACCCCTTGTACCGGTGCTACCCTTTAGAATAGGGGACATTCTGAAGAAGTGTGGACAACTTCCTAATCTAGTGGCCCAATTTGGTGACAAGCTCAAGGACAACGTTCCAATTTCTACCATTTGGGATTCAGTGAAGGAGAACCCTCTATTTGGAAAATTTGGAGATGTTGTAGTTGGAAAGGTGAGGACTGATGCTGACAGAAAGGCCTTGAAGGCTCTGGCTGAAGTGGACGGCCCTTTTGATGAGGAAGCATTCTGTGCAATAACTGGGAAGGATGCATCGCAATGTGGTCTCGCAGTCCGCAGCATTCGTCCTTTCCTCTCAAACCACCTCTTTGCAACAGCCGATACTGGAAGTGGAAGGTTGTTCTGCATGAACGAGCTGATGAAGTTTACGTTGAAGCAGAAATGGGGATGCCTTGATGGATCGGTGCAGAGTCGCAATCGCTTCTGCTTATTCTATGGAAAACTCTTACAGCGGATGACCACCGCTCATTGCACAGCTATCAACCTGACAACCTACCATTGTACCAGGCAGATTTTGTCAATCTGCAGAAACTGCTTGAAATGGCCACATTTGCCACTCTGAAGACTTCATGTACGAGTTGATCATGGACATCGCCCACAACTCTCAGGAGATCATCCATGATTTTCTTCAGAAGAAAGAAGTGATTCCTTTCTACGAGAGTTGCGTCAGAGCAGCTAGACAGAGGAGTGACAAACGTCGGTTAGCTTACGTGCTCCTTGCTCTGTCACATGCTGTTTTGATGTTCCACAATTACTTTGACCAAGTACACGGATACCTTTCAGAGGCACAGGAAATCTTAGAAAGGATTGGTGAGATGGATACTCTTGATACGGTCAGACTTCATTTTGAAAAGGGATGGTACAATTATAAATGTGCCAAGCATCGGGAGGCATTGAGGTAGGTGTAAAAGTACCAAGCTACACCTTTTGATATTGCAGATTGTTTATAGAAGAGATTAATTATAATAAATTATGCTGTAGATATATTCTTTTATTTGCATACAGTTCTTGTTTGCCCATGACTCTCATCGTTTTCAGTTTCCCAGTTTCATTTGTTCAATTTTGCAAATTTCATTTGGCCATTATGAAAGTGTAGATATTCAAAAAATATATGAAAACATCTCCACAGCATGTAGGGACAAGAAATGTCTTATCAAATGTAACACATTTTGTAATTTAGTTTTGATTTATTAAATCATACTTGTGTAATCATGAATTCAAACTGAAACAAGTTAACCGGATGCCACAAAGATTTGTCTGTTTCCTTCCTGATTAATGTCATTATTCAATTG
>JAVYIG010003690.1:38237-43237 GCA_035222895.1 Strongylocentrotus droebachiensis
CTAACCCTAACCCTAACCCTAACCCTAACCCTAACCTAACCCTAACCCTAACCCTAACCCTAACCCTAACCCTAACCCTAACCCTAACCCTAACCTAACCCTAACCCTAACCCTAACCCTAACCCTAACCCTAACCCTAACCCTAACCCTAAACCCTAACCCTAACCCTAACCCTAACCCTAACCTAACCCTAAACCCTAACCTAACCCTAACCCTAACCCTAACCTAACCTAACCCTAACCTAACCCTAACCCTAACCCTAACCCTAACCCTAACCTAACCCTAACCCTAACCCTAACCCTAACCCTAACCCTAACCCTAACCCTAACCCTAACCCTAACCCTAACCCTAACCCTAACCCTAACCCTAACCCTAACCCTAACCCTAACCCTACCCTAACCCTAACCCTAACCCTAACCCTAACCCTAACCCTAACCCTAACCCTAACCCTAACCCTAACCCTAACCCTAACCCTAACCCTAACCCTAACCCTAACCCTAACCCTAACCCTAACCCTAACCCTAACCCTAACCCTAACCCTAACCCTAACCCTAACCCTAACCCTAACCCTAACCCTAACCCTAACCCTAACCCTAACCCTAACCCTAACCCTAACCCTAACCCTAACCCTAACCCTAACCCTAACCCTAACCCTAACCTAACCCTAACCCTAACCCTAACCCTAACCCTAACCCTAACCCTAACCCTAACCCTAACCCTAACCCTAACCCTAACCCTAACCCTAACCCTAACCCTAACCCTAACCCTAACCCTAACCCTAACCCTAACCCTAACCCTAACCCTAACCCTAACCCTAACCCTAACCCTAACCCTAACCCTAACCCTAACCCTAACCCTAACCCTAACCCTAACCCTAACCCTAACCCTAACCCTAACCCTAACCCTAACCCTAACCCTAACCCTAACCCTAACCCTAACCCTAACCCTAACCCTAACCCTAACCCTAACCCTAACCCTAACCCTAACCCTAACCCTAACCCTAACCCTAACCCTAACCCTAACCCTAACCCTAACCCTAACCCTAACCCTAACCCTAACCCTAACCCTAACCCTAACCCTAACCCTAACCCTAACCCTAACCCTAACCCTAACCCTAACCCTAACCCTAACCCTAACCCTAACCCTAACCCTAACCCTAACCCTAACCCTAACCCTAACCCTAACCCTAACCCTAACCCTAACCCTAACCCTAACCCTAACCCTAACCCTAACCCTAACCCTAACCCTAACCCTAACCCTAACCCTAACCCTAACCCTAACCCTAACCCTAACCCTAACCCTAACCCTAACCCTAACCCTAACCCTAACCCTAACCCTAACCCTAACCCTAACCCTAACCCTAACCCTAACCCTAACCCTAACCCTAACCCTAACCCTAACCCTAACCCTAACCCTAACCCTAACCCTAACCCTAACCCTAACCCTAACCCTAACCCTAACCCTAACCCTAACCCTAACCCTAACCCTAACCCTAACCCTAACCCTAACCCTAACCCTAACCCTAACCCTAACCCTAACCCTAACCCTAACCCTAACCCTAACCCTAACCCTAACCCTAACCCTAACCCTAACCCTAACCCTAACCCTAACCCTAACCCTAACCCTAACCCTAACCCTAACCCTAACCCTAACCCTAACCCTAACCCTAACCCTAACCCTAACCCTAACCCTAACCCTAACCCTAACCCTAACCCTAACCCTAACCCTAACCCTAACCCTAACCCTAACCCTAACCCTAACCCTAACCCTAACCCTAACCCTAACCCTAACCCTAACCCTAACCCTAACCCTAACCCTAACCCTAACCCTAACCCTAACCCTAACCCTAACCCTAACCCTAACCCTAACCCTAACCCTAACCCTAACCCTAACCCTAACCCTAACCCTAACCCTAACCCTAACCCTAACCCTAACCCTAACCCTAACCCTAACCCTAACCCTAACCCTAACCCTAACCCTAACCCTAACCCTAACCCTAACCCTAACCCTAACCCTAACCCTAACCCTAACCCTAACCCTAACCCTAACCCTAACCCTAACCCTAACCCTAACCCTAACCCTAACCCTAACCCTAACCCTAACCCTAACCCTAACCCTAACCCTAACCCTAACCCTAACCCTAACCCTAACCCTAACCCTAACCCTAACCCTAACCCTAACCCTAACCCTAACCCTAACCCTAACCCTAACCCTAACCCTAACCCTAACCCTAACCCTAACCCTAACCCTAACCCTAACCCTAACCCTAACCCTAACCCTAACCCTAACCCTAACCCTAACCCTAACCCTAACCCTAACCCTAACCCTAACCCTAACCCTAACCCTAACCCTAACCCTAACCCTAACCCTAACCCTAACCCTAACCCTAACCCTAACCCTAACCCTAACCCTAACCCTAACCCTAACCCTAACCCTAACCCTAACCCTAACCCTAACCCTAACCCTAACCCTAACCCTAACCCTAACCCTAACCCTAACCCTAACCCTAACCCTAACCCTAACCCTAACCCTAACCCTAACCCTAACCCTAACCCTAACCCTAACCCTAACCCTAACCCTAACCCTAACCCTAACCCTAACCCTAACCCTAACCCTAACCCTAACCCTAACCCTAACCCTAACCCTAACCCTAACCCTAACCCTAACCCTAACCCTAACCCTAACCCTAACCCTAACCCTAACCCTAACCCTAACCCTAACCCTAACCCTAACCCTAACCCTAACCCTAACCCTAACCCTAACCCTAACCCTAACCCTAACCCTAACCCTAACCCTAACCCTAACCCTAACCCTAACCCTAACCCTAACCCTAACCCTAACCCTAACCCTAACCCTAACCCTAACCCTAACCCTAACCCTAACCCTAACCCTAACCCTAACCCTAACCCTAACCCTAACCCTAACCCTAACCCTAACCCTAACCCTAACCCTAACCCTAACCCTAACCCTAACCCTAACCCTAACCCTAACCCTAACCCTAACCCTAACCCTAACCCTAACCCTAACCCTAACCCTAACCCTAACCCTAACCCTAACCCTAACCCTAACCCTAACCCTAACCCTAACCCTAACCCTAACCCTAACCCTAACCCTAACCCTAACCCTAACCCTAACCCTAACCCTAACCCTAACCCTAACCCTAACCCTAACCCTAACCCTAACCCTAACCCTAACCCTAACCCTAACCCTAACCCTAACCCTAACCCTAACCCTAACCCTAACCCTAACCCTAACCCTAACCCTAACCCTAACCCTAACCCTAACCCTAACCCTAACCCTAACCCTAACCCTAACCCTAACCCTAACCCTAACCCTAACCCTAACCCTAACCCTAACCCTAACCCTAACCCTAACCCTAACCCTAACCCTAACCCTAACCCTAACCCTAACCCTAACCCTAACCCTAACCCTAACCCTAACCCTAACCCTAACCCTAACCCTAACCCTAACCCTAACCCTAACCCTAACCCTAACCCTAACCCTAACCCTAACCCTAACCCTAACCCTAACCCTAACCCTAACCCTAACCCTAACCCTAACCCTAACCCTAACCCTAACCCTAACCCTAACCCTAACCCTAACCCTAACCCTAACCCTAACCCTAACCCTAACCCTAACCCTAACCCTAACCCTAACCCTAACCCTAACCCTAACCCTAACCCTAACCCTAACCCTAACCCTAACCCTAACCCTAACCCTAACCCTAACCCTAACCCTAACCCTAACCCTAACCCTAACCCTAACCCTAACCCTAACCCTAACCCTAACCCTAACCCTAACCCTAACCCTAACCCTAACCCTAACCCTAACCCTAACCCTAACCCTAACCCTAACCCTAACCCTAACCCTAACCCTAACCCTAACCCTAACCCTAACCCTAACCCTAACCCTAACCCTAACCCTAACCCTAACCCTAACCCTAACCCTAACCCTAACCCTAACCCTAACCCTAACCCTAACCCTAACCCTAACCCTAACCCTAACCCTAACCCTAACCCTAACCCTAACCCTAACCCTAACCCTAACCCTAACCCTAACCCTAACCCTAACCCTAACCCTAACCCTAACCCTAACCCTAACCCTAACCCTAACCCTAACCCTAACCCTAACCCTAACCCTAACCCTAACCCTAACCCTAACCCTAACCCTAACCCTAACCCTAACCCTAACCCTAACCCTAACCCTAACCCTAACCCTAACCCTAACCCTAACCCTAACCCTAACCCTAACCCTAACCCTAACCCTAACCCTAACCCTAACCCTAACCCTAACCCTAACCCTAACCCTAACCCTAACCCTAACCCTAACCCTAACCCTAACCCTAACCCTAACCCTAACCCTAACCCTAACCCTAACCCTAACCCTAACCCTAACCCTAACCCTAACCCTAACCCTAACCCTAACCCTAACCCTAACCCTAACCCTAACCCTAACCCTAACCCTAACCCTAACCCTAACCCTAACCCTAACCCTAACCCTAACCCTAACCCTAACCCTAACCCTAACCCTAACCCTAACCCTAACCCTAACCCTAACCCTAACCCTAACCCTAACCCTAACCCTAACCCTAACCCTAACCCTAACCCTAACCCTAACCCTAACCCTAACCCTAACCCTAACCCTAACCCTAACCCTAACCCTAACCCTAACCCTAACCCTAACCCTAACCCTAACCCTAACCCTAACCCTAACCCTAACCCTAACCCTAACCCTAACCCTAACCCTAACCCTAACCCTAACCTACCCTAACCCTAACCCTAACCCTAACCCTAACCCTAACCCTAACCCTAACCCTAACCCTAACCCTAACCCTAACCCTAACCCTAACCCTAACCCTAACCCTAACCCTAACCCTAACCCTAACCCTAACCCTAACCCTAACCCTAACCCTAACCCTAACCCTAACCCTAACCCTAACCCTAACCCTAACCCTAACCCTAACCCTAACCCTAACCCTAACCCTAACCCTAACCCTAACC
>JAVYIG010003690.1:45737-186230 GCA_035222895.1 Strongylocentrotus droebachiensis
TGTTGAAATTTGTTGCGAAAAAAATCCTTTTCAGCTTTTTATTTAAGATATTTACTTTATTTCTGAGATATTTTTATTTATTCCAAAGTTCATCGATTTTACCTGACCTGCTTCTGCTGTTTTTTTAAGTTTGTCAAACTTTCTTTTATAATTGTCACGATCCCTAGATAGAGCCAGGTATTCAGTTGTAATCCAGGGAGACCCATTCAGTTTCTTTCTTACTGTAACATGGGGAGCATGTTTATCAGCTAATGCCTTGAATGCTTCACTGAATTTCTCCCAGCAATACTCTACGTCCTCTTCGGACGATAATAGATCATTCCATTGTATTTTACATAGGTCTTCGACAAAATCTTCGACGACAAAATGCCTAAACGATCTAAATGAAAAGATTTCGGGCTTAGCTTTTGGGGTATTATGTCCAAGGATCAAATAGACTAGGGAGTGGTCACTTAGTCCACTTGAAATTGTTCCAGATTGCTTTATATTGGATAGCATTGAACTAGAAACACAAATAACGTCAATTAAAGTACTGCTGAAAGGAGTTATTCTTGTTGGTTCTCGGATGAGCTGAGTTAACTGAAAGGTGGAACAAAGTTCATGCATCTTATTTGAAAGGGTATTTTTAGTCAGCATATTGGAGTTAAAGTCACCAAGGACTATAACATTTTTTGTAAAAGAAAATACTTGGTCTAGGTTTGATTCTAGGCTTTTAAAAAAGGATATACATGTAGGTTTGCGATATACGACACCTACAAAAAATGGTAGTCGATTTCTAGCCCTCAATTCAAACCACATTATTTCCAAATCGTCTTTTTCAAGATCACGTCTTGTAACATATCCTATATTATTTCTTATGTAAAGGCCCGGTCACACAGAGAGGACGCATGCGGGACGCACGGCCGGCGCATGGAAAATTTCCAATTTTGGCCAGTGCGTTGTCGTTCGCTAGGCGTGCGTCATCACTCGTTACTCGTTCGTCGAGCGCGCTGGACCAACGCTGGACCAGCGCTATGCATTCGTCGTCATTCGCTGTGTGCGTCGGGATTTTTTGAGCATGCTCAAAAGTGTGCGCGGAGCTCGACGCATGAATGTACACGCCAAAGGCACGCCAGACGTGCGTTGAGCGCGCTAAACCAGCGCAAGACATACGCGGGGCACACGCCCTGTATACGCACAGCGCGCTAGCTACACGCTGTGCATTTTGTGTCAGCTCGCTAGCTTTTCCAAAATCATGACAAAAGTTTGGCACACGACCTTTTCCGATTTCCAATGCGCTGGCCGTGCGTCGTAGAACGCGGTGCATGCGTGGACCATTCGTCCAGCGCGCTAGCAACACGCTGTGCATTCGTGGAAGTTGTTATCATGTGCGCTCTGGGTACGGTCTGTATGCGTACTGTATGCGCCCTGTATGCGCTCAGCGCGCTAGCAACACGCTATGCATTTGGTGTCAAAAGTTGGGCGCACGACAACGCACTGGCCAAAATTGCAAATTTCCCATGCGCTGGCCGTGCGTTCCCCATGCGTCCTCCCTGTGTGACCGGGCCTTTACACCCAACTCCTCCACCTCGACTACCTCTATCTCTTCTTTCGAAGATTTAACCTGGAATGTCTAACATGTTCGAAGTAAAGGAATCGTCAATCCAGGTCTCAGACATTGTGAATAAATCAACTGAATTGTTACTTATACAAATTTCAATTTCTTCTTTTTTATTTCGTAAACTTCTAACATTAAGATGGGATATTGATAATCCTTTATCATAAATACTATACTTTTGATCTACATTCTTAAAAAGATTCGTGTCACGTTCTACGTTTGACTCATTACCGGCGCAGGGTTCACGATCTACGTCTAACTCTTCATATTGACTTTTACAATATCCAATACATATTGTAAATCTGCTTCATTCTCTGCGCAAAGTACAGAGTGATCAGCATAACGTAAATTATTAATATTTACACCCCCAATACTAACACCTTTTATATCTGAAATTTCCCTGAATACCAACTCTGTGCACAAGTTGAACAGAGATGGAGACATTACGCACCCCTGACGTACGTACTCCTACTTTGATTTTTGTGTAACCTGTAAATTCATTGTTAATTTTGATGGCAGCTGTCTGCTCCCAGTAAAGTTTAGATATGAGACGTATGTTCTTACCATCTAGATTAATTTTTTGTAAGCTTTCAATCAATTTGTCGTGGTGAATTTTGTCGAATGATTTAGAGTAGTCAATAAAGCACACATATATTTCTTTATTTACTACAATATACCTCTCTGTCATCATTCTCATACAGATTCTCATACCAATTTTTCACAAGTGCAAAAATTATTATTCACAATTTGCGATTTTTGAAATTTCTTTTAAGGCAATAATCTTGTGAATCATCTTGAAATGTAATTGTTTAACTAAATTATTACGAATTTTCTTTAATTTAAATCAAAATACATCCTTTCAACAAAGTCATTTATATCTCAATCTAGAAAGGAAACATGTATATGCTTATATTGAAACGGGCATTACGTACAACGGCAATGTAATCAAATCAGGCTCATGATGGCCATTTCACTATTAAAGATCGAAACAAAAACATAAAATACTTACCATTTTACAGATCGATCTTCAAGGGCTTCCCAAAATAATCAAACAGCACTATGATAACCTGACGTCTTTCTCGGATAAAAAATGAACAAATTTGGCAACAAAGAAAACAGATGCTTGAATACAGAAAGGCGGCAAATATTAACCTTAAGATTCAAACTGTAGGCTAAAGCTACCGATCAACAGAGATCAATTGTTGAAATCGTAGGAGACATATGACTGGATAACTACGTTCGACCAATTGTAAATGGTAAATGATACGTTTTTCCTTCTCTGCCTGCGGTAAGCTTAAACGAGAATGGGATTGATATGAACAGATATATTACAAAGGAAATATTGTCAATTGGTAGATCAAAATTATGATGATGATTGATGGATTGAAATTAATGGGAATGATGATTGGATAGCTTTGCAAGGTATGGAGCTAATATGATAATTGTTTGGATTAGTCTTTGTTTGAAGTGACCCGTTACTTTAGCAGCTTGTTGTGTTGTGAACAGAATCTATGGGATAGCTACAGTATTAACGCCGATGATTGTTCTTTCTTTGTTTTTTGGTTTTTGCTTTTGTTTGAGAAAATGCTAGATATCTCAGAATGATTGTTAAGTGATTCTAGGTATGAAGATGCAATATTATGCTTGGAAATCACCTTACAATCTCACTCCACTATTTAAGTCTTTACTCAGATCGACAAATACGTGTGGGTTCCTTATGTAACAGGGACACCAAAAATGTCACAAAGTGGGTCTCTTATTTATGGAATTACCCATATATTAGTTGTTGTTTTGTACAGTAGGGCACGTATCATGAATTGCCCTCTATATATACATACACGTAATAATTTATATGCAATTTGCATTCTATTAACTTTAAATGTCATAAACAAGTCGACTGGACATGTCCCGGAGTAAACGTGCAACGTTGCGAGCTATAACACAGTGAGTCTTTATTGTATAACTATAACTAACTTAAAAGTATTTTATGGGTGTCCTGCATGAATAGAATATACACATGTTCATTGTTTAATTCACCTGTTGCAGGTAATCGTATGTTGGTGGTCGGAGTGCGAGTTGCATATACGTTTGTTGCTATAAGGAACATTCCGATATATCTGATGCATAGCTTGTACAGGACACGATAATGATATGATGCTATCCCAACCTCGCCCGTAGTAAGAATACTTAAATATACGTATATATTCGTAAAGTACTCGTAACTACACGTAAAGTGCTCGAAATCACTCTTGAATCTTTAATCTTGGATTCTTCATTATTAGACGGATTGGTTGATGGTAAAGTTAGATTTATGCTATCGGTATTTAAAACCAGACAAATGTGTTAAATTATAAATGTGTATCATTGATGTGAACATGTAGTTAAGATTGTTCTTTATTTTTGTTCTTTTCTGCAATTGCAGTGGTTTTCTATCTATAAAATACATATCTAAACAGCCAATAAACCCCACGCAACTCTAGATCTTGAGTCACTGTGTCTTTCTGGTTGTGCCTGTCCTGACCCCCCCCCCCCCCCCCCCAGACTTCGACATTATGCTTTCTTTTTAATTTTATTATTTTCTCTTCCTATCTTTTATTATGCTTTTTTGTTTGTTTCTTCATTCCATCAACTTTTCTCATGTTTTTCTTTGTTTGCATGATTCTATGACTTTCTGCCTTTCTTTATGTTTATGTTTTCCCCTCCATCACCTACTTTTATGTTGTTCTTTGTATTTATCATTCTATCTTTTTCTCTTCCTTCCTTTCCTTGTGTTATTATTTGTTTCTTCCTTTTATGACCTTTTCTTATGTTATTCTTTGTTTTATCATTCTCTATCACTTTCTCTTTCTGTCTTTCTTAATGTTATTCCTCGTTTTTTCCTTTTATCACAGTTTATCGTATGTTATTCTTTGTTTTTATCATTCTAACATTTTCCCTCTATCTTTCCTTATGTTATTCTCTGATCTTATTCTTGTACTGTAATTTGTGTCTCTCTTGCATTACATTCTCGCGTTACACACTCACTTCCGGTTAAAGTACGCTTCCTGTCACGGTGTGGTCATTTCACGCTAAATCGGTCTCGAGCGGTCAAGGAAGCAAACCGGTCAAGAAGATCACTTCCTGGCATTATGCAATTTATTTATGCATTCTTACTCACCGTTAGACCGATCTAGCGTAGATCGGTCTAACGGTGAGTAAGGAGTCCTAATTTCATTCTGTTTAAACATCCAATCGAAATAATACGAATGATTTAAATACTTCGATGATTCTGATTAAAGTTTTGTGATATTTATTTCCGTACAATGTAGTGTAATGAAACAAAATATCTGTCCATTCTATATGTTACTATCCTTAATATAATGTTATACTGCATGTTTGAGAAACCTTTGGGATCACTTCTTCTCTTTTTTCATTTTTAAATAAAATTCTGATGATAGCAGCCTCGTCATGTAACAAAACACTAGGGCCATAATTTAACACTTCACTGTGAATTACACTAAATATTTGCATTTCCATAATTCAAAATTCCACAATACTCATAGCTCGATGATATATATATTTAAGAATTATATATATTATTATTATATATATATTTAAGAGTTCCTTACGATTTTCCATTTAATTTATTCCATGGAATATCATTTATGATATAGAGCTATTTGATATTTATCTATTTACAAAGTCTTGTGACAACAAGGCTGTTCTTCATTGAAAAAGGAGACATTCATGAATAATATCAACATGTATCAACAAAGTGGTAACATACACAAATTACAAAGCGTACAAAGATTTTCAGACAATAACATCACAATCATGTGATTATTCTATCAGCCAAAATCCAACAAAAACATCCAACAACATAGTGTGTATCCCCAAAGTACCCCAGGACTCCGGGCAACTGCTCATAGGCATGATAGGATACTCATTTCCTTAACATAACTTACGAAACATGGTTTATCCAGGAGTAGCTGTCAAAGGGAGTAGTCTTGTCCTAGATTACCTGACGAAAGCAGAGTTGTCCTATTAGTAGCCGACTAGTTGTCTTAGAATCTTAGGGCCTATGATTTAAAGTTTCGAACATATCTTCTTGTTATACCTATAGCCTACACTTGCTAATATGTACACAAATCCCTCATTCAAAATCCCTCCTTCAAAATCCCAATTTATCTGTCTTTAAGTTATATCTAATAATTGAAATTAATCTGTAAAGCACCTTGAGTATATCAAGAGATGGATATTTGCGCTTCATAAACCTTGTCATTATTATTATTATTATTATTAATCACTATTATCATTATCATCATTATCATTATTATTATCATTATTATTATCATTATCATTATTATTATTATAATTATTATGATGATGATGATGTTTGATCTGCATATAACAATAGGGCATTCCAAAATGGTATTTTTAATTAATTTTGATTAATTGTCATCTACAATAGAGAAGAATCCGTTAGATACATTATTTGCTTAGTCTTATGTCTGGGGCGCTTTAATATGAATCCGATTTTACTAACTAATCCTAAAGAAATGGAAAATGTATACATTTCTACTCAAAATACGTTGGTGCTTTTGCAGAGATTCAAAATCCGCTACATTTGTTTAACTGAACCTTAACATGAATATCGACAATCCGCCTTAGTGCCATAACGACCTGTATATGCAGAGGAACATTTTGTACATATTACGGAACATCGTTCAAATACTAAACGTGATTTCACATCAAAATTGTATTATAATTTCAGTTTTCATGGTAGTATAAGTAGTAGTAGTAGTAGTAGTAGTAGTCATAATGATAATAATAATAATCATCATAATAATAATCATCATCTTCATAATAGTCATAATAATATTCAAAATGATAACAATAATTATCATTATTATTATTATTAGAACAAAAATATACCTTATTTAAACAGTGAAGCCTCCTCAGTATTAATACTGTTCTCAGTGGGGGCCCTGCAATCATTCTATTATCCCGGCTGCCTAACTTTCATCACATCTATCATCTTAGCTATCTAATGATTCTGTCTTCTGTTAGCATGTAAAACAATACTTACAACAGATTACAGTAATTTACTACAACAAAAATCATAACTTATATGAAATGAAAGTTTTGGCCATCATCTTCGCAAATCTATCCAGATATATTTTATTAGTTTAAAGCAATCTTGTTGCATATATCTAACACTTACAATACAAAATGTTAGATCCATTTATGAGAGAACAGAACAAAAAGCGTCATATTTTGAGGTACTATTATTATTATTTTTATAATCAATATTATTACGATTATTACTTTTACAATGATTGTAATATTATAATTTTTATTATAATAATTATTATTATTTCTTTGACCTTGTTTGGTTAAACCCCCCTCCCCCCTCCCCCACATACTTTATTCTCACAAATGTACAACAACATTGCAGACTCTATCTACCGCTCGAAAGATCTTAGATAGCAATCGAATTTGGGATGCAGCTTGGGTGAAGGACAAGGTATGGTCGGACGCGCTCCTTGTTTCGTTTATCAATCTCCGCTGTAACTGCCTTCAATTCCTCGTGTAATCTATATAGGAAAAATAGAATCAATCACATTTCTCGATCAACATATGAATTGATTAATTTGTGAAAGAATAAACCAGTCAAGAGATATATGTATGATTACTATAATTAAAGATTACAACAGGTGAGGGGAAATAAGGCCATATTTTCATCATGAATATTATCATTATTAGGTGGTCTGTCTTCGACAGACTACCTATTGTTTTCGTCAGAATTTTCTTTATTTCTTTATTTTTATTTATTTCCCACACTTTTTTGTGCCTACGATAACTCAAGTTCGGTTTCGTCAATTTCATTCAATTTTGGCACAGTCAAAGTTCATCGTCATAAGACGTGACAGGAACCTTTTCAAGGTCATCCAGTCTTCATGACGTCATCCAGGCGCCATTTTATGAAATCCCATTATCCATCATATCTTCATGATGCATAAGCAAAGGTCATTCATATTCATATCACATATACTTCAGGTCAAGGGTCAACAAGTCATGTCATCAAAGGTCACATAAAGGTCATGACGCGCACGTACGCGCGCGTCAAAATTTTAAAATGCTCAAAATCACTTAACTATTAAAGGAGAGTACGAATCAGGTCATTTTAAGCCTTTCAAAATTTTCCGTCCGTAAGTGTCCCCGCGCGCGTTGCGCGCGCTCACAACGCGCGGAAATGGTCAAATTCAAATTTTTTACATGATTTAGATTCCTCTTACCGTAAATGACAATTTACATTAATTTCAGTCACTCTTGACCTTTTATAAGGCCGTGAGCGCGCGTCAAAGTTCAAAATCCGCGTGGGCTGCTATGTGCAATATAATGCAAATTTGATCAAAAACATCCCATTTTAAAAATCAAAATAGCTCTTCAGAGAGTCAATTGACCCCAACTTTTATATCATGGTTGGAAAAAGCATGAGTTGAAGATATGATTTCATGTCTCATTTGACCCTCAATTAACTCATGACGTCATCATAATGGCCTCCAAACTCAAAATTTTAATTTTCATATTATGACGTCAGCAGATTTTTGGAAAATTGATTGTATCTCTGTAAATGTTGATCAATTTTCTTTCAAATTTTGATATGTTCTACCTGAGAATATTCTCTACAAATGCAGTTGCCACAATATTTCATTTTGACAAAGGCATCATGGCGTATTTTTAAGATTAAAGGAGGCATGTCAATTTTTCACATTTTGCGTGTATTCTCTATGGGACATGACTTTTTCTCAAAACTGGATTCTACATTCTCGTCTTTCGCGAGCAATATCTCCGTCGTTTTATCTTTGTTTACGCTGAGCTTTGAGTATGTTGTAGCTGAGACAATAAGCTATCACAAGTGTGGCCTTTATTTTTCGATCAGATGCCGGGATCATGCTCATATTTCACTTACAAAGTGGGATTTGAGAATTCCATTTTCCGTTTACGTGTAATCGCTATGGGAAATGTTTTGGTATATCGGTAACGCACTTGACTTCCGACATCGAGGTCCCTGGTTCGAGTCCGGGCGTCTCCAACAGTTTTTTTTCTTCACTTTTTTTTTCTTTTTGACCTTTCACTGTACCATCTCATTTGAATATTAAAACACGTAGAATCGCAAATAATGTAATAAACAACTATATTTCATTTATTATTACCCTATTATCACTTGATCCATTACTTTTTGCTTGTAATACTTTTGGGAGATGACTTTTTCTTAAATCTGGATTCTACATTCCTGTCTTTTGCGAGCAATATCGCCGTTATTTCCGCTTGTTTTTTGTTGATTTTTGAGTATAATGTAGCTGAGACTATATGCTATCTACATCTCCCTCATTTTTTCAATCAGATGTCAGGATCATGCTCACGATCATGATCATGATCATCATGATCATGATCATGATCATCAACATCATCATCGTCATCATCAACATTATCATTATCATCGTCATCATCGTCATCACCATTACTATCAAGACCATCATCATCATCATCATCATTGTTTACATGTCTATATAACTTCTCCCATTCTCAAATCTATCATAAGACTTACACAGACCACCTTATTCGTCTTCGTGACGAATTCAAGTCTAGTTATTATCATTGTTTTTATTTACTATCATTATAATTGTTATTTGGGACAAGTGCACCTTGAGAATTTTATTTCAAGTGGATTTGGAGCCTTCAAATCCCATTATAATCATTAATAGTATTGACATTATTATTATTAGTAGTAGTAGTATTAGTATTATTATTATTATCATTATTATTAATGTAACATGTGTTATTATTATGGTCATCATCATTGTTAATTTTCTTGTTGATGTTGCTATCTTTTCCATACATGTACTAACTCATCATAAATACACTTGCTCTAAAGTGTGTGTATATTATTTGTAAATTGCCATTTTCTACTATGAGAGGGGTACTTACGTCTCAATAGCCTTCTTGCCGATGGGATCATACATATACTGAACCTCAAAATCACCCAGAGGTTTGGTATCTCTCTTACTCAAGATCCTGGACATCACCATAGCTCGAATGGTCCAGTCTTTAGGTGGAAGTGTTTCTAACACGTCATTCTCTGTCCTAACACCCTGACAAAATGTAAGGTAACATACAAAATCAACCCTTTACAATTTATGATGCAAAAACCTTAGAAAATTTTCAATAGGTGGCCTTTTTATCACAGGAGTGTATATTTTAAATATGATGATGGTTGATAGTCTGAAACATTGCTTTGTATGCCTTCAAATTACCTGATATAAAAACATACAGCTTCATTACCCTGCTGCAGATGAATGAACCTCAATCCATACCCACATCCTGTATGTACTTCATTTACCTGTACAATAAACGGATAACTGTTTGCCTTGCTTTACTCTGTTCATTTTTAATTAATGGAGACGTATTAAACCACTTGATCGACCCAATACAAACCTCAGTGATAGTTCGATGATTCAGTTTGTAAATGTAAGGAGAAACTCTTCTTAACATTTTGCATCAAATATATTTATGGAAGCAATAGAAACATTTATAGGCTCAAAAGGCTATAGCTCTCCATTTTCTTAAATTCCCATAACAGCATCACCACATATTCACTTTATGACAACGATTCTTGAAAGCAACGCTTAATATCACCTTATCTTTAGGTGGGGTTCCCCTCAGACATCCCGGATAGCTGGGTACGAATCCATACTCATCATACTGTGTAAAGGTTACTGCTGCATGTCCAGCTGTACAGATGTAGATGATATTGGTCAGAAGTTCGGTCAGTTGCTGACCGTTTCGGAACTTGCCATCACTAGGAATTCCCTGTATCAAGTTAATCAACATAGTCTAGATTTTTGATTTGACAAAATAGCATGCAGAGGTTATATTTCACTTGTTAAACTGTGGTTTTTATTTCGAATTTCTGTTCCAAATTACTCAATTTCTTTATAAGCTTCACTTTTAATGCATTATTGTCATATTTTTTATATTTTAGCCGTTGAAAGCATCACATGTAATTGTGTGTGTTTAAAGCCTTGTTAATTGATGTATTAATGGGACCTACTTTTAATAAATGGAATATATTGATTAATTACTTCAGATTAGGTCAAATGTATCTCTGCTGTGTGTAAGTCACGTTATACATTCATAGTCAAGCGTAGTTGTATTGACTTATCATGTTGTTTTGAACATTTAATTTTACATCGTGTTAAATGAACTAAAGATGCAATTAATATAAAACGAATATCATCGATCATACATAATCATTCGCAAGACAAACATTACAATGCACATTCCAGAGAAGAAGAGACACGAAGGGGCATGGATGTATACAAAACTACCCAAAAGAAGTTTGAGAAGCGGTTAGTACGAGATAGTTGGTCATTTTGAAATAATAATAACACAAAAATAACAAAATTTGTTATATACGTGCATAATAATTAAATAACAATGAGACTATTTATTTGTTATAGTGACCATTGTCAAGTACATCAACGAAATGGATAATACTAGGTTCCGTAAGCAGAGTACAGCGGATCAGTATTATACTTTATGAAGGAAACGAGATGAGTGCAAACGAAGAACAAGAATGTTAATGCATAACTGACCTTTATTCCACACGTATGAGGAGATGCTGCAGAAGGTTCAGTCGACAATGTTCTTCCCCATTCAAGCACTTCCGGGTCAGCCTTGATCTTTTTGGCATGCCCTGTAACAGCAATAACAAAATCGGTAGAAAAAAATATTCCTTGTTCGACAAGGTTGTACAATTGTGACCTTAACTCTGATAAAGTAATCATAATGCAATAAACAAGTTGGCTTCCTTTCTTTCCTTTTTCAGTTTATCTTCTCAAGAACGGTCTCTTTGAGATTGGAAGTGATGGAGATATACGTGAAGACGTGGGTTATTTCATTGTCTGTTATGGAATCTTGTTCAACTGAAGAAATGAAGCTACGTTTTCAAGCGTATTATGTTTGTACATTGATCACTTGATATTAGTTTCGAACTAAAATGAGGTCCGTGGAAAGCTTACCGTAGTAACCATTGACAACCGTCCTAACGTATTCTTCAATCGCTTCGTATATCAGCGTACCATCATCTCGGTAATGATAGTTGGGTAGTACTTCCGGGTCGTTGACACCTCTTTCCTCAAGGTCATGTACCATGTGACCATTCTTTGAAATGTTCCAGTCCTTCCAGACTCGACGAATCAATTCCATCATTCCTTTACGACCGATAAGCAAGGTCTCTTCAATCCAACCGTCTTCACCGAACAAGGTATCATAACCAACGCTGTTGGAGATAGACATACCTTGAATTCATTTCACCATTTATCTCATCCTATGACTTGAAATCACAATGAATATATCTTTGAAATGCATAGGTAATAACGTTCCATGTGTTGTGATGCCTTTTTAAAATATAGAGAAGAGTAAAGGGAAAAGAACTCAAAAAGTATACAAGTTATATGAGACTGTAAGTCATAAACATGATAAAGACATTTAGGGATTGTTTCTGACTCTATAATTACTTCATTTATATAATCAATAGACTCGTACCGTCTACACAAATTTCAAATTATAAGACACACACCAAAATTCAATCAATCTACTAAACCACATCTTATGCACACGTGTACTGACGGTGTACAGTGACCAGATGTTTAACTTTACGTTACAATGTATTGTCCGCTCAGGTCCTAAACCCTTCTACCGGTATTTTACTTTACCCGAATTGGAATTGATACACCCAAGTGATTCACTCGTGATTTGGAACGATATTTTTCCAAAAGATAATTGTGTACGAGCATGTACATGGATATTTTATCTAGAAGTAATGTGCAATACGGAATAAAACATAGATCATATTTTACACGCGCGTAGTCAAATACATTGAATGCGATTTCATTGAAACATTTGGGTTGGTGGTAGAGATCAACTTACTGGTTGATTCCTAAGAGGAACTTACTGGTTGATTCCTAAGAGAAACTTACTGGTTGATTCCTAGGAGAAACTTACTGGTTGATTCCTAAAAGAAACTTACTGGTAGATTCCTAAGAGAAACTTACTGGTTGATTCCTAAGAGAAACTTACTGGTTGATTCCTAGGAGAAACTTACTGGTTGATTCCTAAAAGAAACTTACTGGTTGATTCCTAAGAGAAACTTACTGGTTGATTCCTAAGAGAAACTTACTGGTTGATTCCTAAAAGAAACTTACTGGTTGATTCCTAAGAGAAACTTACTGGATGATTCCTAAAAGAAACTTACTGGTTGATTCCTAAGAGAAACTTACTGGTTGATTCCTAAAAGAAACTTACTGGTTGATTCCTAAGAGAAACTTACTGGTTGATTCCTAAGAGAAACTTACTGGTTGATTCCTAAGAGAAACTTACTGGTTGATTCCTAGGAGAAACTTACTGGTTGATTCCTAAAAGAAACTTACTGGTTGATTCCTAAGAGAAACTTACTGGTTGATTCCTAAGAAAAACTTACTGGTTGATTCCTAAGAGAAACTTACTGGTTGATTCCTAAGATAAACTTACTGGTTGATTCCTAAAAGAAACTTACTGGTTGATTCCTAAGAGAAACTTACTGGTTGATTCCTAAGAGAAACTTACTGGTTGATTCCTAAGATAAACTTACTGGTTGATTCCTAAAAGAAACTTACTGGTTGATTCCTAAGAGAAACTTACTGGTTGATTCCTAAGAGAAACTTACTGGTTGATTCCTAAGATAAACTTACTGGTTGATTCCTAAAAGAAACTTACTGGTTGATTCCTAAAAGAAACTTACTGGTTGATTCCTAAAAGAAACTTACTGGTTGATTCCTAAGAGAAACTTACTGGTTGATTCCTAAGATAAACTTACTGGTTGATTCCTAAAAGAAACTTACTGGTTGATTCCTAAGAGAAACTTACTGGTTGATTCCTATGAGAAACTTACTGGTTGATTCCTAAGATAAACTTACTGGTTGATTCCTAAAAGAAACTTACTGGTTAATTCCTAAGAGAAACTTACTGGTTGATTCCTAAGAGAAACTTACTGGTTGATTCCTAAAAGAAACTTACTGGTTGATTCCTAAAAGAAACTTACTGGTTGATTCCTAAGAGAAACTTAGTGGTTGATTCCTAAGAGAAACTTACTGGTTGATTCCTAAGAGAAACTTACTGGTTGATTCCTAAGAGAAACTTACTGGTTGATTCCTAAGAGAAACCGGAAGTGGGGAGCGAGTAGACGACTGAGAGGATGAGATGGAGACAGACAGCGATGCGTTGCCACAGCAATGGACTCCATGAGGATATGTGACATTCCCATATGACATATAGACTGATGATATGAAGCATCAGCTACGTTGAACCACATCTTCGCTAACATCCATGTGTATTCTGGGTCAGTTGGTACGAAAATCTGTAATCGGATTCAGTATAAACGTCTTTTTAAAATAATACGTGGCGATTATCCGTATATGTACGTATGCATAGACGAAGCGGGGGAGGGGTAATGGTTTGAATACAATATATGTACTACTTTGGCAGTTTTCTACTTATTGAAAATTTATCTGAAAAATTTGACAATGAGAAGATTCCGTTTGGAAGTATATTTGTTATTGTCACCATGGATGAGCGAAGGTTATTTTTTGGAATACCACTCCCGTTATAACAAATCTTATTCTTAATCATCCTGAATCCTGGAACACAACGTGTTATTCAAATCGATCCCAGATAATCTTTTAATTGAGGTACTTCACTAAAGGCAAAAAGTGGCAGATCCATATCGTTCATTACCGGGTTGTTTTCGTTTGGTTCCTGGAACAGTTGAATTGCGACCGGGACCAGATTCTTTTCCTTGTTGACGAAAAACAAGGCTATCGGAGCGGGTAACTGTATGTGAGTATAACATTGGATGGTTGCATTAGATCGATCGATTCTCTCTAAAAGATTTATCAGCCCTTGTTTAAAGACACATGAATTTATCTGATTTTGATAAATATTTCTCATGAGCGTTTTTTGAGCGTTTTGTTGTACTTTAAGAAATATAATTATATATTGTTATTATTATTATTATTACTATTATTATTATATTTTAACCTCAGATTTTTCATTCATCTTTCTCTCTCACGTTATTCATTAACGAACAAACGACGAGTAGCTTGAATGGAACCATGTATTGGTTCTATCATTATTTTTAGAATAATTATACATTAATATTTCACCTGGGTAGCCCAACCAGCGGGACCTGTTTTGAAATATTCGTAAAAGAAAGTGGTCCCTAATTTAGAAAGTTGATAAGCATTTCTGGATTGTCCTACTAAGATGTTTCTTACCTCCCCACCCTGCCGCAGAGGCATGTCTTTTAGAATCTCATAGTCTATGATGAACAGTTGTTTCTTTCGAATTGTTTTGCCAATGGACATCCCTTCTAAGAACGGTTTCAGCAAATCATCGGTCACTGGCATTCTGTAAATTTAAAGTAAAAATCCCAATACAATGAATAAGAAGGGAAGGTGAGATACAGATGGGCCGGGCAGAACTAGATCAAAAGGAGATGTAGGAGTACGTAATCGAACACAGAGACGGCAAAGAGAAAGCATTATTGATATGGTTCATGCAGCTAATAAAGTTGAAAATAAATTGCATTCTGATATGTGTTAAGATTAGAAAAATATAGCAGACAATTATTTATTTTTTCAAACAAAGAACTTCGGCATTTCTATTTATACCATATTTATAGACTCTGGAATAATGAAGATTAATGCTCTTCAAGCATTGCCCTTTTTATGTATTTTCTTCTTTTTTTTAAAGTTGCAAATGTGAATATTAATGTGTGTGTGTGTGTTTGTTGTTGCGTAAAACCCGCTATCGTAAGATCAATACTATGACTTACTTCATCGGTATCTTCTTACACAGCCGGATCTGCATTGGGTTACAACCAACTAACCTCTGCATACCAAACGCTGTATCCTTCCGCCATCGCGAAAGACACTACGGATTTGAAGATAAAACAAAAACCGGCATATATTATCTTTTTTTTTTAATTATCTGCATAAAGCACACTGCATCATAGGTGCCTCCTTCAAATATTAATGATATTATACATGTAGTAATAATCAGTTCAAGGTTTATTAAAAACAATGTCATCGGATTGAAGAGGTGAAACGGTCGACGCACGTTCTGGCGTCAATAGCTCCCCGTACTGTGTTTATTCTTCAAGTACATAGTGTTACGGTTGCTATTGGTTTTTAAGGTAAGGTTTAGGGATAACATCGGTCATGTGTATAGTGTTGATGGTTGCTAATTGTTGCTGGAGCATATATCGTATACAAACCAAGCAAATGAATGAATTAAGATAATTTCGATTTCGTTTAAAAGATATAGTACATGCAGTGACATACAACGTTATTTGCCCAAATAAAAGGGAAAAGTAACAATTCTAAATGTTACTTTCAATTACTTTAGATTATATGCCGCATAAATGTATTATTTTGAGAGTGATCAGAAATTTTCAAGTGTCCGAAACAAGTTTTAAAACAAGAAATCTACTTTTGACAATAACACTAAATAAGGTTCAAAAACTTTTTAAAAAATAGTTACTTTGTACATGTATCATGGTTCCATTAAGAAAGGTTGTGGAATCATTATCTCTCTAATAAAGAGTCCTTTGAAGAAGAAAATGTAATAAGTGATTTCGTTTTAAAAAGGCCAACAAATAAATTTATATATATTTCAACTCTAAATAATGTATGGAAATCGATGGATTTTTTTCTCTCCCTCTCTCTCTCTTTCTTTCTCTCTCTCTCTCTCTCTTCAATATTACTGATAATAATCAATATTTATTCATGAATCAAACATTACTCAGGTGAAAATACTGAACATTCTTCATTCTTATGTGCGAGTTTTGCGAATCTTAAAGCCCCACTGTCCTACTTGTAGCTACTTGTTCCCTCTGTATAGAATACTTCCCCAATCGGTGCATGTTGGTCCCCCATGATCCTCCATTTCTTATGTTATTTGAGAGCTGAGTTGATGAGATAGCCACCTGTTAGTGACATCGCTGTGTGGTATAATCCCTCCTGGTCAAACTAGTGCAGATAAGCTTTAAATGAATATTTTGTTCCATTTATTTAACAATAAATCAATCAATAAATCAATCGCTCAATCATTTTACCGCTAGTGGTGGCAAGTCTCCATCCTACTCTCTCACATCAATCAATCAATCAATGAATCAATCTATCATTTAGAGGTGTCGTGGACGAGTGGATATGCCATCGGACTGTGGATCACAAGATCCGCGGTTCAAGTCCCACCGCAGCACTAAAGTCCCTTGGCAAGACATTGATCTACATTTGCCACTCTCCACCCAGGTGTTAAATGGGTACCCGGTAGGATGCGAAAGCTAATGCGCTTAGATTAGCAAGTGTGCGCCTGTAAAAATGACGCCTGGCTGGAATGCTCACCAGGGAGTGGAGAATGTGCATACATTGTATGCGGGTAAGCCTGAATCCGATGACCGGGGTAAAAATATATATATATCTGTAAAGCGCTTTGAGAGAGCTTCGATCCTGAAAAAGCGCTATATAAGAACTAGATATTATTATTATATCATCTTACAGCTGGTTGTGGCAAGTCTCCACCCTACTCTCTCACATCAATCAATCTATCATCTAACCGCTGGTGGTGGCAAGTCTGCATCTTACTCTCTGAAATCAATCAATCAATCATCTTACCGCTGGTGGTGGCAAGTCTCCACCTCACCGTCTGACATCAATCAATCAATCATCTTACCGCTGGTGGTGGCAAGTCTGCATCTTACTCTCTGACATCAATCAATCAATCATCTTACCGCTGGTGGTGGCAAGTCTCCACCTCACCGTCTGACATCAATCAATCAATCAATCATCTTACCGCTGGTGGTGGCAAGTCTCCACCTCACCGTCTGACATCAATCAATCAATCAATCATCTTACCGCTGGTGGCGGCAAGTCTCCACCCTACTCTCTCACATCAATCAATCTATCATCTAACCGCTGGTGGTGGCAAGTCTGCATCTTACTCTCTCACATCAATCAATCTATCATCTAACCGCTGGTGGTGGCAAGTCTGCATCTTACTCTCTGACATCAATCAATCAATCATCTTACCGCTGGTGGTGGCAAGTCTCCACCTCACCGTCTGACATCAATCAATCAATCAATCATCTTACCGCTGGTGGTGGCAAGTCTCCACCTCACCGTCTGACATCAATCAATCAATCAATCATCTTACCGCTGGTGGCGGCAAGTCTCCACCCTACTCTCTCACATCAATCAATCTATCATCTAACCGCTGGTGGTGGCAAGTCTGCATCTTACTCTCTCACATCAATCAATCAATCATCTTACCGCTGGTGGTGGCAAGTCTCCACCTCACCGTCTGACATCAATCAATTAATCAATCATCTTACCGCTGGTGGTGGCAAGTCTCCATCCTTCTCTCTCACATCAATCAATCAATCAATCAATCAATCGATCATCTTACCGCTGGTGGTGGCAAGTCTCCACCATAAATGTCTCGCATATCATCCAGAGAATTCCAAAACGTCGCCCTCACTCGTGTAATGATGCCCTGTAAGCTGAGAGCCAAGCTCTGCTTCGCTAGGTCCCACTAGAAGTGAAAATATATACCAGAATAATAACAATAATATTAAAAATTATAATAATCCTTACAATAATATTGCGGACATATCCCTCGCAGGGGATGCTCAAGGCATCTACAAATACAGAGTTAAATTTAGACGCAAATAATTCAAATCTGGAGGAGCTACGTGACTATCGGTACAAACAATAAACAAGTTTTGTATACAAAATACTACATCTATTAAATCTGATTTTGATTCTTACGTACAATGTTCCTTAATAAAATGCAACAAAAGGACTCAACGAGGAAAATTGCTTTCCAACAGCTATGATTTTGCTTTGGGTTGCAAAGAATTTAGAACAAACTTTGCCAATGTATTTCTGCTGTAAAATGTAAATATTGGTTATTGGTGTCTATACATTTTAATCTGTTGACTCTCACCTCGTATCCATACGTGATCATCTCCTCCATTGGTACATCACGAGCCTGGAAGAAATGAAACAAAGGAGATAATCAATGGTATGACAAGGATGGATTTTAAAAATAGAGAGGGATAGACACACTGTAAAAAAAATCTCTGTAATTTTACAGCAAATCTGCTGTCAGCAGAGTCGCCTTAAATTATGATGTAAAAATACAGATTGGTTGTTATTTTCTCCTACAAACATTTCATGTATTTTCTTTTACAAATTGTATGTTGATTAAAATTACACCAGAATGAATGTAAAAACATAGTACAAAAATGTTGTATAAATACATATGTTTGTTAATTTGGTTTACAGCTTTGGTGTGGAAGTACCTTTTTGTGTATTTGTATTTGAAGCAATTTTGTTTTATTTGTTTACACCACCATGTAATTTTACAGAATGAATGTAAAAATATAGTACAAAAACGTTGTATAAATACAAATGTTTGTTAATTTGGTTTACAGCTTTCCCTTCTTCCTTTTGAGTACAGACCTCTTTACAGAGTATTATCGTACTATACTGGGGGTGTGCAGGTGGACCACTACACCGGGGTTACCCCTACTCTTATACGAATAGTGCAGTGGGTTCTTAACGTGCAAAGGTAGTGACTCTTCTCTAAACGGGGCCTCCATTTAACGTCCTATCCGAGGGACGGAGTATTTTCCACTTGACATAACCTGCGTCTATGAACAAGAGAAGGGGCACGTTAACACACAACGCAGGCTTCAGTCATCCGCTTGGGTGGGAGTCGAACCCGGGATCTTTGGTTCGACAGACGAACGCTTTACCGACTGAGCCAACTCGCCTCCCTTAGGTGTGGAACTACCTTTTTGTGTATTTGTATTTGACCCAATTTTGTTTTATTTTTTTACACCACCATGTAATTTTACAGCATGAATGTAGAAATATAGTACACATTCAAAGTCTCTGGGACTTCATTCATATGCAAATGAGCATCCTCCGCATCATGTATAAGAAGCCCACTCAAAGCCACGTGCATCAGTATTCAAAGACAAAAGGCTCATTCAATCATGCAAAGAAGGGCGGGAAAAAGACAACAAAATCAATTGTATTAATAGTCACACTGACAGAACATTCAATCAGGGAGGGACATGATTCCTCATATTAGGCTTATACTTCGTAGAATATAAATTAAACTTCAATATTAAATTTCTTTTAAATCTCGTTTAATTTAATTATTCTACTTCGTAACGCCTAATTATTCGAAATCATCTCTGGGATTTTAAAGTTGGAAAACGGAATCTGTAAATATGCTACAGTATATGTGAAATAAGTTTCATGAAATGTAAAATGCTGTCCAATCAAAACGACATTATAATAACAGAATTTTGTTAAAGAATCTAGTAACTGCATTCAAATTAAATCACATCGAAGTAAAACTGCACCATATCCATTCAATTTAAGAAATCGTTGTACGAATACAGACATCTGTAAAAATACATTTAGGTAAACAATTTCATCTGTAAAATTAAAGGCAAACTGTATTAGTAACTCTATTTTGCCTTAAAATTACAGGCAAACTGTATTAGTAACCCTATTTTGCCTTAAAATTACAAATTTCTGATGTAAGTAAGTCTCACAATAAAAATGAAGTATTTTTACGGGATAGATCTGTACAATTACAGGCAAACTGTATTAGTACTCTTTTTTGCCTTAAAATTACAAATTTCTGATGTAAGTCAGTTTCGCAATAAAAATGAAGTATTTTTACGAGATAGATCTGTAAAATTACAGGCAAACTGTATTAGTACCTGTATTTTGCCTTAAAATTACAAATTTCTGATGTAATTTCTGTTACAAATCTGTATTTTTTACAGTGCACGTTGGTGAAGAAAAAGAGAGAGAGAGAGAGAGAGAGAGAGGGGGGGGGGAGGTACTTTACGAAGATATATAATCCGACCAGAGTGTGAGAAACTGTAAGGATTTTTTTAAACTGATAAACATCAATTTTCTTATGAAATAGATACCTGAGGCATAACACCTTCGAATCTCCAGACGAAATCATATTTCTTCTTCATTGCATCAAGTTCAGCTAATCTTTGTTCTTTACGATCTTCATCATCCTGTGGTAATCGACTATCCCATTCGACTAACTGAAGACGAGGCTTGTCAACAACCCATCGATTGACAGGAAATATATACTTGGTGGTGGTTGAGTGACGCTCGACTTCAATGATGTCGACGTACCTGAACATAAAGAGAACATTAAAAGTAACTGCAGCAGCTGCACAACAGGAACATTTAAAACTGACCTTTACTATACAATATGCTAAAACGATTGCACATGCATCAACGGACTTACAGAGACATCTTATGTTCCACAATGAAGTAAAATAATATGATGTAAAAGAAAAGGAGATTAAGAAATCTGAATATGATGAAGGTGAAAATAACGTCTAGAAGGAGGAGGATTAATAATAATAATCAGAAGAAGATGGAGAAGAAGAAGAGAGAGAAAGAATATTATATAAATAAATATACAAAAGAAAAAGAGGAGAAAGAAAAGGAACAAAGAAGAAAAAGACAAAAAGATAAAAACGGAAATGGGCAAAGAAATGGAAAAAGATTGAAGTATAATATAAATAAGAAGAACGAAATCGTGAAGTTGCTTGTTCAGAGTGTTTTAAATTGCTCGTACTTAAATTGGGTAATCTAAACCCAAGTTAACAAAAGCTTTATAGGTAAGTGTTTGTTTTCTAGAATTTTATTGGAGGGAAAAAGTTGCTTACCAAGAATCATTTAAGCCTGAAAGATCTCGCCATACGTCAAGTTTCAGGACAGGGCCTTTGTCAGTAAGTTCCTTGGGTTTAAAGGTGTTAAAATCTCCTCGTTCAAAATTATCCTGCCAAATGCTTCCCGAAAGCTTCACATTCTTGGTCCGTTCATCGTCTTTACTGTGAAGTGCGATGTAGATATTGGCATCCGTACCGGCGTTACGACAATCGCCGGTCTTTACCCGTACCGTATACGCTGCCTGATGTTTATCTTTATCTCCAAATTCCTCTAGGAGTTTGCTAAAAAATTCACCCATCGTTGTTCATTTCTCCACCAGAACCTCGATGATGAGTACACGGTGTCAGATCGGCTAATGAAGGGGTCGTCGCATTGTGTGCTGTTGAAACGTTGTGTTGTCTTATCGGTGGAAATTTCGGAATCAGTTTGTAAAAATCTGCTTTCTACTAAGCGCCCCCCCCCCTTATTCCAACACACACACACACACACACACACACAAACGCACATCGAAACACAAGACCAACTCCAAGTCACTTGAGTCTAACTCTACGTAGAGCGTGTTAGAATTCAGTGTTTCGACTACATTTACTCAGTTGAGGCGAACTGACGATAGGCCCGTTCACACATAACAATTATGCGATTTGGATTGATATGCAACGATTTTTTTTTTAGCGAACATTCACACACATGGACAATTCTCGCTCGACGGCAAGATTTAATAAATCGATTCTTTTTTTTCTTCATCTTTTTTTTTCTCGATACCATTCACACTCACAGCGCCCGGCAAACTTTGGCGATTGTTCTGAAAAATGGCAAGACTTACTGCAAATTTGATGGCGAGGCGGATGGCGAAGATTAGTGATTTTAAAATCTCTTTTTTTTTCTGTAGGTGTGAGCGCCCCTACTGTCTTGCATATAAATGCGAATTTATAAACATCCTCGCATCTCTCACCCCCCCCCCCCCCCCCTTTCCTCCTCTTTCTCTCTCTCTCTCTCTCTCTTTCCCTTTCTTTCTTTCTTGAGTCTTTTCAATATACCATGGCCGCTTTGCGTTCTTATCTCTTCTCACTAATACCACAAACGACTACAATCTCACCGATTCGGGGTAATGTAATTTTGTGTTGGTCTATTGTCTGTCTGGTGTCGGTCTCATTCTCTCTCCCTTTCTCTACCTCCAGTCAAAATATATTTAAATTGTTAAAGAAACCTATCTCTCTCCTCTCTCTTTCTCTCTCATCTCACCTCTTCTGTTCTATTATCCTCTCTCCCACTCCGTCTTTCTTTCTTTCCTATATGGATATGCCAATGTTATGGTAATCTTCTCCCATATTATTTACTCATATCATATTATGATGGATAGAACAGACACATTTGTTGCTCCTTGAATCTCCGACAAACCCACACTTTCTTGCTTAAGGTGTTGTCTTACGAGACACTCAAGAACAAGTAGATTGATGATCGTGGCCTTGTCATGCGTTTCAAGTGTACACCAGCAATACTATCAGAGAGAAGTGTCATGCGTTTCAAGTGTACATCAGCAATACTCTCAAAGAGAAGTGCTAGCCCTGTCTGCCTGCTGTTTGTCTTGGTGGATTGCCACGTTTTGACATGACTTTGACATGACTTTGTGTCACTGATGCTAACTTGTGAAACACTACTGTGCCCTTAGGGGAAATAAACGAAATACACGATTAACAATAAACAAACTTTTACTGCTACTACTTATACTTCTACTATCATCACTACTACTTCTTCTACTACTTCTACGACTACTACTTCTACTACTACTCCTACTTGTACTACTTCTACTACTACTAGTACAACTACTTATTCTACTTCTAATATTACTACTACAACTACTACTACTGATAATAATGATAATGATGATAGTAATTGATGGAATAAATGATGGTGATGATGATGACGTTGATGATGATAATGATGGTGAAATTACAAATGATAAACTACTCCTGATAGTAATAACGATACTATTAAAATAATGGTACCAGTTGTTTGATTTACAGGGCTCTTTTTCTTTCAAACAAAGCGGTAAATAGTATTGTAATATATAAGATAGCATAGATGGATACCGAGAAGAGATTGGTCCAGAGCTCGTCATGTGATATCGATTGCGAGGATCGTAATTGTTACATTTCCTGGCCGGTAACTTTCGGTGGTTATATTCACCAGCTGGTGAATTATATATTTTTGAGGACTGTTTGTCACCAGTTACACAAATTACACCAATACCGAAGGGCAATTTTTTTTTAATCAATATTTTATTTCTCGAATTTTTGTTTTTCCTTGACATTTTTTTTTCACATTTGTTTTCTTCCCCCAAAATGCTTCTTTTTAACAAAAAAAAACGCCGACCATGTTTTTTTTTTTTATAAGAATTTCTTTGTTCAAGAAAAAATAAATTTCTCGAATTATCTCGAATTATTTTTTTGTTCGTCAATTTTATTTTTTCACTTTTTTTCTAAAAGTTTGTTTGTCCTTGAAAAAGAAATGGATTTTTTTTTATTTTTTAAATGCAATAAATTTTCAATAATTTATTGCATTTTTTCCCGCTCCCCAACATAACAAAATCCTCTGTGTGCCCATGCCTTGAGCCATAATGCATGGCCGTCCAGAGGATATTTTTTATGTTGGGGACCGGGGTAAAATGCAATAAATTATTGGAAATTATTTGCATTTTCTGTGTTTTTTTTAATTTATGGAAACTGCCTCCTACCCTAGCCCCCGCTGCGTACAGTCATGGTTCAGTGACAAAGCAATGGCCTCGTAACTGTGAGGCCCCAGGATAAAAACCGTGTCGATGTGCTATATTTAGTGCCCTTTTGTGGGGCATTCATCCTCATTACTGTCATTTATGACTTAAGGGCGTAGGTCCCCCAGTTGATAAGCATAGTAGTATACACATGCTTTAGCAGTCACGCAAAACACACATTGGCAAATTATTATTCCCTCAAATCTGAGAATGTATACTATTATCTAGATCTATTATTTTTAAATTATTTTTAAAATAATTCCATAAAATGGAGTAAAACGAAAATATTCCAACTATATGAGCGACAGTGTAATTATCAAAGATAACAAGTAAAATATACTAGGACGCCACCGCTCGCATAACGCCTTCCGATCACAAAATCGTATCTTATATGGCTGGAGCCCCAGAGCGCGTTCGTTTTTGCGGACCAGTAATTGCCATGAATCCTCACCAGCATTTTAAAGGAAGACATGTTATAATACGTCATCATATCTAAAGATTGATTACCCTCATCAATCACAATGACAATAGCATGAATTTGATACCTCTCAATTCTCAAGTAGTCCATATCCATCAATCTTAAAGTCGATGTCGGTTTTTGTCACAAGATCAATGTACTCTTGAAATGATCACCTCGAACATGATACACGTTACCAGTGGCGTAGAGTGGGGTCAGTCGTGAAGGGGCCCGGGGGCCACCATTCTCAGTCTACTAGAGTAGCGTTTTTCAACCTTTTTTTCTTATAGTCACGGCACCCTTTTAGGAGCTAAAAAGTCTCCCGTCATCCCGATTCAAAATTCATCAAAGAGGTTTTGTTTTCCATCACTCGTACACATAGACATACGGGCACGTTTTCGTGTGATTTAAGTGGGCAGTTTGACTAGACCTGGAGGGCATATATACCCCTTGCCTCTTTAGGGCGGAAAAACTCTGCATTCTAAAGTGAAACGGACACACCTATATACATGTACTCTCTATGTCTCTTTTTCTCTTTGTCTTCCAGCTTTTACTCCCATTTCCATTTCTTTTTCTTCTCTGCTGTAGGCCTTCACTACATCAAGCACGCAGATTGGATCATCCCAAAGCTTTTTTTTTCTTCTCGATATTCTTGTAATGCACCTCTTACAACAGATGTCGTCTAAGACTTACTATGTTGTCCTCGTGTAACTGATTCATAAAATAATATAATCTTTGAAGAGCGTGCGGGGGGGGGGTGGAGCCACTTTATCTCCTTATATTATCTCACGTTCTTTTTCCTTTTCTTCATTTCTCTCCACGCTCTCACCTCTTTCTTTTTTTTTTGCCATTCTATTGGGAGGGTGCACGTAGCTACGCCTCTGTACGTAACTTGAGGACGATTTCTATGTAGACAGTAAAATAAGGTATTGATATTGGCCTTGAGTTGGTTTCTTGAAAGTCTTTGCGATCGTGTTAGAGGGGAAATGAGAATGAAAGACAGGGATGAACAGACGTATGACATTTCTTTATATGCATGCATCCAGAGAATTGTTACTTATATCCCAAAAAACAAGAAAACTATTGTCTAGAACTTGTGTCTGAAAGACAGGTCCTAATGATGATCATTGGGCGCAATCTATCTACATGAAGGTTTCGAACTTGTATTGACCCCTCCTAATGTTGTGACACACAATCGAATTTACATCCGGTATTATCATATCTCTCGAGTCAGTCAGCTGATTTTCTCCTTCTCCTCCTCCTCCTTGTCCTCCTCGTTCTACTTATTTTCATGTATTTATCTATTTATTTATTTATTGTTATCTTTTGGGGGATTTTTAACCTTGACACGAATCTCTTTCTCTTATTTTCTGCACTCTCCTATAACGCGCAGTGGCGGATCCAGGGGGGGGCACAGGGGGCACGTGCCCCCCCGGCCCAAAAAAATATGTTAAAATCAGCCCTAAATTCGCCCAAAATATACCGAAAAAAAGGGGCGTGCCCCCCCGGCTAAACATTTTTTTTTTTTTTTTTTTTTTTTTTTAATAAAAAAAAAAAAAAAAAAAAAAAATTGCCAATGGCTGACCTAAAAAGGTGACCTTACCCCCCCCCCCCCCCCCCCAACGAAGCAAAATGTCAAATTAAAAAATTTCGTGACCAAAAAAAAAAAAAAAGTGTCCTCTTACCCCCCCCCCCCCCCGCTTATTCAGCGGCTGGCTGAGTCGTTGCGATTTTTTCGGGACTAAAAAAAATATATATATTCTCTTTCCCACACGGTGCCCCCCCGTGTGCCCCCCCGGTAAGAAATTCCTGGATCCGCGCCTGACGCGTGTTACCTTTTCTGAAAAGAAATACAGTCTTGTATATAGCATTTGCCAGAGGCGGCGATCCCGGGGGACAGGGGACGTGCCCCCCCGCCCCTCCCCCGGAAAATTTATAAAAAGTGCAGAAAAAAAATGTATAGCAAATACTGACTAAAGACGGCAACACGGTTTTAGGCTCTGGAGGGCCCAAGAGTGTAGCGTTTAGACAAATACAAATGCAAAAATCTTCTCGCTCGGTAGCTATGCTCCATCGAATAATTTCCTTTAAAACGTAGAAGTTAATATTGTAGAAAAGTGAAGTGTGAAAAAAGCATATTGCTTGTTTGTATACTACCGTTTTGCTAAGGAATGTAAATTTGTAATACAACAAAACTTCAAAAACCTGTGAGGGGGTAGTAACTTCCATCACATTCCTTGATGGTCATCTGATCGTCGTTTAATGCCTAAAGCCTTGAGCTTTCAGGGGCTCCGCCCCCTGGACCCCACCAAGGGCCCTAAGGCAGCCCCTTGATGTTCACATAATCGTCATTTAACGCCTAAAACCCCTGAGCTTCTGGGGGCTCCGCCCTTGGACCCCAATCCAATAAGTGACCTGCATGCCAATGTCACATAATGGTATCAAAATGATGATCATCTGACCGTAATTAAATGCCTGAAACCCCATGGACCCCACAACAATTTACACTCCACTTGCTTCGTTTGCTTTGCTCTACCTGACGTAAATACTTTAACCCACCGCCACCACTTTGAAAAACGTTCCCACGGGGCCTGCATGTATCATGTAAGAGTGGAGGTAATACCCCCCCCCCCCCCCCTACCCCCAGGCACGTAGCCAGAGTTCGATGTTTGGGGAGGCACATACATGTAATCGATCGAGGTAAAAAAAAAGGGGTCTAAAAAAGTTCAAGCGATCTTAGAAATTGTAGAGGGGCACGTGCCCCCCCCCCCCCTCCAACGTTTTTGCTCATTACGCCACTGCTTCCTCGTCTCTCGAATTTCGTCCCCCCCCCCCCCCCGGTCATGAAAAAAAATTGCCGCCCCTGGTATCTGCACATAAATGTCAGTGTTATTTTGCTAGAGGCACATGTCATAGTTTGTGACCCTAAAATTTGGGTCAAATATAGTGGTTTCCATTGAGAAAGGCTTAGGGCTGTGCGAATCTACTATTATGAAAAGGGTTAGCAGTGCGTTGTGTGCTCATTCTGTGCGTGGAGTTTACATTGTCTTGCTGAATCGTTCTGTGTATCCCGCTTGTCAGCGATCTATTGTTATTCACTACGCTATACAATGGACGAGTCTGCTCTGCTTCGTCGTTGCTATGGACCGTAACTACGATCAACAGGATCAATATAAACCCCTCCTTTCGGACCCCATACGGAGCACGAAATACTATACACAACCGGTGCTTGAGGGATATCATGCCTCTCAGAACCTGTGTGTTTACAGTCGAATCCACACGGAAAGAATTGTATACTTTTCCTCAAAACTGGATTTAAAGACTCTTTTCAGCAAAGGTAAGATGTCAATTTTCACTAAAATTACACATGACATTATGTTCTGTATTACGATGCTAGATGTATGTGTAGTTCCTTCATCACCATCTAGGACTCCTATATATATTGTCTGCCTTTAGTACGTAGGGCTTCAAACAAAGTCTACTTTTATGTGAAAGAGGTACTTTTGATAATTGTTTGTATCAACCTTTTTGTGGTAGTACAGCAATCATTCAATTCAATTAAATATACAAATCTTAATCTTTTGTTTTGCGTGTGTGTGTGTTGTTCATTTAGTGGTTTTCTCTACTCTGAAAAGTAATGTGTAGATCTAGACTTTCAGGTCAGTAGTATCTGTATCTGAATCTGTATTGTTAGGTCAGCAAAATGTCTGTTCAGGACACATTCACGCTAACTTTAGTGACCCATAAGCGGTCATATCTCTGAACGCTCTTACTGCTATAATAGTCATACCAAGACCAGTCAAGTTAGATCTGTCATTATCTTCATATCACACCTTATTAAGCCCATCTTTGACTCTATAGGGCAAAGTTGAGAATTAGTATCAAGCCCAATAATAGCCATAATTATGATGATAATAATAAAAATAATAATAGTGATGAGAACGATAATAATGATGGCGATATATATATTGATAATAATAATGATAAAGATGATGATAATAATAATGACGATAAATCTACTACGTACTCATATACCCAAAGACTCTTGATCAAGATTCGAAAATAAATATTTTAAATATAACAGTTCGACCGATAATCTACTGGCAATTAATCTTGAATTTTTGATGAACAGATACGGTTTCAGCTGTGTTTGAAACCCTCATAATCACGGAAACTGTATGTTTGTGTATCCAACCAATTATATTCAAATGAAAACACCTGTTCGATTAAGTTCTGAGAATTTTTTATTGATTCTGTAGGGTACACATTGATTGAAACCTCGTTCATTACGTATACCTTAAAATTGATAATATCACCATTTACTTCCTCATATTTATTACGGGCTGAGTTTTCATCTCTCATTAAAAATTTAAAAATTTAAAAATGAGGTAAACAAGTCTAGTATGTAATGCAGGCAAGGTGGGAAAGGATAGTATACTCATTATTCTGATTTCATTCTGGGAAATCAAATCTATCAAGTGTTATTACATTTTAATGACTTTTAAGAATGTTTCTACTTTTTCTTGTTGCATTGTGACATTATAAAATGGCATTCGCAACGGTTATTATTTCATTCTAATTAATGTCCTAAATTTCTATTGTACTAAATTAGTACAATAGATCTCTTTATTAGAAAAAGAGATCTGTGTCTTATCTTCTTGTACTGGCAGGATTTTACACTTGTCCTTGAATGCTGTGATATTCTTAATTGAATCGGATATCTTTCCCAGAGCCGAGCCTGGATTCAAATATTTACTTTTCATGCTGTCGTGAGTGTATAGTATGTACACGATAGAAGCTTGACAACATAAACATGATCGTAACAATTAGCATTGAGATGTCAATCTTCTCTCTTCTATACACACATCCGGGGTTTTAATGATAAGATAAAACACTGTTTTTTCTTTTCTTAAGCAGCAGAATGCTAAGCGTTATGCAACTTAGGAATAGGAACGAAATACATGTTTGATTGTAATGATAAAAAACGATCGAAGTAAATTTTACAACCCTTGCAGTTCAGTCTTATGATGTTTAATTGTTGAAATAGGATCTTGTCTTCATGGCAACATTTCCCCTCATTGGTTAATCTTCAATTTTATATTTCTATTTTCCACAGTTAGAAACTGCTGAACTTAGGGAGGAGCTGTTCCAGTATCTCCAGGTGTCATTTTAGATTGACAGCGTATGAAGACGTCATGACAATGGTGCATTCAAGGAGTGCTATTATTGGGACCAAGACCAATCGTCTTGGTCCTAATACAGACCGAGCAACGACAGGTGGTGGACATAACCGAGCAACCTCAGTCTTAAATCAGGGTACTGTTAGTCTCATTGACAAGTCCAAGTTCCAATCTGGACAAGATCTGTTGGTAACAAGGAGTGATTCATATTTGATTCGTCCTCGTGAGAGACCAGAAGATATCTGGAAACGACCACCACCTGATTTTACTCTTCAAAGATACATGCCTAAACCTCCCAAACGTAACACACGTGAATCAATGCAACCATGGCGATGGGGAACATTTCCAGGTGAAAAGAAAGTCGCCCGGACCATAGCGGAAAAACCCACTGTGACACTTCCAAAGATTCTACAACCACCACGTCCAAAGAGTAGGAAAATCCTCACTAGGTTTAAGATACCTGACTCCGATGAGGCTAGAAAAGAAGCTGTTAAACAACTCGTACACCATAAAGAGAAGTTTGAGAATCCTCAGCCGCATGACTTTAGACAGGTGAGCATCAAATATCTTAAAGTATGTTATTATAGTACAAGTTTCTTTCTTTTGTAAGTGCTATCTCCTTGACAAAGAGGGTAACATTATATTTGATATTTAAGAATGAAATGAATGATGACATATGTTTTGACTGGAATTTTATATTACTGATGACAAAGTTAACCCTGTAGACTTTTGTTTTTATCATACCTCGTTGCAAACCAAACGTATGACACACATCAGCCCATAATACGAATTATATTTATATATCTATTATTTTCTATATTTATTTTATTTCATTTTATTTATTGAAACATATACAGGATAAGAATATGAGTTGTATAACTGTTTTACCTCTAAGTCATGGTTTTCAACATCAAACGTTGCATGAATTAGAGATAACAAATATTATATGACAATTTTACAATCTGCATTGATATTAAAATACAAAGAAAAGTGGAAGGCATAAATACGATACTCAGTATATCATGTATCATAGTTGCGTAGCCCACATAAGATTGTGGTATCTTATTTGACTCAATCCTACCATTATTTACGAAATGAGTCATCTTGATTTGTTCTTGTTTTTTCAGTATCCACCCCTGGGTCCACTTGGTTTGCCAGAGTTTCTAACATCCGAAGAAAGGGATCCTTACAACATCAAGTTTAAAACAGAGAACGTCGATATAGGTAAGTCAATGCTTTCTTCAATTGATCCTGCATGATAGTAAAGCTGAAATACTTAGGAGCTTCGAATTCATGCTCTCATTTATGCTTTCATATCATATATATATTTCTATCAATCAATTTGATAACTATATCTATTCTACAAACACCAGTTGTAATCATTTTTCTATCTGATTATATTTTTACAGTGTACGGTCTTCCTCCTCAACTTTCTGATCGGTTTAATGGTGATCAGATGGGTCGAGACGTTTTAAAACAACCTCCAAAGTATGAACAAAATTTACTTCATCCAACGGGCAAGTGGCCATCACCCTCCGGAGAGTTCTCGGTATTAAGACTTTACTGCTTCGCTTTGATTTTCTTATAAAAATAAGGCTTGGTAGCTATTATTGTTTGAACTGTTTACATATGTTTACTTGATCCTACTGTAATTGTTAAATACCAAACAAATTGATAGAATTAGATTAGATTGGATAGAAAAAACCTTAAGAGAATAGACATGACTTGATCTTTATCAGTGTTTTAATAAATATCATAAAGAGAATAAAATGCCAAATTGCTATACTAACCGTATCAGCAAAAATAACCCCTAGACAATAACCACCGGCAAATTACCCCCCGGACAAATACCCCCCCCCCCCCAACGACACTAACCCCTCGAGAAATTACCCCCAAGGACAACCACCCCCCCTTCCCCATCCCCCAAGGAGAATTACCCCCCCCCCCCGGAAAATTACTCTCGTAGACAACAACCCCCGTGGTCATTTCCCCCCCCCCCCTCACCCCTGTTCATTAAGGTAAAGTCTAAGTTTGTTTGAATAAAAGGAAAACATTCGGGGGAATTGTCCTAGGGGGTAACTATCCCGCTAGTAATTGGCCGGGGTGATTGTACAGAAGTAATTGTCCTAGAACCTGAACATCGTTTGAGCATTAATTATGATGGATATGATACCAATTTAAGCTATGAATCTTAACAGTACTTTATCAACTGAAAATCTTCATCATGATTTTCCTTTATAATAGAACTTCATACTACACATTCACTTCATTCATGCCTCAACTAATATCATTCATACACTGGATCTTCTTCACCACTTTCTACTTTTCTACTTCTCTTTCACTACTTCTTTTTTCACTACTTCTTCTTTTTCTTCTTTCTCTTCTTTCTCTTCATGGATTTCTTCTGTTGCTATGCGATCAATTAGATCAAGCGCTTTAAATCACATCGAAACTATGGTAACATATATGTCTCCTTTATGTTTGTCTTTGAATCCATAGCGCTATCGAGCACGGAATCGATCACCAACTACTGTTCTCATGGACAATGTAGAAGAGACTCTCACGAAGAAATGGGCTTTGGAAAAACAGGAGCGTCTTCGAAGAAAGAAGGAGCGAGAAGAAGCAGAGAAGAAACTTGTCTTTGAACAGAAAGTGGCTAGGGAAGTTGCCCATGTCACTAAGAAGACTAAAGATCTTGAGACACGGGACGTCGATGAGTTTGGTGCTTGGCATGATCATCTTCATATGAAGAATAGTCGTGGATATGATCATGGGAGCTCATATAGTACGATATCGAGTGATATGACAAGTGATTTATGAACACGATAATTCATTTGAAGGATATGATATAAAGATGAAGCAGTTTAAAAGACATCTTGTTATATAAGCAGTATCTGGGGGCACGCTACAAAAGTCCTATCTCGCACCACGGGGCAACGTGTCTGACACGGCCGGTTGTAGCAACTACTCCGAAGATCAAGAACAATTAATCTTGATCTAAGGAGACACGAACGAACGAACGAACAAGGAGTATCTGAACCGAATCGAATCGCTAATCACTGGATTTACGAATGACTCTGAAAACCGTACCAAGGCATCAATGAGAACCATATATTCTTTCAAATACTATACATCTCTTACATTTGTTTTTAAAATTTGGGTTTTGTTATTTTCAACGCTCAGTGGAAGGAAGATACTGACTTTATCATTTAGCAGATAATCTATTTTCATTTCGCATGATAGAAGCTAATAATACGAATGTGAAGGTAGAAGGTAACACTACAGAATTGATGCATGAAACTTTTTTGTTACGATAAGAGCTTTTTTTCGATTCATTAGACCTCTCGAACGGGTCATGAAATACGAATACTTGGATTCAGATTCAAAGTGAAGATTGAATTCAAAAGGGACATTATCTTTTTTGTCTTTCTAACATACTTTTGTTTCCCTTAAGCATCATGCGTATGTTCGGATAGTTCATTATAATCACTGTAAATTTTGAAGAAAGGTAGCTAGTTGCTACCCAAAATATCAGATTCACACCACTCTTACAAAAAACACTTTAGATGATATCATTTTTTCCAGAACAAAAAATAGATGATTTATTAAATCACACCAAACTGATTTTTTTTTTCTCGTGAAACATGATATCGATAACCAACAACTATCTGCAAAAAGAGTTCGAGGAATTCTGCTGAGTACAAATAAAACTTTTTAAACGGGTGTCGCTTAAAACTAGTGTATCAAAAATGTTGAATATTTTGAGATTTATCTCCCTCAAAAGATCCCAAGTCTAAAAGTATAACATGGGTACGTTCCTACAAAACTTCCAAAGATCCCAAGTCAAAACGAAGACAAAAACGAAAAGTCTTAATAAGTTTGGCACCCACGATATGATTAAAGTGTAATCTAATAATGATAAATCAAAAAAGGAAATTTAAATTTCTAACTGAATTGAAAGAAGTCTCATTAAATGAAATGGAAAAGAAAAAAAAAATCATTTGAGACCAGTTCAATGATATTGTTTGATTAATTGTTGATAATTTGTTTACATACTTGACCCTAATCATAGTTTATAAGTCCAAGCTAATTAAGCATTTCAATCAATCTCAAGTTAATGATTTGATTTGATTAGAGGATCACCTTTATCTATATTCACACCCGTGTGGATCACCTTAATCTATATTCACACCCGTGTGGATCACCTTTATCTATATTCACACCCGTGTGGATCACCTTTATCTATATTCACACCCGTGTGGATCACCTTTATCTATATTCACACCCGTGTGCAATTTTGGATGTGAAGTGCAGGAATGTGGTTTCAACGTCGTGCGTTTTGTGCCATTAATAAAGGCAGTTTGTAAATATATGTACTTCTATATATATATATATATATAAAGTATGAAAAGCTGAAATAAATTATGGAGTACGAATACTCAATGAAATGAATAATCTTTTTGTGTCGCTTTTTTCTTCTTGTTTTATCCCACTTTTGCGATAACTACGAAAAATAAAAGAAATATTTATATCAATCATGTGTAAGCTCCATAACCAGATATATAATTTACATCAAGTTTCTTCCCAATCCCCTGTTTTAATTGGATTGAATAATGGGGGATCTAAGAAGGCAACGTGACAACCGTTAAGATGTAAACAACAATTTAAGAGGTCTTTGATTGTTCACTATATACCCCCTCCCCAACTCCCTAATGAAAAAAAAAGAAACAAGAATGAAAACGATTCTGTCTATGGGGACCGAGCAAATTTCTAACTTTCTGTGTTTGTTAATTGTTTTAATCTGAACGCCCATCCCCCACCCCCCCCCCCCCCCGGCCGCTAAGTCCCTTTCATATTCTTTTAGAACTTCCCTGCCAGAGATCGCTTAGCAAACACTGAGATGTCATATTGTTGTCAGGCAAGACGAAAACCCTCCTTTTTTTCTGTCTTTCTTTCCTGAACATAGCGTTAAATTCAACAAGAATAATTGCTATGTAGTCTCGATGCATTACATTTTGTTCAAATAATCTATGCAAGCTAAAATAGTTATTAGAAGAACAAATGTAGAGGAAAAATAATAAAAACGATCCTAGATATTGATTCACTACTTAATCGTTTACAAGATTGCTTGAGCATATACGTGACAGCAATGAAATGAAACAATGAGAAAGAGATAAACCAAAACAGTTAACATACAGGGAAATATCGACGTTTTCAATATCAAGAGAATGATCATGATAACTTGCGTCGATCTCTGAAGCTTTTATCCTTACATAATCAACCGACTTCAGATGAGAAGCTACCATGGTAACTGTTACTTTGTCTCATCAAGTGTCTTTACAGTAAGCTTCTCATTGTATTTCTTGACTTCTTCTCCTTCCCATCCTGGACTCTCTAAGGATGTGAAAAACCTAGTAGAAGATAAGCAAACGGAGAAGATAAAATCAGGTGAATCACTGACTTAATCATCTATACAAAGGTCTCAGTTTTATGGCACGCGCTCTTGTTTGATTTCCTACATTAACCTACACGGGGGTCGGGAATCATTAACTTCAGACAAATACAATATGGTGACATCCTGGTGCTATGCTGTCATGTCATCCATACTTGTTCATATTTCTATGTTTTTATTATCAGGATCAAGAAGGAAACAGTAATATACTGATTTTGTGTTCCGTTATAAATACATATCCATATATCTAAATATAGTTTATTATGCGTAGTGATACTCTAATGATCAGGTAGTTATAGGCCGTGTAGCTTGACAAATACTGGTTAACGCTAGCTACGTCTTCTTTTAAACAACTGCACATAAACAAATGGACTTGATTAAAGGTAGTCAGCGACTTTATCTCTTTATGGTCAGCGTTCGCGAAACAGACCGAAGTTCTCCTCACGCTTCGGTTTCGCGTGTGTTGCACGCACGTAATTTCTGCGGTCGCGTCGTCGATTGGCCCCGAGTCAGCCCACCGGAAAGACACATACCCCCTGTCCACACAAAACATTTTCCGTGATTAGGCGTGATTAGTTATTGAGTTTCAGTTCGAAACGATGCCCAAACCTGCGTTTCGTTAGACTAGTTTCGTTATACGACGTATCGTTAGTGAGCGTCCACACTCACAATTTCATCGTAAAACTATCGCGAAACGGTATAGCTATTCACGCCTAATCACGAAAAATGTTGTGTGTGGACAGGGGGTAAGTCTCGTCAGTCTACACTCCCTTTAACCCATAAAACTTAACGGCACACAATGTATGTTAATGTACGATTAATGGTGAGTATGATATCAAAGTGCACCAGCTATGAATAGGAATCTGAGAGAAAACAAGTAACACTGTTCAAAGAAAAAAATGCCTATCCTGCTACTGTTATAAACTCCCCCGAGCGCCAATCATAGTAAAACAACGGTGTGTACTTGCCTTTTTATCAGATCTGTAATAAATTGCTTTTGTTCATCAGATGGTCCATCATGTACAGCTTTTAAATTCTTGTCGACTTGCTCTTTACTGAAGAAAGAAAATAAAGTTGATGTAAATGTTAAGAAAGAAATATATCGGATACATTTCCAGGAATAATGTGATTTGGGTATCAATTGTCACATAAGGTTTATATCCAAAGAACATTAATCAAAACTTTATAAAGGCCGTGATTATACTGATTGTCAGATCATATATCTTCTTTTTTTTTGTAACTTCGTCACAACAACAAAGCTAACACGTACCAAACCATCATGAAGTATAACTTCACCCATCCGATTGAAAGGCGTGTATTGGAATAAAAACTAATTTTTAAAGGGATGTCGGTTAGGTTGTACTTTATGACGGTTTCGTGCAATGATGTCCTGGTTACTAATCCTATTAATATATTTGAAGTCTCCCTTGACTTTCAACTAAAAAAATTGCCAGAGGCTAACCCAACAAAGCAACAACTAGTGTATGCAAAGTGGTTTCCATCAAAAGAGTTACCATTATTTATAGCAGGTGTTTGAAATGGGTGGTAAACAGGGGTCAGGGAGAAACGCATGAATATATTGAATACATTAAATAAACAGATGTATGGACCGAATGTGAACCGTGAATGGTTAATACCCGTCACACCAACGGTACCGACACCTGACTGAACATGTACCGTAAAACATGAAAAAGCATCTAAAATGCACTTACTCTGTTAATAGTATTATTATAAAGCACATTAAACATTATGGAAACTGTGCTATTATTATCATAAATACAAAACAGCTCTAGAATAAGAGGATTAGAACCTATACCTATCCATTCCAATGAGTGTTAGTGGAACAGCATTGACGTGTGAGATACTATATTTCAAAGCCAGCTCTGATAAATCATGACCATGTTGTTTACAATGTGTGACGGCTAGTCGACAAGCTTTCTTGATTTCAGCATGTGCAGGATGCCATGATGGAGGCCCTCTAGCGGTGAGTAGAGCCATTGACAGGGGGGATGCAGATATTAGACCAATGTTTCGTTCCTGTTCGATAGAAAATGCTTTATAGATACATTATTTTATTCATATGGCTTCATTAGAAAGTGTAAAACGTATTTTTATAGGTAAATATTTCAGTGACAGTAGAGCAAAAAAATACATTCAATGTAGGAAATTGGTCTAAATATTACGGAAGTAACCTAAAATATAAACATTACCGAAATGCTCGGCATTTAATTTAGTTAGTTATACTTATACAAAGCTATACACATTTTTAACGCGCGGCAATACGAGATAGTTTTCAATGAGGCTTTCCATGTGTATTTGACTATATTATGAGACGGCACAAAATACAACCTTGAGAACGAGAAGAATTGGGCTAGGCCGAAATAAATGAAAAAATGGATCCTTATTGTAAACTCACTTGGAAGAATGTTACGTGTTGAAGAAGTGAAGAGTCATTGAGACTTAGATGGCAGTAGCTTAACACTGTATCTATCTTCACTCTACTCCGCTCTACAATGTTCCTGTTTAATGAGAAATGACAGAAAATAGTCTAACTTAAACGAGAGTAGCTTAACACCATGTATATCATCATTTTACTCCCCAATACGATACTCAAGCTTGCACAACTATTATTATTAAAAAAATGAATAACGAAAATAGCAAGAGAATTATAGTTCACATCACACAAATAAGTCAAACCTATTATGATCGGACAAGAAAGAAGTACAGGTATTACATAATAACTATAGACATTTTACATAAATAAGTTCCTTTATAAAGGTAAATAGGACAAATTTAGAAAGAAAATGCTTTACATCATATGATATTTAATATAAATGTTATTCATTCTTTTGTCGAAAGTTGATGAAAGTATTGATATTCGTTATTATTCTGGGAAGCTAGAGATCTCGAGTCACTGACATCCCTGTCTAGTTGAGTTAAGTTTGTGACATACCTTAAGACTTGGATTGGATATCCTGTTAGACCGATAAACTTAGTCTTGCCTTCTTCTCTGATCTTCTCTAATGCAGGAAGAGTCTCATCTATTATCAAATCTAAGCTAGAAGCAAATTCTACATCATGAACCTGATAAGTAAATGTAAAAAAGTAGATAAAGCTGTTAGATTTCTTTTAATGATCAAGATAATTTGATACCGACACAGATTTCAAAGTCAGTCTGTCAGAATGCATTTTCAAATAATAATTTCAAAATGATTTGTGTCCATGGCTCTGGTCCACAGTACAATATTAATTTGATTAATCATTAATATCGTCTACATCTTTACGCTCTCACGCCTCCTGTTACTAGTTCTTCCTATAAGCTGAATTAGTATTCACCTGAGTGGGGGTCATATCCTTTCTTGCTCATGCAAGGTCTTCGCTGTGAAATTCTCTTTCTCGATAGGTTCGAAATACCAGATAATAAAAATGCTGAGAAATGTATCTATTTGATTCGACATATAGTTTATTGTTCTCTTTCATTCGTGTATGCCCTATCTTACCCATGTCGTTATATAGTTTGTGGTAATGCCAATATATGTATGTGATTTCCTTTTTCCTTTTCGCATAAAGCACTTCGTGCATTTGATTTCAACTTAATTTTGCACCTTACCAATCTCATATATAGTTGAAATTGACGAATTACGTTTCTTTCATGTAGATAAAGTCATATTTATTTTGATATAAGGTCATTTTTCATCTAAACTCGGGGGAGGGGGAGGGTCAATCGTTTCGAAAGTATCTTTGATCTAACCCCGAACATCAGATTCATTTACAACCATTTACCTGAATTAGATCAACATAGTCAAGCCCTAGACGTTTGAGACTTTCATCAATACTCCTTGTGACTCGGTCTGTAGAGAAATCAAACATTCCTTTCACATCTAGTTCATACCTTCCTACTTTAGTTGCTATGTAGTATGCTTCTCGAGGAACATCTTTCAGAGCCTGAAATAGAATAAAGCAAATCACCTTGTTCAACCAACTTTGAAATTAAACAAGGAAATACAGATATTCCAAACAAGGAATATAGATATTCAGCTGTTAATCGTTGAATTTCCCTTTTGATAAAGAGAGAAGATTGTAAATAAAGCTTTTTACCTTTCCTAAGACATCTTCTGATTTGCCTTGACCATAAAACGGTGCAGTATCGATATAGTTAACTCCACCACGAAGAGCGTGTTGAAGAGCTGCCACGCCCTGTTCTTCTGGTAGATCAGCGTCATAGACACGCCCAAGGGGTGCCGCACCTATCATTTAATAACGGTAAATTAGGACCATAAAATGATTGCAATTCTGTAAGTATAATGAGTGTTATTTTCAAAATCATATGAATCATTTAAGAATCTCATTTGAATTACATTGGGTTTTATATACCTCACTTAAGTAATCCAGCAATCTGATTGGTCGAAATTGCATTTATAAACTTTAACTGTTCCTGTAAAAACAGACCTATTTTCCCAATAACCATGGTTATTGGGAAAATAGGTCAGTCTCCATGGTTACCCCATAGGTTTACATGTTAAAAAAATGGTTTGAGCGATCGAGGATACCGTACGTGTGCGAAGAATTGGTCGGTAATTTCAATACAATTGAATCTCGATCGATCTTACCGACAATTTTATCTTGCATTGTTGACATGAAGACGAAAATAAACTTCCAAAAACAAAAAAACAACATCTGCCGATAGATCTTGATCTAAGTTCGTGCCAATATGCATTGCAAAAGTAAAAGAAGGGCCCGATTAATGGAGCAGCCGCGAATCATCAATCACGCGAAGCAGTTTTAAGTCCATTTTAATGTATATATTAGAGAAAACTGTAAAGTATGGTAACAGAGCGCGATAGCCGCGCGGTTTAAGGCGCTGATTTTAGTTACATCACCTTTTGTACGCAAGAGATCGAATCCCATCTTCGACAAAAGTTTTTTTATTTTTTAGTCTATTTTTTTTCGGCATATAAAAGTATTAATGACTGCTTTAATATTCGACAAATAGTTGTTTTTATACGCTCTCGGGAAGGTTACAATTGGGCTATTGCCCTCGGCACGCCTCGGGGCAATAGCACAATTCTAACCTTCCCTTGAGCGTATAAAAACAACTATTCCTCTCAAAGCAGTCATTAATACTATACTATTACATACCATAATATTATTTACGAAACTTACACATTATATTCAAGACATGACTACCAAAGATTTTAAAAGAAAATGGATGTGAATTAGGTGATTGCCAGCAGCCTTTCGGTTGTTTATTTTTTATTGCTACAAACGGCGTAAAATTTTGCTGCATCATGAATAAATAGGAATTAATTTAACCAGTGTCTTCTCAAATACGGGTATAATTGCAAGAAATCATGTCACACCATTTCAATTTCAATGTTTACTCTACAAACCCAAAAGATAAAAGCAGACGCCTTCTAATAACCATTGATCTCCCCGAAAGCGCTATTTATTTAGTTTAACATTTTTCTTCTGTTTGTTTATCTTACCGAATCCAATAATGGAGACCTTCATACCAGTGTTACCAAGATCATAGTAACGCATCTTCTTTATTCGTTCGTTGTCATGGAAATCATTGACGTAAGTTGCTGACATAGTCGTCGTTCTGCTCGTAAAGAATATTCCAAATAACGGATTAGCCTATAATAGATAATAAATGAAGAAAAGGGAAAGTTGTTGGATACCGGAAAAAGGAAATACATAATTATGTTTATCAGATTTATTAAACCTACAGACGACTACCCGTATAGATACCATCTGGAAGTAGATATTGACCATTGACTATATTATTGGGAATTCTACTTAAAGTCTGAAGCATGTAGGTTATTCCTAGGAAAGAGTATTAACATATTATGCAGACCAAATGTTAAACGGTTCATAAACCAAATATGAATAAAACAAAGCATTACAAAGAGCAAAACTTTCAACCAGGGTGCTGCGAAAGAAATGCAGTTATTAAGAATATGATTTGGAATAACATCCATTACTGGGGGAAAAAGTATTGAGAAACCGCATTCGTTTCTTATAGTGAGACAACAATGTGCGTAGACTCTGTTGATTTGTCTGTTCGTGGCTTGGTGGGGCTGGATGCTATTCCCCCCCCCCCCCTTAATAATAATAATAATAGCTCATATTTATAATGCGCCTAATACTACGTTTCTAGGCGCGGAACATATTATTACCCCGGTCAACGGATTCAGGCTTACCCGCACACAAGGTATGCACATTCTCCACTCCCTGGGGAGCATTCCAGCCAGTCGCCATTTTACAAGCGCCACTTGCTAATCAAACCACATTAGCTTTCGCATCCTACCGGGTACCCATTTTAACACCTGGGTGGAGAGTGGCAAATGTAGATCAATGTCTTGCCAAAGGACATTAGTGCCGCAGCGGGACTTGAACCGCGGACCTTGTGATCCACAGTCCGGTGACTTATCCACTCGACCACGACACCTCTACATAAAGTGTCAATATTAAACCATTACCTTATGTCCGGCAACCAGGTGCCCGAATATAAGTACCTGAATACCTTATATTGGGGCAGACAGCCAGGTGCCTGATATTGTGGCAGACTCTCTCTCTCTCTCTCTCTCTCTCTTTATCTCTCCCTCTAGCTCTTTCTCTCTCTCTCTCTTTATCTCTCCTTCTATCTCTTTCTCTCTCTCTCTCCCTCTCTCTACGCCCCCTATCGCTCCCTCTCTCTCTATCACATACACACACACACACACACACACACACACCCACTACCTCTCTACCCCCTCTCTCCCTCCCTCTCTCTCTCTCTCCCTTCCTCCCTCTACGCCCCTATCTCTCTTCTCTGTGAATCACCTCCTCAAAAACAAAAGGCGGAAGGATGACACGGAAGATACCATTCGTGCTCAGAGTTTCAAACTAGAGTCCCATGAAATCAAATAATGACTCTTTGACCTGTATAACCAGGGAGTTGGAATGCAGTACTCGTCTTTCTATTCATCATGACACGGTTGGATAGCTAAAGTATACCTTTATATAATTACGTATATCCTGAAACCAGTTTAAGTACTCCGAGTTTGCTAGCAGCTATGAGATTACATTGTCAATGAGAGGATATGCATTGTAAAGTTGACATACCTTTGTAGAATTCTATACCGCCGCAAATGTTAGGTAGTCTCTCAAATCTGGAAAAAAAACGATTTAAACGATATAACCTCGACATCTAAACTTTGGATCGCCCAGTTGTGAACGAGATCGAGTTCCTGTGATTTGAGTAGTAAGTTCAATGACGTGTAAACTATACTGTGTATATGCATGCTACGTAGTGCCCTCGATCTCCAGCCGTACGTACTGGAGCTTATACAATGTATAGGGAGTATTTCTGACTATATACGTACAGGCATAAAAGATAATGGTTAGATTATCATTGTAGTAAGTTGATATGTTAGTAAATACCCAAAGTAAAACAATGCCTTATTTGCTTACCGAGCTCCCAGGTAATTATAGTAAACATGTGCCGAGCACAAATTGTTATATCCTATCAAAGAGATACTCTTTGATCCTATTATACATGTACACAAGTAACTAGTATGTATTTCTGGTCTATTGGGTTATATTACAAACGTGTATTTGAACTCGCGTGCCATAATCTGTAAACCAAACATCTATTGCAATATAATATGTGTTATATAAAGCGGTAAGCAATTAAGCGTGGATCGCTTCTGTTATGGGTTGCATACCTGTAATAGCGTGAATAACTCTGAAAAGCCGCTAAAAAGGAAAATGGGGAGAAAAAACAAAAGACTAAAAAAAGAAAACATGGAAACAGAACATTAAAGGGATTTGGTAACATTGTTCAGATGAGAGAAAATGGTGCTAAGGTAGTGACTTCAATGCTAGATGTACAATTAAAGATAATCTGAAAGTTTGAGTGAAAACAGACCATTATGAATGACATAGATTGCGAAAAACTGATCTGATCGATTCCTTACAAAAAAAATACACATTTTGTAATCACCCTTCAACAATGTTACCAAGTCACTTTAAATATGATGGGGTGATGAATACACGTATGTTGAATTTTCGTTTACTATCTCGTTTACAATTTTAGGGGGGAAATGGAAAATTTGTATCATCAATATAACAATTAGTGGATAGTGAGGCAAAGTCGTCACAGACTCACGAGTATTTTGAAGCTGCCAATTTTTCTTGTGATTTTATTCATAACTTTCTTATTAGTTATCCGATTTTGCTCAAACCTTTTTTGATTGGTTTGTCTTATTATTCTGCTTCTATTGAAAGTAAGTTATCTTTGGAGTGACTTGCCCTTTTAATCTTTTTCTTTTCCTGGCATCCATGTGGCTCACTTCAAATCTTATTGTTGTTTTGTTTTCATCGTTTCTTGATTTTATCCTTACCGAATATATAATACGTCAAACTTTTGATATTCGAAATCATCGGAAAAGAAAAGTAACTTCTTTCCCATTCCAAAGATTCATATGTTCATCAAAAAAAAAAAACTCTTCTGCACAAAAGGGAAAAATTATGGAGGACGAAACAATATAAAAAGGCAGAGTCGCAACATTACATTACCTACCCAGCCCTGGTAGTAAAACAGAAATACTCAAAAGTCCAGTCATTATTGAAACAGCATAAAGCAAAACAAAACACATTTAGGTCCCCGATTTATATCCCGAATTCAAGTTACTAAAAACTTAAAATGCACAGCATGTAGCTTTTAATTTAGAAAAATAAATATGAATAAGATAACGACAACATTATATACTTTGAAATATGATTTTCCCATTATTTTAACTTGCAGACGACCATCCTACAGAGCTAAATTAATCTGTCCGTCATGCTGCCTTTCTACCTCCTACTCGCCCTCTCCCAAGTTATTGGGATAATAATTCTCATCCTGGTTGGATACTGGACATGCAGGACAGACACTAGGAGGCTATGCATGGGATGGATCAGGCAAAGAATTCAACTTACATCCACTATTCATGACAATTGGTCTTGTGTTTCTATATGGAGATGGTATGTATAGACATAGATAGGGAATGGTAACTCCCAGTTCTCTTTAGATAAATAGGACCAAGTATACTACGGATCTCTCATGTCTCAAGATAACCCTAGATGATTGTGTTCAGCCTATGGTGGCGCTATCCACCCTCTCCCTCTCCCTCTCTCTCTCTCTCTCTCTCTTTCTCTCTCTCTCTCTCTCTCTCCCTCACTCTTTCTCCCTCTCTCTCTCTCTCTCTCTCTCTCTCTCTCTCTCACTGTAAAATGCCGGTTAGATTAAGATTCAGAAAACAAAGTATACCCAAACTTGTTTTCAACGTAGTTCTCTTTGACCGCTTTGATTGTAATTTTCTTTCTTCTAGCAGCATTTAATAGATTTAAGCAGATTTTGAAACAAGTTTGAAATTCCAGTGGGAACATGGCCTGTACTTGAGGTTTTAAACAAAACCGCGGATGTCGGCTTTAACCCGTAAAATGGTAGTTCCTTTATGTTTTATCATTTATATCTAGGTAACGTTTGTGTAACATGGATACAATATGATAAATCGTTCATACCTTATGTTTTATCATCTATATCAAGGTATCTTGATCTTCAGGGTTTTTCGACACAACTCCTCATCCAAAATCAAACTCGTCCACCTGGTCTTCCATAGTCTCGCCCTCATCTTTGCCTGTGTCGGTCTCAAAACTGTTTTCAACTTTCATCGTGTCCAAAGCTTTCCAGACATGTATTCACTTCATAGCTGGGTCGGATTAAGTGCTTTTATCCTATTTGCTTTACAGGTTAGTAGGCCTACTGTAAAATAATATCTTCATATTTCATAAGTAAACGCATAGGTCCATGCTCTCGTCAATAATTGGACTCAGTGAGTGCCACGTGAAATAAGTGTCCTATAATTTGTTCACTGAAGTTCAGTAAATATTGTTATGACTGCAAAAAGTACGTGAATAATACTCCGTAAGAATCTACACTTACAACAGTCAACTTTATGTTTAAGATACTAACCGGTTTTGTTTTGGACCTCTAATCAAATCATATGCAAATTGTTGTGAAATGAATTAATTTCCCTTTTTACACATGCAAAAATATATCCATCAGATATAATAGACAGTGAATGAGAATTCATTTTGTCAATATTATTATCTGATAACGTATATAAATGAAGACTGATGTACACTATTCTATTTCAAATAAATATTTAGCTAGCTCACGGTAGGAAACTTCCTGATAAGAAGTTAAGGGACCGATGTGTTGATGAGATCACAGTCCATAACGGGTTTAAGATCCTTTGGCTTTTTTCGACGGTAACCGGGTTTTAAACTCACGATGAGATTTCGAAGATCCAGACCATTTCCATTTCCCCTCCCTTCTGTGCGAGGCCAACTTGTTTCAGCGCCAACCAATGAAGGACGTGGTCATGACAGTACACCTTCCTCACTGGAGTGAAAGTCCGAACTCAGGCTTTACGTTGAATCCACGACACAAATCATTTGCTAGACAAAGGAAATAGCAATACAGTTTAATATTGGAGATTAAGGTTATCATGAGACATCATACTCGCTCCAAAAAAGAAGATTTAAGAAAAAATCCAAACATAATTAAAGGCAAGCCAACATCTTTTTTTGCTTGGCACCGATTCTAACGTTCCACTCACGTCACTATGAACATGACGGACAAAGAAAGAGGACAAACTATACAGTTCCTCAGGTAGACAAATGAACATCCCTACACTGCTATTATGTAAAAATGTGTAGAACAGGTGAATATGCATGTGACACCTGTTCTACACATTTTTAAATAATAGCAGTGAAGGGATGTTCCTTTGTCTACCTGAGGAACTGTATATTTTGTCCTCTTTCTTTGTCTGTCATGTTCATAGTGCGTATTGGTTCATGCTGTCTTTTATTTGAGGCCCGTCCACACAAAACAATAGGCCACTTTTGTAATGTAACCAAATGTAATGCATAAGTCTTTGAGAAGTGCCTCAATACAAATAATTTCAATCACCTGATCCGAACTGCATACATTAGTTGTTGCCAGGTTGGACAAACCTTATGGCCTGACCTACATTGCAACACTTAATATATGCAGTTTGCATTCTGACTATTGAAATACTATTATTCTTATCAGGTGAATGAAATAATTTGTATTGAGGCACTTCACAAGGATAATTATTGAATGATCAGTTATTTCATGGGGATACCAATTAATTTGTATTTTACCTGTTTATATTCTTGTGTATTTATCTATTTTGTTTTTGCTGCTGTTATTTGTTTTATTCTTACCAAACAGGGCCTCATGAAAGACCACCAATTGTTGATATGTGCCACCCTTTATAAATATCAGAAATAAATAAATATATAAATAAATAAATATATAAGTAAATAAATAAGCTTATTACCCAACGTGATCTCAATGAACTTGCAAGAAATCGACTCAAGTGCGATTTTTATATGCTATACCCTAATGCCCCTAATGGTACTGTCGACACAATACTAAGGACTTTTAGATTTGCACAACGACAACGTGGATTGCTACGATCGACGTCCTTTAAATGCACTGGCTTGAATGGACGTCACATAATATCATTCCACGCAAATCTAAAAGTCCATAATATTACGAGTAGTACATGTACGTACCGTGACATTGTCATGTCAATTCGCACGTTTCTTAATGGAATCGCACAAGATTGATTTCTTGAAAGATGTTTGCTATTGATATTTAACAAATATGAATTACTCATTACACCTCAAGTTACTTGTTATTTAAAATTTAACAAAAAGTATTTACAAAGAAACAAAAGTTAGCGTCTTATTCAAATAAAATTAATGCATTTGTGATGGCGAAATGAAAAAGTTGAAATTTAATTGAATAGAAAATGTAAATTTGTCATGCTGGTTTAAATGATTTACTCGATTCTGTAATTAAATCCAACATCTATTTTAAGTTGATATTTTTGACTGTTTTACAGTGGATGACTGGGATAGCATGTTTCTTGTATCCTCGACTACGTGATGAGCTTCGTGTAACCTATCTTCCTCTTCATCGTTACATTGGTGTAGCAACGTTTGCCATGGTGATTGCAGCTGCATGTGCTGGCATCAACGAGAAGCTCTTCTTTGTCTAGTTAGTTTGTCTTCTTGTCTTCCAAATATTTTTTTTTAAACGCGTGAAATGGTTTCTTATCTTCTGTTATCTATCATTAAAATACATGTACATCTAGTTTTCGTATTTCTATAAACGACGAAGCATGCTGTGACTGCATGATATACTAATGATCCCATCATCTTCCCACTTTATGTCTACCCCCCCCCCCCGTGTTTCCCCCTTCTCTCTCTCTCTCTCTCTTTCTCTCTCTCTCTCGGCTCTCTCCCACTCTCTCTCTCTCTCGATTTATGTCTTCGTACTCTCTGACTCTTTATCTGTCTCCCACTTTGTTCTCCGCTCCTGTTATAATAAACGCATCCAATAATTTTCCTCATCTTTCTCTTTCACAGCTCTGGAAAAGGAGACTCGTTGAAGTACTCCGCCTTGCCACACGGAGCATACATCGGGAACTTTCTCGGCTTCCTCATCCTTCTCTTTGGGCTTATTGTGGGCTATTTAGTCTCCAACTCTGACTTCAGAAGACAGACCTCCAACCCAGCTCGTGATGGTATGGAAGAAGGGACGCTCATGAAAACAACGGATCAAAAAGTGAATTAAACAACTACTAAGCTTCCTCTTTTAATTACATGTATGTAAATAGGCTTTGGGAACAAATTCACACAACACTATGTGTTTTTAGTTTGTCGTTTACTTCCTCTACGTCCTCGAGGTAATATTTTTGTTTGGCAGGAGAGACATTTTGCTCATATTAAATACATTTTAGGCTATTCTGTCATAAATATTATTTCGCTTATAAATATCTATTTAGAATTCGCAGATATCAGCATAAATTATACGCCCTATGTTTCAACTCATTATTTCGCTTGTGGTTAAGGTTGAGGGTTTCGCGCCTTCTTCCTTGTAATACAAGTTCTTTAATTATCTTTATGTTCCTACGTATATCTTGTATTGCTTGAACAGATGTCAAATATTTTGTCAAATTGACTGGAAGAAAATAAATGTTGATTTGAATTGAATTGAATTGAGTTGATAATAATTCTACCCTACTGATTATTTTATAGACAATGATCACTTATATAACAAACAAAAACACTTTTCAAATTAACCACCGTACTATCACAATATATGAAAAGAAACAATGGGCAAGTTTTGGGATAAATAAAGAGTATATATGTATATGTGTATATGTAGTCATCCAACATTCGTGATCGTATATGTGGGAAAAGGACTGATAATTCGTTGCAAGATAATACTACATGAAGTACCCTTTGCCAGTTTTGGCACGTTACGATTTATTTTCAAATATTTAAAAGAAAACTCTGATTAATTACTTTTGCGTCATGTATTGTAAAGAAAATAAGTTTTAAACTAAATGAAAAATACATAACTATGTCAATTGAAGGTAAATAATTGTGGCTTTATTGACAAAAGAGTAACTTGTATATTGAACAAAAGCGAGAGGTTGCTGGTTTGTGGTTATGACTTGTATGTAGGTACATGTATGTATAATTGCATTGAATATATTGAATGACAATGCCTATAAACAATTATAGATCAACTCCATGGCCTGTGGATGTTTTAACATTATAAATAAGGATGACTGTACTATTGATTATCTATTCGTTGAATACCTATAACGTCATATGTAGTAACGGTATTATAATATATATATACATGAATGCACATCCTGCAATGATTAAACATGTATTCTTATATCTAATGGATTTGAATAATCAATGTCGTTGTATTTAATTGGATGTATGCAGAACCCCTCCCCCTTTTCCTCTTTCTCTCTCTATCTTTATATATCTCTAACTCTCTTCTCTGTCTTTATCTCTGGATGTTTCTGTATTTGAGTGGATGATTGCAGATCGAGCCCCCCCCCCCCCCCCCCCCCTTCTCTCTCCCTCCGTCTCACCCGTTCTATCGCTCCCCCGGCCCCCCCACTCAGAGGTCGGAATGACCGCATGCGTGTTGCCAAAATGTCCGTTAAAGGGGTACTTTTCGTGCGACAAAGTCCGGCCCGAGAATTGTAAAAAAAGGGGTGTATTTGACTTTTCACCCGGAGATTTCTTTAAAAAGGGGGTGTTTTTCTTTTTTTCTCTCATCTCTTTGGACTCCTGAGAAATTATTCCGAATTTAGGGGGGTACATTGAGCATTTTTCCTGATTTAGGGCGGTCTCCAAGGCAGGAAAAGCCTGCGAAAAGCCCGCGAAAGGGGGGTTCGGAAATGTTGGCAGTCCTCAGATAGGGGGTGCTTTCAAAAAGAGGGTACGAGCATATGCGTACCCTAAATAACACTGAGTGGGGGGGCCGGGATCGCTCCTACTTTAATCACTCCGCCACTGACTCATCAACTCTGGTTCACCAAACATACCTAATATATATATCATGACAATTTTTTACATACATGTTCTTTTATAACCTGATTTCATCTCCAACTTATTAAGCACCTACTAATGTGAATGAAGACAAAAACAGGAAAAGTTGATGCGTTTCAATGTTTCACTTTATTATACATTTCAGCCACATATAGTGAAGGAAGGGGCACTCAATCGGAGAAACAAATACAGAATGGAAATATACCATCTCATCTCATACTCACATTCACCCTCTCACATTCATACCAAGGAGAAAAACAAAAAACAACAACAAGACACTCGTGACTGTTCTCCCTACATATGAGAGAGAACAGACAACGAAGGAGCAATTGTGACAGACAATAGGCATGCTACATGATATACAAAGCAGATCTATGTACTCTGTAGCATAACAGTACTCAATAATGTGAGGTGATGGTAGTCTGGTCTGCAGTCCGTGTATACTTACTGTGCAGCCCTTCACAATCAACACAGACACAGAGAGAGTGTAATATGCTTCACAACATGCCCAACAAGAAGCAGTCAAAACATACAAAAATCTAACAATAAAATCTACTTTATCAACAATATATCACCATAACAACATAGAAAATCTTTATCGAATCTTCAAGGCCATTCCTATAAATCTCTTTTTAAAAAGTCAGTCTCTCACTCCTCTCTATATTCATAAAATTTATCACCACATAAATGCTGTCTTGCTTCATCATGATTCAATACAACATAGCTACACATGATGCTGCTGAAGTTAGCAGCTTTAACTTTTTATCATGAAGATTTATAAATCCAGTACTTTCACACTGACCAAAACATTTTCATAGTTTTTTATCACATTATAAAATTTCTTTACCATAGTGAAATAATTACTTCTTAGCTTTTGTACAAATATACATATATTTTAATTACGCTACCAATACATTTGGGACCGACAATAACTGCTTGCGTCTTCACAAAGATGGGGCACTCAAATATTAATTGATTTGGACAGCCTGCACACTGGAAGAAATGTATATGAAAACAGAACATCTTACTGTTCAATGAGGAAATAATCTTTTATCTATTTCAGCTTCCATCCATTACATGTAAGATCCATAGAAATCTAGTTTGTTAGTGATAGGAGTTGCTTTTACTTGCTGGATTCGTGTAAGACTGTTCATCTTTATTCATATCTTTTCACTGGAGGTCTTTCAAGAATAAAGTTTGATTTCAATCAGATTTTCAAGAATAAAATCCTCGCATTGGTAGGTTTTTGCCTAAAAATTTGATATCAATATAATAATAATTACTTTGAGATTAACATAACCATAAACTACTTCACATTTCTAATTGAAAGGAATCAAAAGAAATTGTTTTTAACATGTATTTTCTAGATTGTTCTTGTAATCTCCATGTAAATAAATAATAGTACACTGGATTTATTTTGCACTATTGAGCCTCACCCCTACTTCAAAGAGTTACATATATACATGTATCTTCTAATTTTTATGATGCAAATCTTTTTTTAGGGAAAACATTCTTTTTTCCTGGACACAGTAATATGTATCTCCTTGTCCTTTTGTTAAAGATAGGATTCAAGTTTTCTTCATTGATTGTAGTTTACAATTGACATTTCTTCTATGACGGACTGAATAACAATTCATAGACAGATGCTACCAACCAACAAGTTATCACATATAACCTTTGATTCACAAAACAATCAAATCAAATATACAATCTTTATCACTGTTATATTTTCTACTTTTCTAGAGCAATACAAGTTTGAGTGCATTAAGTTTCATTCCAATCAATAGAAAAAGGCGCTTCATATGTTTTATCAATACAAATATGAATATCTTTAATCTACATAATCATCCCGTCAACAGGATATTTGCATTTGAACAAATAAAAACAAAAGTACGCCAATCTGAATAATCTTAGATTATTCACTTCAGAAAAAGAAAAACAAGTTTTTATACAACTCTAATTGAAACACCGTTTCTATACATCTGTCTCTTCTTTTATGCTAACTTTTCTTTGACCTAAAACCAATTTGAAGAGCTTGTTGCACAAAACAGAATACTTGAGGAAAATGTAAGACGAATCCACTGACACTACAGTATATTATATCATGATATTGTGGCTTGCTTTCCTGGCAATTATAAAATAAAAAGAAGAACAAGCTTGACTGGCAATATTTGATCACACAAGACAAATAGAAACATTACCAATACTGTCCACAGCTCACACAAAAATATACATCTGATCTGTACACCAGTAAAATTCATCTTCTAAACACCACTAGCACATTGTTTGTAAAAAGTAATACAAAATAATACCTACAGTAGTAGAACAACTATTCTGAAGTACATGATCAATGGAATAACAAAGCTCATCAACATTACATTACATTATGTGCATATTTAAGGCATAACTATATCAAGTAACGTGATATATTTATCCTCAAAGTTAGTGTTGAACTCTCAAAAACTTGCAATCCCTAATATAAATGTACAAGCTGAAATTGTAACACTTCAAGATTCAAGTGTGAGACAAAAAGGGTGTAAAAGAAGGAACCCTTCCGTCTCATCACCTACATGTAGTAGTGAGTGCTTTATGTTCTACATTCCTACAATACTGGACCATCAGCATAGCTGATCACAAAGCTGATCACACAGCTGACCCGCATTTTCTCTAAAGAGCAGTTGAAAATGCCAGCAGGTACCAGTTAACTGACGTCTTGTTGTAACAAAAGTGACGTCTCATTGGAACATTCTTAATACACAAAAGAAACAAATGAGATGCTTGGACTGGAGGGTAATACATACTTCCTATTCTAGTTTAAGTATTTGTAATATATTTGTGTACAATGTAGATCAAGGTAGATTGAAGGACACATTTGTTTTGAGATTCAAGATGGTGTCTGAAACCTGAAAGGATCGGGTCATTTTTATTTTGTTTCATTTGGATGAAGAAAAACCAAAATAATTTGGATAGGCTTGTATGTATGTCATGAAAAGGAAATGGAACACTAACAGAGTTGCCAGCATTTCATGAAAACTAAATTCTTTCTGAATTTCCCAAGTTGAGTTTTAGAATGTCAGGATCGTCACCTCAACCTCCTCCAGTTAGAGATATCTTCAAAGGGCAATATTGGCTCTGAGCACAAGACTGAGCATCATCATAAAATGTAAAAAGAAAACAAGGCATTTTACACACTAAAATGTCTCCATAGCTAATCCGTTAGTGGATGCACTGTGCAGACACAAGTACATACCTGGTACTAAATATTTTATTTTGACGCCAATGAAGTTCCCTGATATTTTCCCTGATTTCTCTCATATCCCTGACTAGAAGTGAAGGGATTTTCCAGACATGTGGAAAGCATGCACTAAGCACAGGATTATGGTCCCTCTGACTGTCTGACATGTAGTCTTATTGTACAGGTGTTCTTACATTTAGACAAATCTTCACATTCAGTTCAAGCAGGGGGGGGGGGGGGGGGGACAGTGAACCCACCCACCCACAGGGCACGGGTCTCTCATTATAAATAAAGATGGTCTGTCTGCTACCGGGGGGACAGTGAACCCACCCACCCACAGGGCACGGGTCTCTCATTATAAATAAAGATGGTCTGTCTGCTACCGGGGGGACAGTGAACCCACCCACCCACAGGGCACGGGTCTCTCATTATAAATAAAGATGGTCTGTCTGCTACCGGGGGGACAGTGAACCCACCCACCCACAGGGCACGGGTCTCTCATTATAAATAAAGATGGTCTGTCTGCTACCGGGGGGACAGTGAACCCACCCACCCACAGGGCACGGGTCTCTCATTATAAATAAAGATGGTCTGTCTGCTACCGGGGGGACAGTGAACCCACCCACCCACAGGGCACGGGTCTCTCATTATAAATAAAGATGGTCTGTCTGCTACCGGGGGGACAGTGAACCCACCCACCCACAGGGCACGGGTCTCTCATTATAAATAAAGATGGTCTGTCTGCTACCGGGGGGACAGTGAACCCACCCACCCACAGGGCACGGGTCTCTCATTATAAATAAAGATTACCCATTAATTGACATGATTCTAATAAATTAACATTTGAACAGAAGGAGATATAGGGAGATGATTCTAACCCTATGGTAAAGTAGCAGACTAAAAATACAGATTCTTTGAAAGAAAATGGTTCATATATAACCCTTGCTCCCTTCTTATATGCAAACTTGAAGCTAACCCTAAGGGGAAGAAAAACTTGTGCATGACTTCGAGAGAGTCCAATATGAATTGGTTTCATCCTACCTAGAGACCAATAGGAGTTGGTTTCATCCTACCTAGAGACCTTTTAAGTTTTAAAGCACGGTAGGGGGGAGGGATAGTGACTTCTACAACAAACTCATTAAGACATCTATTCATCCTCCTATTTTTGTCTTCATTTTTTTCAATAAATTTATGTTGTTTTGTACAACAACAAAAATAAACTTACGTGTACAAATATGATTTGAGTAACACTTTGTGGAATGCCTTTTCAAACTCTGTGCATTGAAGCAATTACATCTAACCCTTTTCAGTCATGATAGAAAACACTATGCACAAGCAACTCTGTACAGATGAACTAACTACAACACATGTGTAATACAACCACTACTTATGATAGATATAAAAAGGTTCAATGCCAACGAACATACATATATTAAATTTGCAAACTTGTCAAACATCATGTGTTAAGAGCTAATAGTACAGTCTCGATAGCTTCAATAGCTAGGTATATGCACTCCAAACATGAACCAGATTGTGGCTCTCCCTCTCTCTACCACACATCAAACGTCAAGTACGTAATATGAGCAGATAAGACCATGTTCATGTAACACAATTCAGGAAAATAAAACCAATCTTGTCTAAAAATCAAACAAGAAAATACTGATTCATTTCCCAAACAAACAGCAATCCTTCCATCCCTACCTGTATGTACCCAAGCTCGTAAGGAAACGTTAGGGTAGAATAAATTGGACGGTCATTCCTGTTTAGTTCTTGTCTTGCAGTATTCATCTTCATACGCAAGAGTGTGTTCCTTGAAGGCTGTAGTAGTCAACAACACAATACACATGAAACCAATGATGTCTGTCTTCAGTGAATTGCTTGCTTGGCTTGGCAGGCAGGATGAATTCAACCATCTTAGACTCCTAGCTCCGTGATAGATAATAAGAGCTTTGTTTGGTTTGGTAGGCTTCCCCTCACTACGTACGCACCCTACTGAACTAGGGAGTCATCCTTATGAAGGGGCTGCTTCTTCAGCCTCCATTGCACTCTCATCGGGGATCTCTCCTGAACTTCTGTCAAACAATCAGAAACAAGAAAGCTCTATCAGACGTGACACTTATAAAGCCACATAATATAACATCAATGCAGCAATATTGTAGACATGTCACTGTATGATAACTATGTACATGCTTGCTTTCTGGTATTCCAAACCAATTCTATCGGGACTATATACAGTATCAAATGATAAATAGAACTGATCTTGCGCTTGAAATTTGGTTAAATAATGCTTAGCAAAAATAATTTATGGAAATAGGCTTGTGTTGCCCTTCACACTAGATATTAAATATCAATTCACTCAATAATACAGAACAAAAGTAAATAATGTAACAAACCACAAAAATGTAAGCAGCAATTATTCTTTCATTTGATCTGTTGCTGCTTTCATTTCATTGTCATTACTTATATTGCTTTGCTAATAGGTAACTTCGTTGTCTGGGTGGCAGAAGGGCGTTAGCTCGAATTTCAGGTAAAATATGAAGCGTTAAGCAGAAGGGTGTTAGCACTTAATCGCCTCAAACTTTTAAAAAACTGACTTATTTTCACACAAAAAATTGTGGCCGTGTTCTACTATAACATTTCTTTTAGTCTTTTAAGTTTTAAACCAATTTTCGGGACGGAAAGCAGTTTAAATATAAAACAAACTTTGAATGCAGATAATTTGAAAAGTAGTTTTCGAGTCGCTAACGCCCTTCTGCCAGCCGGCCGACGACTTGTCCATAGCTTTATGAAAGAGGCCAAGGCTAAAAGCTTAACCAAGTCTAACCTGCAGCAGCATCAACCATATATCTGCCTGTCACATGCTATTACATGCTACACATCTCTCTTGCTCTATGATCTGCTTGGAGCCTGGCAGAGGAGTGTTAAATCATGTACTAGATCTAACACAGAGTTAAGGCCCTTTTGGCTCTGAACACACCATATCTTCAATTGATTATTACCTTGGAGCTTCCTGCTGTACTGATAGTGATGCCATTTCATTAACAGGCACTTCTGTATCTCCTTTCCTCTTCATTGAATCACGCATAGACATAGCTACAGTAGAAGCCTGATCTCGGACTGATGTCCAGTACTCGGCTATAAAACACAAACACACACAGATAGAAAGATATGATATATTATACTTCTATACAAGAATAGACAAAGCTGCTACAGTATAAGACTGATATACATGTATAGCTATAGTCTCGTTTTGACTGAGCTTTCAACCGAATTGACATAGGAGTATTTCCTTCAGAGTCAGAGGAAGAATGTTGGTAGCGGTTACTCCTCGCTCTCATCATGAGGTTGTGGGTTAGGATCTAGATTAAGTCTATTAACAATGAATATTAGCTATAGCTCACCCTCACGACCAAGGTATAATCGATCAATCCCTTTTTTAAAGAAAAATCCATAGAATGTTTTGAATACAATATATCTGTAGCTCACTCAAAGCCACTAGAATGGTTTCACAACCTAGATGTGTACTATCCGAACTCAACTCTACTAGTTCCAGTACATAGAGACCTAGGATATTTCTGTCATAGACATACCTTTTATTTACCAGAGTTTAGTAAAGCCTTATTCAAATATGATGCTGCTAAACCACTGCCTTTTTTGTTTTAAGGATGATGTAAAGTGTAATATGCTCAACATTTTACTATTTGATAACACAGAGCTAGGGTGAATATCTGTTTGTTGTGCGCAGTTGTCATTGATTTTGTGGTGGTTTACCTCGCCATACCTGAACAAGCCTCAAGTAACTCTAGGCACGAGGGGTCATATTAGAGAGAGAGAGAGAGAGAGAGAGAGATAGAGAAAGAGTGAGAGTGAAAGAGAGAGAGAGGGAGATAGAGAAAGAGTGAGAGTGAGAGAGAGAGAGTGAGAGTGAGAGAGAGAGAGTGAGAGTAAGAGAGAGAGAGAGAGAGAGAGAGCAATATAATGTCCATACTTGTATGCAACAAAGACGGCTGACTTACATTGTATTTCAATAGTCCTACGTAAGCACTCCACTGCGTTGGCATTAGGGACTCCATTGATAGCGTCTTCTGAGAGAGGTGAAGGGTCATCACCTAGGAGAGTCTGAGCACACACCTCTGATGCATCACAGATAGCCGTCAGATCATAACCGCCTTCTAAAGCTAACACCACTCTTCCATTCGCTAGTCCCATCACCTTACGGGTCATGTAGGAGAAACCTACAAACAAAGAAACATTGTCCATTATTACCTCACAGCAGTAAAAATATCAAATCATTTCAGTGCATCCTACCATACTTTATTTCATCTACATTCATCTCATCAATTTATTCAGATGAATCTTCAGTTGATAAATAATATAAAATAATATTTGTACATAATTTACAAAAGCAGTTTCATCAAATGTTCTTCTCTTAACTTTATACAAACTTTGAACTAGTCATAATGTTAATGTGTTGAATAAAGATCAACGTAAAACTGCATTTCACAGGACAACAGTTTGTAATTTTCATGATAATATGAATTGAAATTTCTTTACAAAACCAACAAGTAATGACAGAAATTCTAATGAGACAGAAATGTATAATCAAAGTTGGATTGACTTCAAGTTACATTTTAATAATCTATATCTGGTGGTTGATGAATGGTTGTATACTTACATGCTGGTGTTACTTTGTATCCCCCTAATGGATTAGGATGCCCATTAGCAGCATCAAAACCAGACGATACAAGCACAACATCAGGAGAAAACTCCCGAGCAATTGGCAGGACGATAGATCTGAAACAATACAAACAATAATCATCATCATTATATCAATCAATGTACAAATACATCAATGTGAATCACCCCATCAATATATAAATCAATAAATTAACTAATGGGGTCATTAATCCATCCCACCCTTTTGGTATATTGAACAGCTTGAGCAAGACTAATTGAGACCACCATGGCATGCTAAGTTTCTATCATACACACCTGAACGCAGCTATATATTCAGCATCACCCATAGGAGGGTTTAAACCACCATGAAAGGCTATGTTTCTATCATACACACCTGAACGCAGCTATATATTCAGCATCACCCATAGGAGGGTTTAAACCACCATGAAAGGCTATGTTTCTATCATACACACCTGAACGCAGCTATATATTCAGCATCGCCCATAGGAGGGTTTAAACCACCATGAAAGGCTATGTTTCTATCATACACACCTGAACGCAGCTATATATTCAGCATCACCCATAGGAGGGTTTAAACCACCATGAAAGGCTATGTTTCTATCATACACACCTGAACGCAGCTATATATTCAGCATCACCCATAGGAGGGTTTAAACCACCATGAAAGGCTATGTTTCTATCATACACACCTGAACGCAGCTATATATTCAGCATCACCCATAGGAGGGTTTAAACCACCATGAAAGGCTATGTTTCTATCATACACACCTGAACGCAGCTATATATTCAGCATCACCCATAGGAGGGTTTAAACCACCATGAAAGGCTATGTTTCTATCATACACACCTGAACGCAGCTATATATTCAGCATCGCCCATAGGAGGGTTTAAACCACCATGAAAGGCTATGTTTCTATCATACACACCTGAACGCAGCTATATATTCAGCATCACCCATAGGAGGGTTTAAACCACCATGAAAGGCTATAATGCTAAATATATTACTCATTGCGGATATAGTATCGAAAATAATATCGCTAGTGATATTCGTTTGTCTCGCAATGTGGTCAATAAGGAATCTAAAAGATCACGACGTTTCGTATGCTACTGCAATACTTCGTCAGGTGATAAAAACTGTTGTAAGCAAGGGGCTTTTATACTTTACGGGAGGACCGTAAAGCGGTCTAAAATTCGATCGATAATTGGAACAATAACGCCCAATGCCTATTGGTCGACGCACACGGTGATCGACCAATCACCAAGGCCGCTGGTTCGGCCGCTGGTTCGGCTGATGCACCAGGCCTATTGGCCGACGCATACGGTACTCGACCAATCAACGGGCCGCTGGCTCGGGCCGTCTGCTGAATGGAATCGACCGTTGTTGGCTGGCAGGACGGCGAGTGTCATGGCGGCGTATCGTCCGCATCCAAAATTCGGGGATATCGATCCCGTTGTCTCTGTTGAAATTATTAGGATTGAGACGGATATTGATAGCTTCTTTTACCCTCCGTGTATACCAATGCCGTTCTTGGGAAAGGCACTGAACCCCGTCCCAGTCTGGTTGATGCTGGTTGTCCCAAGCATGTTCGGCTACGGCTGAGTTGTCAGTTCGACGGAGTCTGACGTCCCTCTTATGCTCAGTGATTCTTTCTTTTATCGGACGGGCAGTTTCACCGATGTAGGATCTATCACATCCTTTACAAGGGATGTTGTACACAATGCCGTCCCGTCTATGTGGAGGAATTGGATCCTTGGGGCGTGTAAGTTGTTGACGTAGGGTGGTATCTGATCTGAAAACCGTTCGAATGCCATGGCTCTCTAGGCGGCGCTTGAGTCTCAACGGTTACCCACGCCGTTTTATACACAATACCAAGAATAGATCGTCGGAACCCAGGGATCAGAAGGTATACAAGACTTTTACAGTCTTGCCGTACATTGATGGGGTCTCCCAACAACTCAAGCGCCGCCTAGAGAGCCATGGCATTCGAACGGTTTTCAGATCAGATACCACCCTACGTCAACAACTTACACGCCCCAAGGATCCAATTCCTCCACATAGACGGGACGGCATTGTGTACAACATCCCTTGTAAAGGATGTGATAGATCCTACATCGGTGAAACTGCCCGTCCGATAAAAGAAAGAATCACTGAGCATAAGAGGGACGTCAGACTCCGTCGAACTGACAACTCAGCCGTAGCCGAACATGCTTGGGACAACCAGCATCAACCAGACTGGGACGGGGTTCAGTGCCTTTCCCAAGAACGGCATTGGTATACACGGAGGGTAAAAGAAGCTATCAATATCCGTCTCAATCCTAATAATTTCAACAGAGACAACGGGATCGATATCCCCGAATTTTGGATGCGGACGATACGCCGCCATGACACTCGCCGTCCTGCCAGCCAACAACGGTCGATTCCATTCAGCAGACGGCCCGAGCCAGCGGCCCGTTGATTGGTCGAGTACCGTATGCGTCGGCCAATAGGCCTGGTGCATCAGCCGAACCAGCGGCCGAACCAGCGGCCTTGGTGATTGGTCGATCACCGTGTGCGTCGACCAATAGGCATTGGGCGTTATTGTTCCAATTATCGATCGAATTTTAGACCGCTTTACGGTCCTCCCGTAAAGTATAAAAGCCCCTTGCTTACAACAGTTTTTATCACCTGACGAAGTATTGCAGTAGCATACGAAACGTCGTGATCTTTTAGATTCCTTATTGACCACATTGCGAGACAAACGAATATCACTAGCGATATTATTTTCGATGAAAGGCTATGTTTCTATCATACACACCTGAACGCAGCTATATATTCAGCATCACCCATAGGAGGGTTTAAACCACCATGAAAGGCTATGTTTCTATCATACACACCTGAACGCAGCTATATATTCAGCATCACCCATAGGAGGGTTTAAACCACCATGAAAGGCTATGTTCACGTTGTATCCCAGACCTGCACCGCATCCACTCTGTCAATAAAACAAATTAATAACATTATTTTAGAAGGCAAATTATCAATTCTTATAAAAATGAAATCTCTTGGAAATATACACAACAGAGAACATTATAATTTTTGAAAGATTTCAAGCAGAAGAATAGAAACAAAAGCAAGAGACATATACAAAAAAAGTCATATATTATTGGTAAAGACAAATCACTATAAAGTAATAATGAAATTAACTAAAAAGAGTGAAAAAGATCAAATATTATTAGGAAAGGAATAATGAAACTAGGGAGAGAGAGTGAACGAAGGATAGAAGATTGTGTCGAACATTACCTCATCTGGTGCCCCTGTGCCAGGGAAGAAGTTACCGTTGTCATGGCGATGTAATGAGATGTAGAGTACATGTGGGTCTTCATAGAAGATCTTCTGAGTAGAGTTACCATGATGAACGTCCTATAATACAATACAACACAACATTGGTACTTATACTAGTGCTCTTACACTAACTCTATCACAGCGTTTTATCAAATGGGGCCTGTCACCACGAAATGAGTCCAGTTGGTCAAAAATTTTATTCCTGTTTTTAAGTATTATATGAATCTACATTAAGTAAGCTTTAAATTAAGGGGTCACACATTAAAATTGATAAATTATATCCAGAAATATGAACAAAAACCTAATTGGACTTTATAAACAATGGGATTACCCAGTTTTTAGATAATTAGGTGTAAAGTTAATGATGCGTAACATATAATAGTCTGGTCAACAACAACATAGCAACAACACACTTCCCATCATTCGATTTCAATGAAACTTTCAACAAACAAAGAATTTAATAAGTCGATTTTTGGAAAAATCTTAAATGTGGTAGGTGGGTCAATTTTCAGTACATACACACTATACATCGCTATTACTACGATTGAGCCTAATGCGACACTGGACTCATTTCGTGGTGACTGGCCCCAAATATCAATTAAAATAAAAATCAGTTTAAAACATAAATAGCAATCTTTTTCACATATTTTCAATTCAAACTACAGCGATTGATTTACAGAAACAGAATCCCATAGGTTAAGAGCAATGGGAGGGGGGCGTACATACCCAGTCAATGATGAGTATCTTGTTGAGTTTGAGCTTGAGTCTTAGCTGTTTAGCAGCTATAGCAATTGAGTTAAAGAAACAGAATCCCATAGCTTGTGATGTTTCAGCATGATGTCCTGGTGGTCTTACGATGGCAAATCCATTCTTGAGCTCTCCTGTAGCTACTTTGAATGCTAACTCAATCACTGCCCCAGCAGCCTAGTAAGATACAGGACACAAAAATATCACATCAACATTGTACACCTTTTATGTTCATATATTCATTCTATCACTGCTTCAAAAGCCTGGTAAGATACATGACACAGAAATATAAAATCAACATTGTACATCTTTTATATTCATTCAATGATATGGATCGGTTGACCATCAACATGAGTACCAATGTATACAAAAACATGGGAGATTATAGCGAATGGAGAGCTGTGATTCCGATTGACAACCAAGACTTTCATCTCAACACAGAACATGTAGCAAAGCAAATAGGTCTATTCAAACCTGAACACTAACCACACTATCAGACTGATATAACTCTACATCCAGTTAATGGATACAAAATAATTTGATTGTATCAGACATCTTCATAAGATTTAACAGTGCATTCAAGAATGTTAGTCTTGGTATCTGCATCGACTCATAGACTTTATAATCCATTCAAACCCAACATTTGGTTCGAGCCACGTGTACATTGGGTTACAAGATTTACAAGGTGACAACTACATGTAATGTCCTTTGTTAACGTTTGAGCTTTATACCCACGCTTATACTCAGTGTTAAATGTTTGATATACATACAGGTAACAGATACTTACTATTCTGACTGCTCCTGGTGACTGGATATCATGCCAAACTGTGTCTGTATCTACACCTAGACCTCCACAACTTAACCAAGTGAAATTCAACTTGGGTATCAGAGCTACAAGAAAATAACACATTGCATCATTCATCATGTATTCTTATGTATATAACAATTTCAATTAAAGGACTTTAACAATTCTTATAAGCGCAACCAAGAAAAAAGTTGACAAGAATATTTGTTGACAATTAAAATCTAAAAATTGCTGCCGTGTTTCCTACATCCTACAAGCGAAGAAAGCACTTCTTTGAAGTTATAAAGCTCATGGCATAATTGATTTATATCCCATTTATAACAGGTTGTTCTAATTCTCCATTGTATACTGGAGCTGTAAAATACATTGACATCAACTGTAAGAATACAAACTGTATTCTGACATCTACACACTGCACATAATTACATGAATATCCAATGGGTATAAAGTGGTATAGTTAAATTCATTACATAATAGACATTGTTGAACTCACCCAGTTTACGGCTGTCTAACTTGGCTTTGTGTGTCTGGCTTGTACCAAAGAATAACGTGTAGCCTTCACTGTAATACAAATTAAGAAAAGAACATAACAACATCTCAGCTACTCTCATATGTATCAGTCTATATATATTCAAATGAAATGAACTTTAGTTCAACATTGTAATGCCAACAGGTAACGTTCTATTTATAAAATAGCAAAATGCAATATTTCAACTGATATCTCAACAAAAATATTTTGAAAGATCATGATTTACATCATCATAGACATTAAATTAGCTCAAAGAATTTGAATTGCATATCCTAAAGTGCCTTTAAATTGTAAAACAGCTTTAAATTTATGGTTTAACAATGTCTTGAATACTAGAGATTCATAAAATTTACAACATTTGAGAGAATAATAATTAAGTTACAATGCTTTTGAAAGAAATTTGGTCACATTGGATGCATAATGAGCAGCTTTTATGCTCTATGTAATGTATATATATACTTGAAAATTATTCATATTTTGAAAATGATTGTGAAAGAGTAGAGGCTATCTGACAGAACTGTAATGTTTTATGTAGAGAAAGAAAGAAAGGGAGAGAGAGAGAGAGGGGGGGGGGGAGCAGGGTGGACAATAGGGAGAATGAATGGTTTGAAACAAAAGCAAATTGTTGTCATATTTGTAAGCTTTTCTCACCTATGGCAAGACTGGAGCTCTTCTAATGATGCTTTCCGCGTCCGTATACGCTGAAATCAAACAAAACAAACAAATAGTTTATTAGCATGCTTGACGAGATTCAGAAATGATACAAAGATTAATATTTTATCCCCCCCCCCCCCCCCACCAACTATCTGACTGTAGTCTAGCCCATATGCTCTATGATCACTACTCTATAATGTAACTGACCCCCTCCCTACCCACTATCTGACTGTAAGATAAACTCACCTCACATCTATTAACGATCCCTCTCTCATGAAGTCTAGCCCAGATGCTCTGTAGACGTCCTGGATGCTCTGGATGGTTCTGATTGTTTCCACACTGGCATTGATGCTTCAACATCAACGTATCGTACGCAAGGCCTACACGCAGACAAATAACAATAAAAAACATTAATGATGAATCAGGCTCTCATTCAATCACTGGTACTGAAATGTTTCAACTTCTCCAGAAATATTGAATAATAATAATAAAACTGTTCTTGATTTACTTGGAATGGCATTCCTGCATAATTAAAATTTATTTTAATAGAATACAAACTTTGAAAATTGTTTTCATACAAACAAATTAAAAGATTCTGATTCATTAAAACTCTGTTGAATACAGTTTGTCTCGATTCAAGGTAATTGACTATGGACTTTCATTAGAATCAGGTAAATATCAATATATTTAAATATAAAATGACAAATTCAAGAAAAAGGAGAACTTGGGTTTCAACTTTGTTTCTTCTAAAATATGCATGCACAAACATGAAGTAAGGATGCTTATGGTTTAATGCATACAAGATGTGTTTTAGTCTTTATTAATCTTAGTATTGTAGAAGTTGACATATACAACAGGTGTTACATCTACATGTAAGTACATGAAACAGGTGTTACATCTACATCTAAGTACATGAATGTTATGTCTTTGAACAACAACAAAAATATATAATTGAGATATGAATAATCCATGTGATAAATGATTCTCTGGTACCTGTATAAAATTTGAATAGCACATAATGTTGAATATTGTACTTAACCAGTAAAATATAAACATGTTGTCCTAACATCAATAATTAGGATCTAGCCTTAGTATTATAAGTACTAGCAAATATATTAAAATATGCAATTTGAAATTATTCTGATAGAATAAGGGTAATGCATTCACTACTCCCATTTAATTTTTCAAACATATTTTCCTTGTATAATGAAACACATTCTCAGTGCTCAACCCAAACTCCAATAGAAAGCTAATTACAATATTTAATTGCTAAGGAATATGTTATCTCTACTATATGTTATCTGTACTAAGCCTTTAGAATGGCTGTGAGATACCTTCTAATGAGTTTTCTATCTTCTCTCAAGCTTCTTGATATTTGAGATCAGATGTTACAAGCCTCAATCACCATTATCCTGATTTAACATGAACCTGATATGTAAATATATATGGGATTATGTTACACCTGTCATATAATGAGTTCATATAGTGAGTTCATAGCAATTAATGTCATCCACCTTGATCATACATGCAGGCTGTCAGTCAGGGGACATAACCTGTTTTAGGTACTGGTAGACAGTATCATTTCTGTACGGCGATCCTATTTCTTCCTTACTAGTCCAAGAAAACAATCTGAACCTATGTTAAACTTCTCCATTCATGGAGGAATCCATATACAGGTGTACATATAATTATTACTATGTATTGGTTGAATTCAAGATACATGTATGTGGTAAATACCAAGGTTATTCAGACATAACAAGATTAGTTTGATGATTTATGCACAAGACTTGTTCATCTACATGACGGCACTTTTTTGACATAGTACATGCATCTAAAGCAAGTACAGATAGTGTTATTGTAATTCATATCAAGCTGTTAACATGCACTGTCATACCACAATGATGCATACAAATACCATGCAGGAATATAAAAGACGTGTTTGTATATAAAGGGTAAGGGGTGTATATACCATGCAGGAATGTAGAAGAGGTTTTGGTATAAGGGTAAGAGGTGTAAACACCTTGAAGGAATACATTGGTATAAGGGTAAGAGATGGAAAATAGGTTTTGGTATAAGGGTAAGAGGTGTATATACCATGCAAGAATGTAAAAGAGGTTTTGGTATAAGGGTAAGAGGTGTAAACACCTTGAAGGAATACATTGGTATAAGGGTAAGAGATGGAAAATAGGTTTTGGTATAAGGGTAAGAGGTGTATATACCATGCAAGAATGTAAAAGAGGTTTTGGTATAAGGGTAAGAGGTGTAAACACCTTGAAGGAATACATTGGTATAAGGGTAAGAGATGGAAAATAGGTTTTGGTATAAGGGTAAGAGGTGTATATACCATGCAAGAATGTAAAAGAGGTTTTGGTATAAGGGTAAGAGGTGTAAACACCTTGAAGGAATACATTGGTATAAGGGTAAGAGATGTAAAAGAGGTTTTGGTATAAGGGTAAGGGGTGTATATACCATGCAAGAATGTAAAAGAGGTTTTGGTATAAGGGTAAGAGGTGTAAACACCTTGAAGGAATACATTGGTATAAGGGTAAGAGATGTAAAAGATGTGTTTGGTATAAGGGTAAGAGGTGTATATACCATGCAGGAATACATTGGTATAAGGGTAAGAGGTGTAAACACCTTATACATTGGTATAAGGGTAAGAGATGTAAAAGAGGTTTTGGTATAAGGGTAAGAGGTGTATATACCATGCAGGAATACATTGGTATAAGGGTAAGAGGTGTATATATACCATGCAGGGATAGGATAGGGGTGTATATACCGGTAGTAAAGGTGTGTTTGGTACGATTGTGATCATGATGATGATGGTTGAGTGAGAGTGAGGGGATACCAGCAGCAGCAGGTGAACTGCGTACCCGCATCAACGGACGATGGCCACCAAACATTCCTGATCATGATTACAAGAAAGAAATGCTCATTTGGAACAGACATTCTACTCATTTGCAGAAAAAGAACAAGAAAGGGAAAGATACCAAGTGACTAGAATACACACCAATGGCTTATGTAACTTGCAAAGTAAAGGAAGAAACAGAAAGGGAGAAAGGTGCCACATTTATTGAATATATACCATCCAGTAAATGATGTTTGACGTGCATTGCTCAATATCCCTCATACATTCCATAAGCACAGCAGATTTTATTTCACAAAACTGACAAACCAAATTTTCCTTTTATTCAGGATTTGCTTCTTTTTTTTTTTTGCTGTGTATTTATATCTAGTCAGAAAAATTAAGACAAATTGTCTATCAAAATAAAACAGAACAAACACAAGAGAAGTGAAATTAAAAGGAATTCTTTGTTCATTGTTTTTTTGCTGCCCACCAATTAAAACACTGACACACAAAGTGCAAGATATGAAACAAAGAATCAATACCCATGATAATATTCACACTGATAAACACAAAGCCACTACAATCCAGTACAGAATCTATGTTACTGAAACCACACAGATGAAGTGCACATACGTGTATAAATGAGTGATATTGCACTGCACATCAAGTCACAACAACAATAATATAGAGGAAATACACAACAAAGATAATAGTGATATATAAGAAGTGCAATGACCTGCTATGTGCTAAGGGGCACTGTAGGGAAGAGAATGTAAACACATGTTATTTACAAATACTGAGAAGAAGAAAAAGGTTTAAATACTAGGGGCACAGTCAACCATACTAAAAAGGTGATATAATTTTTATTCATGAAAAATATTCTTACCTGTTTTGGTCATTGTTGAGGGTCTTAGCATGTCTAAATTATCCTGTAAATGAAAATACCAAAAGAGGAAAGTATATTACAAATAACAATTAATGTAAAGTTTTTGCACATTTTTCTTCTTTTTTCTTTCATTAATTTCTTTCCACTTTTTATTCAGATACTTTTTGAACAAAATCTTTATATGTGACTCTCTATTCCCCTACATTCTCCTAAAACAGGGCCATGTACCCCCCCCCCCCCCCCTTTCCCGGCTGCTATCGACTCAAGCTTCCTTGCTTATGATAGTTGGCCTCTGCATTTATCTTGATTATTTTTACTTACCTCCATACTTTCAAGCTTTCAATTATGCATTTTTTTAAATTTAATTTTGTGTGTATTAAGTTGTCACTCTTTATGTAAATCAATTATATTATATACTATTATTGTTATTTGAATGTTTTATATTTGATTTATCAATAAATGCAGAAACATCTGCTAAAAAAAAGTAATTCCTCACATAACTGGAGGCATGAAAATCCAATGACATACCCCAACTACACAACAAAACAAGACAGAAACAAATTGAACTTTCCACTGCCTTGGTATGACATTAATCCGCCCTACCCCCCCCCCCCCCCCCCAAATAAAAAAAATATACAGGAAAGTAAAATGAATAAGTCATGAGGATATATCTTCACTCCATATCTATAGATCTATCTATTTCTTCACTAATGATGTCATAAAGCAGGTCACATAGTCCTGTTCAGATAATAAAACTGCTTCACAGGAGATCTCTTCATCTTCATCTTATGCACTGAAATACATTGGAAATGCTTAGAAATAGTAACAACTTTTGGCAACACTGTGGGTATGATCAAACATTAAATATGGTTATCATGACCTGAAACACCCTATCAAAATATCAACATTTGACACTGGTCAAATGTACATAATATTAAGAAATCCACAAAGACTCTGTCCTTACATATGTAGATAGCTACATCAACCAATCTGTCCACCGTCCTGCCAACCAAAAGACAGTCCTTCACTTTATATACAGAAAGAGATCTTACCTCTCTAGATTTTGATATCTCTGTCTCTGCATCATCCTCCTCCTCCTCCTCCTCTTCTTCTTCAGTAAAATCAATAGGTTCTTGTTTGATATGGATGGCATTCTTAAGAGCTTCTTTAGCCTTGGACGGTGATGGCATGTTAGGTGCACCTGCAGCAGTAGCTCCTGCGGCGGATTCTGATTCAGATTCTTCTTGTTCTCTCTCTTCTTGAACTCTCTCTTCACTTCTCTCTTCAAGGAGCTGAACAAACAAAGACAAAATCAACTTGTCTTAATCATCTATGAACAGATCCTGGTTGATAACTGAAATGTATCTAGTATTTCCTTTGAAGGCTGTCAGCACTAGTTTGGCCAGGAGGGATTAGACCACCCAGCAAAGTCACTAACAGGTGACTATCTCATCAACTCAGCTCTCAATAAACATAAGAAAAAGAGGATCATGGGGGACCAACGGGCACCGATTAGGCATTGTTTTCTATATAGAAGGAGCAAGTAGCTACAAGTAGTACAGTGGTACTTTAACATACAGTTTAGAACATTTGAGGATGTGACTTTTGAGCTCATTTAGTGTAACTAACCAATAACGACAGATTCTCACAATTTAAAATAAAAAGCTATCGAGATGTGATCAAAATTGATGTTCCCAATTGTCCCTACAATCAGGTGTTGATTTTATAAAATTCACCATCATCTAGACATAGGTCTGAAAACAAAACATGTTACATTTGGTCAGGATCATTTTACAGCGAAGTATCTGTAATCGCATAATCACTGAGGGTAACATTGCACCCATGCATCTCTATAGAATATTACCTTTTGATAAGCAAGATTGTTGAGGAGTTGATGCGGTTGCTGTAGTAACTGTGAATGATGATGATGAGAGAGTAACATAGAATGTGGTCTCTGGCTGGTAGGAACTTGCTGGTTGTTAGGCAGAGGGGCAGAATGGGTCCTCACTAGGGGTCTATGTGTCACCGGTCTGAAACACAATGCAACATATTAACATCTCTAATAAATGTACGTCTTTTCCATGAACAGTAAATATAAATGTAATTCTTAAAGTGCCTCCCTGGGGATAGAGGTATGGTATATCCCAAGCTTTAAGAATGGACCGGTGATCGCATGCTCAAACATTCAAAATTGTTTTCCTATGTGACACCCATTAACTACACTTCGGTTTAACGCTAGTATTGTATTTGGCATTCAAAGACCAAGTTTATTTCACAACTAATTCATGTCAAGCACCCAATATCTTATTCAACATTTTACCTTAAACAAACCATTTGATAAGTTTGATTCATTGAACCAAACTCAATTTCCTATATCTTACAATATAGAAAGAGTTATTCTGTCTTCTTTATCTTCCAATCGAGCAATTCCTTCCCTCGATACCTGATGGCATAAATTATGTTCTTGATTTTTGAATACCTTTAATTAATATCATTATTGTATTCATCACCAACTGAGCTAGAGGGAAAAAAAAAGAGCAAACTTAATCATACGAATCCTCAGGTTTTTCATCCCGATATAAATAATTAGGATATGCAGGTGTATGTCTACACCATAATGTCCCTCTAGTCTCTTATAAAGAGTGCAGTCAGAGCAGCCGTTAAGAGATGTGTAGATTGTATAATGTGGTATCGTACCTGATTGGTTTTGGATGGATTCCGATTTGAGCAGCTGACATGGCGGCTGTCTGTGCCTGCTGAAAATCCTGGAAGGTCATACAAGCTAAATGTGCAGGATTAATACCAGCTAGAGAGAGAGGTGCACCTGTTAGAAGAAAGAAAATATCAAATTAATATAAATCCTCCTCCTCCTCCTCCTCCTCCTCCTCTTCCTTAAATCATCATCACCATCATTATCATCACCACCACTACCACCACCGTCATCATCACCACCACTATCATCATCACCATCACCATCACCATCACCATCACCATCATCATCACCATCACCATCATCACCATCATCATCACATTATTACTTTCATCTAGATTACTGACTAACTCACCAGGAAGGTATGGATTAAGAGGTGCAGCACCTAACATGGATGCTGTTGGTAGCCCTGGTTTCACTTGGCCCTGGGAAGGAGTAGAAAATTACATTCAGAGTCTTCAATAAAAGTCAATTCAATGAAATAAATATGCATGATGACTCCCCTTTGGCCAGTACAAGAAAAGCTTTTGTTTCATGTGGTATGCTTCCTATATGTTGACAAACCATAAAATAGTACAAACGCCCAGTCTATGCATATAGGGTTCATAAATATTTCAATGATGAAACAGTACGTCTTAATATCAAAATAGACATAATGTAATGCCACAGTATAATTCAATGCCAAATAATGTTTTAACCCACACAATTTTGGATCAATTTCAAGAGCATTATAAACATTCATTATTGTTATCATTGTGTTTTTTTTGCTTCCCTTCAATGTTCCCAAAATAATTATTTTTAGTATTTTCAATACAAATTTAATTTAATTCACATGTCAATTTCAATTTCAATTTCAATTTCAATTCAATTTATTTTGCCAAGCAATAAAAAACATACAGGGTAAAACAAAAGCAGTATACAAAGTTTCACACAATTACAATTACTAACATAGATAAACACAGAAATACACAGAATCAATTTACAAACATGAATAATACAAAGGAAATTGCTAATGCTGGTAGCAGCCAGAAAGGAGGTGGTCCTTGTATGCGGCTGACCAATTAATCAAATATAAAAAGTTAAGCTGTAATAAAAAGTTAAGCTGTAATAAAAAGTGAAACAAGCAACAATTACATGTAAAATATAATGAATTTAACAACCGTTAAAATCTGTAGCTAATATCAATATACGTCCATCAAGTATTTTTTGTATTTACGTTTGAAAGTGTTAACAAATTTCAATTCACGTATTTTACGAGGTATAGTACTCCATAAGTAAGGTCCATTAAATATTACTGTACGTTTATATGAAGTTGTATGTACAAGTGGCAAGTGAAAATTCTCAGCATTTCTAGTACTATAGTGGTGTATATTACAATTTAGTATAAAAAGTTTTAAAAGTGATTTGGGAAGGATTTGTAAATAGCACTGGAACATAAATATTGCACATTGATAATTATACATATCAGTAAAATTCAATATTTTCATTTCTTTAAAAAGTGGATGTGAATGGGCAAGATAAGAAGTATGACAAATAGTACATGTATTTGTACATGTATTAGATGTATCTTCATAGTGGTCACATTAGGCAGAGTAGCGTGTAAATGGAAAGAACCATATCATTCAATCACATATATCAACAAAGCCCAAACTGATACATAATCTAGTGTACACTGCCATACTACATGAAACAGGTTCTATGCATAGCTCTACACTGTAACAAGCTGCATCATAATCTTCCCATTAAAACCAAATTTGTTGTTTGTTTCATAAATAGCCAGGCAACTGAGATAGCATGTTATAATTATAACTCACTACCCCATGCCAACTTTGATCCTGTCTTGCCAAACTCTTTCCTGCCAAACAAAAAGAAATGAACCCCCTTGCCAATGTTGAACTCAGCCACTGTTTCTCTAGCATACCTCCTGTTAGGCAATGCCCATCTTGAATTACATTAGGATTGCAGGCAAGGTGCCAACAGTAATATTATTATCAACAATATCTACATTCAGTCTATAGATAACACAGAGGTTGAATTAGACATCAATCTGGTACGTATCTTTGAAGTGACATTGTAATGTCTGGTTTATATCTAGTCAATCATCAATACACAATGGATAATAACTATAAATACATCCTCATACTCCCCCCCCCCCCCCTCCCCACACATATACCATTATGTCTCTTTAACAATGAATCACAGTTCAATGCGAAACGTGTACCATAGTACAGTAAGAGACTTTTGTTAACGAAAGAGGACTTAATTAGAACCAATTTCATTTTTGCCTTGTTCTCAATCTTTCCATGTTCAACAATGGACAAAAAGATAGATAAATACATGCTTATGAAATACATCCTTCTCTCCACTATTTTTGTCTTTCTTTCTATCTCTCATTATCTCTGTCTTCTTCACTTGGTGTATTTCCTAGGAATGATAGTTTTGAAAAAATCTGTAACTCTTATAAAATATAAACAAATATATTGAACACACAGGCCATCAAAACAGATAGAAACACTCATATTGGCAAATAGATTGATAGCTAGTGCACACACATCTTCCCTCTTTGGCGTTGACTCTTGAAATTAGGATTAAGTGGAAATAATAATGAAAGCTTTCAGCATCAGGATATCCTACATTGGTGCATGAAGCTAAAAATTATCTCATCCACTTTAAGCCTAAACAAAGCTACACTTCATTTCTCCTCCAACTCTTTTCATAATGTCACTCAGAAATTATATTTGATTTTGAACTGCTTTATACATTCCTCTTCTATAAAGGGTCACTAAACTCCTGCAATAACCCTATAACCCAAATACAATACTGTCACGCTATTTCCCAAAGGGGTGGGGCAAGGTTGAATGCATACACACACCATTTCCTATGGGTGGGAGAAGGTTGAAGCAATACCTGCCATTGTGTATCTGAGAATGTCTGTATTGGCAGCCTAACACAATTACTCTCTTCCTTCCTCTCTTTCCTCTTGTTCCATTCAATCCTTTATATCCTTTTCATTTTGGCAAGATTTCAACTATTCTCATTTTCTATCACAGGAATACTTTTCAAGGATTTGATCAAATTTTTTCTCTAAATTTCAAAGGTGCATGACTCTTAACACAGCAAAAGAAAACTTTTACTTGTTACATTGTATTTTTTTTTTTAACTCTAACTTTTGAGATTATTTAATAAATGTGGCCAGTGTTGGTTATGTTTCTTACCAGAGGTGGCGAGTGTTGTGGGTGGTATATGATTTTGTTTCTTACCAGAGGTTGCGAGTGTTGGTATATGATTTAGTTTCTTACCAGGAGGTTGAGTGTTGGGGGTTATATGTGATTTTGTTTCCTACCAGAGATGTTGAGTGTTAGGGGTTGTATATGATTTTGTTTCTTACCAGAGGTGGCGAGTGTTGTGGGTTGTTTGCAGCAGGAATCCCGATAGATATGTTAGGTAGAGATGGAGAGCTGTAGAGATCATTCACTACACCGTATAACCTCTGCTTCAGCATCATCTTAGTCGCGTTACTTGCCTCCTGAAAAAAAAACAATTTGTTCAAAATTACCAGATCTGAAGAAAAAAATCCATTAAACATAACAAACATTCCAGGGATGTCTATGCAGTAACGTATTATCTACCTTGTAACACCATCATCCACAATCCTACATAATAAAGAAATATGAAATATCTCAGATGATAGCTCACTGAAAGCAATTTAAAATTCATATCCACTGCTTTAACATCTCAAAATCTCTAGTAATTGCAGACAGCTAGAATATAATGACTTGCTAAGCCTATTATTTAGATAGAAGTGATAAGTAGACCAGTGAATAATGTTGTCTTACCTCAGGTAATGCTGCTACAGATAATCCATTAGGACTATCACCCCCTCCAGCAGCTCCAGCACTGAGAGGTGAACTAGGACCAGATCCAGGAGCACTGTTTGATGAAGTATCTACTGTGAAATAAACCAACAATCATATTCATCCTTCTACAACATACAGGCAAGAACAGGTGTTTTTCCAGATCAAACCTAATTATGACGTAACTTTTATTTTGCAGTTGTAATAACCGGACTTCTGAACTTGCATTATAATATTTCAAATACAGGTGGCCGATATGAGCCCTCTGAGTCCAATCATACACTTGCAAGAAAATGGACCCCACTGATAAACAGTAAAATGTTAAATTACAAACTCTGCCTTTTACTTAGCCACACAATAACCCATCCTAGATAACATATCACCTGCTCAATATGCCCTCAATTATGCGACTCTCTATTCTGTAGTTCATTTGGATGGGAGAAAGAGAACATAATCAGAGTATCTTCTGTGTGTGTGAGACTTTCCTGCTGTTACTCAGTGGGAAGATGAGACTAACTGAAAGTGTGTTGACCTTTTAGTATGAGTTAGCATCCATTGAGCCAGGAAGCTTCTAATCATCAACTACCTACCCTGCTTGCCAATTCTTATATCAACACACACATCATCATAATCATCCTTGGACCATAGTGTAACATTACCACACCCCCTCTCTCTTTCTTGCATTCTTCAGCAAAATAAATCAGTTTTCTTTCTGGTATGCTAACAGAAAGGCCTACTATTCATCAATTTTCGTTTTAGTTAGCATACTTGAGTTTGTAAATTGAGTTCATTAAATAGTAATATAATCAATTTTGTAAATTGTGTACTTTAAGTGTACACACTTTTGTTCTTCATCTTTCTGCTCATATATGGATGTACCCCAAACCATTATACAGACTTCTTTGATTTTAGTTCTTAGTACGAAGTCACTCTCGAGTCAAGTCTACACAGCTTTTAAATTCTTTTCTTCTTCATTGGCCTGACTGTAAACTAAACAGGGTAATGAACTGCAATTGAGATTGACCCCCAAAGAAATTTGCATTTGAAATTTCTCTGTTGGATTTGATCACAATGTCTCATGCAAGAAGCCCCTGTTAATATAAGCAGGGCAAGTGCTCATAACCCATAAACAGAAATAAACTTACAGTTGAGTTCTCCACTGATGGGTTTCCGTTTGAGAGAGTTTGGTCCTTCTCTTCTTCTCAAAAGAGGGCTACCATGAGTACGTCTCTCTGTTACCTTCTCTTTCAATCTGGATCTTACTTTCAGGTTAGAGTCAGATGCTGCAGGAAGCAAGCAAAGAAAAAGGAGAAAACTATATAATTAACCTTTGACCCAAATAGAATCACAATTGCATAATATAGTGATCAATACTTGTCTCTTCTCCCCCGAAATTCCAATTACTGTAATATCTGATTTGGTTTCATTTTCATTTGTAATTTTTTTGCTTGCCAAATGAAAATATTAACAAAAATAGTAACAGTATAAATCCATAATATCTACACATTGAAATGATTTGTAAAATCCAAGCATGTTTATTTATTATTTGATTTAATTTGATAACATCTATCATGAATGTGTACGTTTAAAGCAAGATAAATATACATAACAATGAAATGAAATAATTACCCATTAAAGCTGAAAATTAGGTTATTAGCTACTGTATTATTCATAAATCAAATTCAAATAACAAACAACTCCAAATACCCTCCCCCCCCCCCTTTTTTTTTTTTGTCCTTCTCTCCTTTCCCAATGTATGTCTCCTTCTCTGTCTCTCATTCTCTACAGCTGTGTTTCTTCTGACTCCTACCTCTCTCCCTCTCTCTCTCTCTCCTTCTCTAGCCCCCCCCCCCCCCCCCCCTCTCCCAATTTCCCTCCCTCTCTGTCTCTGTTGGTCTCTTCCACTCTATATTGTGTCTTTTTCAATCAGTACTGCTTTGTGTGCAGTAGATATCATTCATTATTCAGATTAGATTGGCTTGGTGCAAACACAATGGAACCAATCTTTGCAAGGTAAGAGAAAATATTGAGACTTGGTTTTCCCCATAATAGTTTACAGCTTTCCAAGAATGACAAACCATAATCTAACCCATGATACATAAATAACTTCACATTGTCAAAGGTGGCTTCACTTCCTCAATAACATACATCTATGACCATTTTCAACACTACACTACACTTCAGTTCAGCAGATCTTGTACTGTAGAGGCATGACATTTGTGTCATCTACGAAATTGAAATATTTAATTTTTGTCTCTCTTTAAAAATCAAGCAAGAAGGCCTAAAATAATGGCTTGAGACAAGTAGCTCCATTTTGGAGTTTAATGTCTAACTCAAGTAAAACATTATTTTATCTTGAAGTGAGTTTGACGTATTCCTTCTAATTAGACTGAATATATACCTTGTTAGCATATTCGTGAACATGCATATTGCACACAAGGTGTACTGCACCATTATCAAGTACATTGAGCAATCACATACACTTGTAATTGCTCTAAAAATGCATGATGTTCATACTTCATACATGGATTGGCATTACAAACATGCAAATTTGTTTAAGCAATGTCACGCATAATTATGCACATGAACAGGTGATCATCATAACTATAAAATTCACACCAGGTGGCTACATGATATATTAATTACGTTTGCATAGAAGCAGAAAAAGTGAGAGGAACAGGTCAGTGAAAGTTTAAGCAAATTATGATTAAAAATAAATCATTTTTGAAGTTGCGTTCAATCAAACACAAATTGGCAACACTGAAATATCTTACGAGCTCCTTCCCAATTTGCTCAGTACATACATGTAGAAGTTCAATTTTCATTTTCTTTGTTATTGATAAATGTTTGTTTCATACAGGTGATGTATAGAAACAAACATTTAGGGTGAATGCATGATCAAAACTTTCTTCCAGAATTTTTATATATATTTTAAGTACAAAGCAAATGGGAGGGGAGCTTGCAAAATACGTCACACAGTTGCCAATTTGTGTTTGTTTGATCGCAACTTCAAAAATGAATAGCTTTCTTAATTTTAATCAGAATTTGTTTAATCTTTCACTGACCTTCTCATATTTTTTTTATTCTATTAAAACCAATAAAATATTAGGGTGGACTACCCCATCATGAGTTCTGTGCTCTTTCTCTCCCTCTCTCTCTCTCTCACTCTTTCCATGTTCCTTTCTGTAGCTGTAGATGTATATTTTCTCTGTTTGTCATTCTTATGTGTATACAATCCTTGACCACATTTCTAATTGAACGAGGTCCCTTTCGTTTCCTTTCTATTATCAGTCCATTCAGTTTCAATGAATGAATCAAAACCTTAAAATAAAAGACAAGCCTAGCACATGAAAGATGACAAGAGGGATATGCTTTCTCTTAGACGGAAATTTGCCAGCTATCTAGTTAATTAGTGGGCAAGGCAGCAGGCAGGCAGGCAGGCACAGCAGAGGTTGTTCAGCTGAGCTGAGCTGAGCTGAGCTGGTTTGAGAAGAGAAGGTTTCATGATGAAAACTAGAGCGCGCTACATAGAAAGGTCAGAGGGAAAGTAGAGAATAAATAGCCAGCCAAGGATGAGAATCAATCAATAATGCAGAACCTTGTACGCTGGCTGCTGGTACGTAGGCTAAAAATAAAAATCTCATCGATATGTAATAAGTCCTGACCTGGGAGGTACCTAGCTAGCGAGGGAGAGAGAGACAAGAGATCGTTGATCATCACGTACAGATATCAACGACTACAGTATCGATGGTGCATGTCCTTATAGTCAACAAGATACGATAGGCTCCAATGAATATTGATAAGGAACGATTGAATACTTGTATTAACTTTGGCTACATGTAAAAATAACAAATTGTTAGTTTTAACAATCTGGCAAGGCATTTATCAACTAACTTTAGTATCTTTTTATTCTCTGACAGAAGCATAAAAGAAGGCAACTAATCTGCATCATGGCATTGATATCATTGTGGCATTGATATCTTTTCTTTGATAAACATCATAATCATGGCATGTACAAACTCTGCATAATCAGCAGTACATATTACAAAAACTAATTGCAGATCTGTAATGATTGTTTTCATGTACTAAATGTCATAGCATTATTAAAGAAAATGAATATTCAGTTGATCAACTATAAATAACCATATCTATCATGTCGCCAATTGTTTTACTCTTTTATTAAATATTAGATACTCACATCTTATTAATTATTATGTAAATTCAAGTAATGATAATTTGAACACTACAATAAGATGTACATTTATACTGCCAATTTAAGTGAATTTATACAAAACCTATGTCGAGGTGCTATCCTTATACTATAGTTTGAATAGTTCATTTTTTAATATTGATGTATTTTCATGTACATTACTATAATCTAATAAGTCGCACGTACTTGGTAAATTTAAGGGAGTATTCCCAGTGGGGGGAAGGATGACCTAATTTAGAGATCATCGCTTCAAAAGAAAGAGGAAATGTAAATGGTGAGTACGCTTCACGCTTGGCTTCACGATTCACAAACTGCTGTGGTTGCTTGCTATTACACCTTGAGTATTTGCATTAGAGAGCTATAAATAGGTGCAGCTAGTCAACACAGTTAGCATAGCATCCAGGCCAGGCCAGGCCAGGCCAGGCCAAGGTACAAGGTTATGTTTATGGAGTTCATTGTCATAGATCAACACTATACTGCATGAACGCACCTAGCTCAGTCAAATAGAGAAATGAGAGCAAGTTTGACATCTTTTGAAAGCTATTATTAGAGTGTGTGTGTACAGAGAGAGCTTTTATTTATTTCTATTTCCTCCTATGATGTTATCAATCAACACGCTGTGAACAAGATTCTTAACACTTGAAAGCTCAAAGTTAAAATCAAACAGACACAATGTGTATGGCATCGTATGTGCATTCTAAACAACATGTTATGTGGAATAATGAGTCGAACCCAAATATGGATATTTGTTGTTGTTATCCTGTCAAGTTATTAACACCTCTTCAAAATGAAATAATATGAACAAGATTGAAAGAAGCTGTAATTTTACTATTTTAGCAACGAGTATTATAAGTTACAAAGTCCATTAGAAAGATAAGTGTTAAAAGAAAACTGGCATTGATTTACCTTTAAAACTATAGAGCCCACACTTCTCAAACAGACACAGACAGATAGTATCAACCTTCAACATTGAGTTGAAGGCTTTCTTGCTTTCTTGCTTCTGTCTGAGTTTCTCTCTTCCCTCCTTCCTTCCTTCATTTTTGAGACTTGATATAAAGGCGCTCTTTCCAATTTTAAAAATGAAAATGATTGTCCTAGGTTGCGTTTATCTAGGAAATTTTTGGCTAGAATCAGGTTTCTCAAACGTCTTTCAGGAAAATTTAGAAGTAGATAAACGCAAAGCCTTTTTCAAACGTCTTTAGATATGGGCATATCAAAAGACGCAAAAAGGTGCGTTTTGTATGTGACATACAGCCAGAATCACGTTTCTGAGAGGTTGATAAACGCAAAGCTGTTTTGAACGTCACATACAAATAGGACCACACAGGTGTTGTGTACAAGCATGTGTGTGAATTTGACCTCCGAGAAACTGTCTGCTTCCCGGGTCAAAACAGCTGGGCAGACACAAGGCCTTTATTTTGAATCGTGAAGAGTAGATAAACGCGACATCCCGCAAATCACGATCGTATAGTGGGGTATGATAGTGGGGTTCGATAGTGGGGTACGATATGTACATATCTAGTGGCAAGCCTAGATAAACGCGCTCCTAAATGACCCCAAACCCCATGTCACTGTGAGGATCTAGCAGTATGTAGCTACATAATTCTCAAAAATTACCTTTCATGAAAATCTACTACATGTTCATGTATAATTCATCAATGAATTCTCTTCTCTCATCATACCAGAATTTTTTTTAATCTGATGAATAATTATCCTGCATTACATCAAAATATGCATATATGTAGACATATGTTTGTTGAAACCTTCAAAGCATTTAATAAAAATCAATCCAGCTTTGCTCAATCAGTGCCTAGCTAGCTCAAGGTGAAATCAATGTACATGAACAATGAACCAGTTAACAAGGTGTGTGACTATGCATGTATGTACAAGTACAAGTATAGACTGAGTTTTAAGAATGTTTTATGACATTAAACATTAACCAATAAGTAAACATCAACCTGATGGGTGATATACTGTATACTGTTAATGATGTCATTGACATTGCACAGAAAGTTAACATGAATCTTCTCATTCTCACTGGAAAAAATGAACGCTTTTTTGTGTTTATTGTCCTCCTCCTCCTTTATTATTATTTTTTTTAACTTCTTTCTTTCTTTCTTTTCTTTTCTTTTACTAGTCCATAGTGATTCAAGAAGAACAGGATATACATTGTATACAGGTAATGTAATGTGACCTACAGGTCTTTTCTCACTGTTTATACAGTATGTTCATGTAGGACAATCTCTCCCACTAACCCCCCCCCCCCCCCCCTCTCTCTCTCTCTCTCTCTCACACACACACACCCTCTCCCTCTCTCTCGCACACTCTCTCATATCTACTTTACAAATAAAAATACTTACATGTATGCTTTAAAATAGATCAGTGTTTTCACCAAGGGATTCTCTACAAGTTTGATTCCTACTAGGTACCCCCAACACAATAACTCTCATTCAATCGTATGCAGCATGTACTCCTACTCAGGAATACTTGATAAGAAAAGAGCATTAATACGGACCAACCATAATTTCAATATAACATGAGTCCTTTACTTTATGCAGATAAGGCTCAAAATATTTGTGATAATTATGCAGATTCTGTCACAACTATATAATGATTTTTTTTTGTATATATACAAAATGTATGCCTTGCATTAGACGAATCAGCAATGAGTGTCAATGCAGCCAGGCAATTTGTGAATTTTGTAAATTAGCATATGATGATAGAATGAGTAATCTAATTGATCATACCTGTTTTTCTGAGGGGAAAGTTGCTGCTATCATATTGGCCAAACCCCATTGGCTGGTGATGAAACTGGGGTGATACATTATGTGGAGGGGAGTGGTGATCCATCGAGCTGGGAGGGGTCCTGTCAACAAAGTAAAAATAAGCTGTCATGATTAAAATGCATCTTGAAGGGAAAGTCCACCCTGATACTAAGTTGGATTTAATAGGAGCAGAAATATTAGAGAAACATGTCAGTGAAAGTTATGAGCAAAACCAGATTCAAAAAAGAAAGTTATGCATTTTTGAAGGTGCGATCCAATAAACATATATTATAGTATTAATGACTGCTTTGAGAGAAATAGTTGTTTTATTACGCTCAAGGGAAGGTTAGAATTGTGCTATTCCCCGAGGCTTGCCGAGGGGAATAGCCCAATTGTAACCTTCCCGAGAGCGTATGAAAACAACTATTTCTCGAATATTAAAGCAGTCATTAATACTTTTATATGCCGAAAAAAAATAAAGCAGTCATTAATACTTTTATATGCCGAAAAAAAATAGACTAAAAAATAAATTCTGGCTCCAAGCGGAAGATACTGTACATGCACATAGTGTACAAAGTGCAGTATATTTCCAAGTGTAACCATGGTTATTAAAAAATATTGAAATGTTTATGCATGGTTACCGGGAATTTTACAGGAACAGTTGAAGTTTATGAATGCAATTCGACCAATCAGATGGCTGGATTTCTTAAGTGAGGTATATAATGGCAACTATGTGAGGTATCTTGCCAGGTCCCCTCCCATTTATCCTTCATATTAAAATCACAAATTCAATATTAATAGTACTTACAACATTGTGAGAAAATTAATTCAATTATCTAGATTGAGTTTCATTTTTAAGACCCTGGGAGTAAAGATGAGCATCACAACCACATCTTCCTCACCCCACCCCCTTTCATCTCCCTCTCTCCCTCCCTCCCATTCCCTCTCCTCTCCTCACCCCAACCCACCCCTCCCCACTCCCCACCCCACTTCACCCCACCCCACCCCTCTCCCCTCCCCTTCCCTCTCAAGCTGCAATTATGTAGAGACCCTAGGATCCCAGGCATTTTCTTTGATGAATCCTGGTATTGAGGTTTCAAAAGACAATATATGTGGTTGATTTCTCTCAAGCAGAGAATGTTTTTTTACTTTCAAAAGAAAAACAGAGTTCAACCTTTTAAAAGTAACTAACCATCAAAGATGTTTATAGAGAAGGAGACTTAACCTAATGTATAGACATACATGTCTATTATCAAATGAAATATTATACAAAAGAATGGCATTGAGGTTAATACAAGGAAACTCTTATTAAAGCACATTGAATATTATACTTCCTTATTGACAAATTATGAAAATAATCATTTTTGAAACAATCAAAATTTTACATTTTGTAAGATACGGGGTACAAACTTAATAGACAATGAAGTCTAAACATTTACATTTAATCCATATTTTGCATTCCACTCACATATTCCCAATATGCATGAACTTTCAAACAAAATTGAAATTGATATGAGTGGATTACTAATAGGCAAAGCACTCATTTAATACAATCCCCATACTAGCTTTTGGTTATATTGTAAGGTGTATGTATTCACTAGTCACTCAAACATGCAAAACTCACTGCCTTATATAAATAAATGAAAAACTGGTTTTGCAATATATCTGTACAAGGTTCAACAAACTCTATATGTGGGTCGGGTCATATAAATCTTTTATTATACAAGCATCTATTCTCTATGACTAATAGCACAGTGATTGAAAGCAACGTGTAACCACAGAACATGGACAAGCAGGATAACGAGTCTGATACTATGATATTCTTGGAAAAGTACATGAATAACTAAAGCATTCACCATAGAAAGTATCATAAAAACCTCTATACCAAATGAACTTAATTAATGAAAGAAAACTATTGGACTGGATTCTAAAGTTCAGTTTGATAGTTTGATAATCATATATCCTTTGAATCTTAATGATAAAATATCCCTATGTTATTCATTCTTCTCTCTTCTTGGGATAAAGATTTAAATGTATACTAAACAGTCAATGTACCATCGTGCACAACCAATTGAAACGTTTCCCTCTTCCTTTCCACCTTGTTTCAGAAGAGATAAGATATTAGTTACTTACCAATGCCTATAGGGAGGCGAGTGGTTCAGAGGTCCACTCCCTCCATAGTCTGTTCGCTGTTGCCGATTCAACAGAAACTTCTGCAGTTTATCCTTAACTTCTGTTGAAGCATTGGCACCTGAGGAATGAGAAAACATCACACATTCATAAGAAATTTTGAATTTCTAAGTACCCTTTTTGTATGTTTTAAAAATATATGTCTTTAGAAATGCTGTTTCATCTCAATAACAATACCGAATACATTCAAAGAAGTGTTGTATGCAGTTCAATTTGAAATGCACAAAGTAAATCAATACTGCTTCATTAGATGCTGATACTGATAAGACTTTACATGACAATAAAATGAAACAAGACAAAACTCAACCATATATATCGTCCCTGTTTTCACGAAGTGACGGTAGTGAGGAAAATCGTCACGCAAAGTGAATGCAATTTTGTTTCACTACCGTCACTTTGTGAAAACAGCGACGATATATATATATCTTTTCTTCTCCTCATCTCCTATTCACAAATTCAGTGAGCTATTGCCATGGTTACAAACCCTGCAATACCATATATATATATATTGTGAATGCATAGATACAAAATGCATTCTTTTCATGCCTAATCCTTTTTAAAAAGTAAGAACTCTATCGCTCTCTATCTCAATCTATATTTGTGTAAGCAGAAAAACTCTCGTTTTGATTCAAAAGAGACTTCTTTACCCTCTTTATTAAGTCAAACACTTTTTTGTATCAAATCTATTTTGAGAGGCGTTTTCTCGCAATCTTTGCATGATCGTATTTATATCTCAATCCACATTACGCCGCTTGCCGATTCATCATGCCAAAAATAACTCCAGCGACTCGAGCAACGTCAGTCCACTGTTTGCCTCTCTCAAACAAAAGGGACAAGGTATCGCATAAAACAGAGTAAGAATGCATCCCTGAAAGATATTCCACATTACACGTATGTGTATGTGTAGAGAATGAACACAGCTCCGTAGAGACATAAGGGTGTAACAACTACTCTTCTTGTAAAGTCTTTAACTAAATCCATTTTATGATCAATCTTTTTATGTCTATCTCCTAACTGCTAACTATAGAAGATTTAACCCCTCAAGAAAAATATATTACTACATGTATGTTTATCTAATACTCAATTGAAATAATGTTCTATTATGATGTAAACATATTTTTTCTATATTTTGCTACACCTTGATGTAAAATGTACCACAACATTCAATTAATCTCAATTATTGAAAATGCATAATTAATGACGGAAAGAAAACTTCCTGAAATAATTTTTGACCAAAAAAACTTCAAAAGAGAAATAATAACAAAATTTCCAGCTCTCCATTCCTACAATCATCATATATAAATTTAATAAATGAATATTTCTCAATTATTATCACCTTCCTTTCCCTTCAGCTTTCTACTCAATCACATTTAATAAACTAAACAACACTTTACTGCTTAATAATGATCTCAATAACAGCTTGACAAAAACAATTCCCATCCTCTACTCTGTTTAATCCTCAACTTCCAATTTCTTCATCCATCTTTCAACCGCGAATCTTCCCAACCCCCTCAATCGCAAAAATATATTTTTAGCAGGATAAAAATAGCCTGGATGCTAAAAAGAGTCTCTGTGTACTGTGAGAGAGAGAGGGGGAACTGAATGGGAGACAGTGAAAACCTCATCCGTACAACAACACGGTCCTACATACGTCACAGCACTAGAGCAGCGCATAATTGCATTTCCATGAATCGTGTCTAAAAGACGCCACTTTTAGACAGGAGGAGAGAGCTAGAAATAGAAAGAGGTAAACAGACTTGCTGACGTACATACGTACACAGGATAAATGCTGGAATAAGAAGGAGAGCTAGGGAGGGTACCACGTTCGCTCCTCAGTTTCCCATAACGGGCAACAAACTATTGATTTTATTGAACCTTACAATATTTTTAACTTGTAATTTTATCCCCATGTCTTAAAATGGGATTGCAGCAGTTGAGATATTTTCCTTGTTTTCTGAAGTGAGACTCTAGTTCTATAAATGCAGACATTGTTCCTATTTAGGTATTACTGCTTGCTATTAAAGACATATCCTGTTTGTATTGTACCTACTCATAATTTCATGTGCATGCATATGCATTCAGTAGACCAGTGAATATAGCTCCAGAAATAATTTGTATTCATGTGGACAATTTGATTTTTGTGTTGTTGTTTTGGTTTTCTTAAATCAATTTCCTCAATGGCAGTATAAAATCTCTACAATTAACTGCTTTTCTAAAGACCAAAATGTTGTCTCCAATGACTTTATCTTCATCTTGTAGCATTGAAAAATCTTCCACTTCCTGCAATTGCCATCTCTTTGAAGATCTCACAGATATTCCTCCTTCCTTACACTCTCCTACAATGTGTCTATCCTTCATTATCCCTATCTCGCCGCCCCTACTCTCTCTCTCTCTCTCTCTCTCTCTCTATATCCATGCCTATCTCCTCTCTTCGCCCTTTTCATCCTCTATTTACTCTCTTTAAAACAACCTTGTAAAGGTATTTCTACTTAACTTGCATCTTCTTCCCTCATCTCTCTCACATACACACAACACATACCTCCCACTTTCTCAGTACAGGAAATTCCTTTCCATCTATATTCCTCTTCATCTTCTTCCCCTCTTTCTTCAATCATTGCAGCTGTACACCTTGCATGATGATACCCCACCCCCCCCCCCCCCCCTCTCTCTCTCTCTTCCTACCTACCTTACATCCTGCAAGACAATTCTATTCTCTGCACTTGAACGTGATCAGTACAAGGGCTTCTAAAACCTTTCCCTCGCTCGCTCGCTCCCTCCTTGCTAAAAATAGCTCAACTAGCAGATGCGCTGCCTGCCTTTCTCTCTCTCTCTCTGTCCGTGGTTAATAAAGCCCCATCACAGCGATGTTGCGTACATCCAGCCATATTGTGTGTCACTAGACAAGATCCCCGCTTTCCCCGGGGTAGTACCGCTGCTGAGCTTCAAGCCTGCCTGCCTAGCTAGCTACGTGGGCGAATGTTTGTGCGAGCGCTCAACCATCGCTCATCCATGTATTTAAAAATAGCCTTCCCCCATCGGGAAGTCAGTTGCAGAGCGACCAAAATAGACGCTCTAAATTTGGCGTTGTATTTGTCGAGTTGTGACGATTTTAGAAAATCTCATTTGGGAAAGGTATTTTGTTTCCGCATTTAGCCAGAAAGCATTTGCGGTGAAAAACTCCAGTATAAAGATGAGAAAATAAAATCTCTATAAAGAAGAACAATTAGGATTTAAACGATTGCGTACAAGTGAATGTCTAAAATTATCTTGCATACGTTCATCAAAAATACATACATCCTCCAGTAAATCAAGCTAGCAATAAATTCTGGAATATTTATTGTTCCATCTTTGAGGAATTACGTCAAAAGACGGAAACAATCAAACACCATTACAAAAAAGAGAAAAACTTGTGACATCATAAAGAGACTATCCAATCCATGGCGTTACGATATAGGGATAATTGTGTGGGGGTTTGTTTCTGACAGGTATTATTTGAAGGCTGTATGTTTTGTATGCGATTGTACCAAACTGCATACATTGATGTGTTACAGGAGAAAGGTATTTTATTTGATGTTTTCATAGCATCTCAAATCAGAATATGTGTAAATATTTTCTTCTTAATAAGAGTTACACAGTTGTTGTTTGTTTCCAATGATCTACTTTGATTGAAGAGTAAATCATTACAGGACAATAGAAGTTGACATCATGTTCATATACTGGGTTTGTCCATATTACAACAACAAACATCTCTCTGATCAGACTAATTGACCTTCTTCATGCGTCATGCATACATGTATATTGTGTATAATTGTCTTGTCTTTCAAAAGGAATGCACTTCAGATCTGAAAGGCAGGAGCTATGCCCTTGGTATAACAAGAAGCCTGGGGAAAGCTCTTTCTTTCTAAAGCTCTTTAATGAGAAGACCAAGCTTTATAGTCTTCAGATGAGAGTATGATGTGATAAAAGGATAGAATCTTCAATCTCTATACTTCTTAGTCTTCAGATGAGAGTAAGATGTGATAAAAGGATAGAATCTTCAATCTCTATACTTCTTAGTCTTCAGATGAGAGTAAGATGTGATAAAAGGATAGAATCTTCAATCTCTATACTTCTTAGTCTTCAGATGAGAGTAAGATGTGATAAAAGGATAGAATCTTCAATCTCTATACTTCTTAGTCTTCAGATGAGAGTATGATGTGATAAAAGGATAGAATCTTCAATCTCTATACTTCTTAGTCTTCAGATGAGAGTATGATGTGATAAAAGGATGGAATCTTCAATCTCTATACTTCTTAGTCTTCAGATGAGAGTAAGATGTGATAAAAGGATAGAATCTTCAATCTCTATACTTCTTAGTCTTCAGATGAGAGTAAGATGTGATAAAAGGATAGAATCTTCAATCTCTATACTTCTTAGTCTTCAGATGAGAGTAAGATGTGGTAAAAGGATAGAATCTTCAATCTCTATACTTCTTAGTCTTCAGATGAGAGTATGATGTGGTAAAAGGATAGAATCTTCAATCTATATACTTCTTAGTCTTCAGATGAGAGTAAGATGTGATAAAAGGATAGAATCTTCAATCTCTATACTTCTTAAAATCATCAATACTGATAAAGCAATCGATCATTACTCACTTTACTCTTGCCTTTACTTTGCATTACATCCATAATGCAATGTATTCAATCATTTTTATTTCCATTACAACCAGTCACTGTCCTTGTATTCATCCTACTCTACTAAATATTTATTTAGAATGACTGAAAGACTGACAGCAACAAAGATTCATTTCTGTTATCAATCCATCTGATTTATGTTACTAAACTATAGCTTCTCTGTGATCTCGAGACTGCACTGTACCTCTGGACTTTGTGTCCGGGCACAGGTCAGTTTTGAGATCACCTTGGACAATAGTTTTAATCATGCCCCTCAAAGCAGTCAATATGTCATAATGTGTATAGTAGAAAATAAAAAATAGGATTCATTATAACAAAATTATACAAATTAATGCCATATTTTTACATGCATTGATATTTCAAATAGATAAATTGCACTAAAAATATTTTAAAATGTCTCCCAGCATTTTAGAAGAATGCATTAAATGCCAATTAAACCAGTGGCAATGTTTCCATTTACAGGTCTAGTAATAATTTCAATACTATGATTTATTTTCAAGCCATAATAAATCTCTTCTTAGTTTTCATGCAGAGGGCAGGAACAAGAGAAAGTTGACAAAATGCACACAACTGAATATTCTTACTTTGCTTACTTTGCTTCTTTGCTAATAACTGCTCCAGATGTTGCTTCTGAGCTTGTTGCTGCTGCTGCTGTTGTTGTTGCTGCTGCTGAGCCTCAAGTAACCTCTGTTGCTCCAACAGTTGTTCTCTTTGCACATGCTGCATGAAAGTAAGACAATAAAAAACATGATTTACAAGTAATACATAATTTGCAATTCTATAATTTATCAATATTTTCAGTACCAAATATAGTTGCTACTTTTTAACCTCTAAACCTCATATGAAATGATCAGAGTTCTGGAGAGCATCCACAATTCTGTATATTTGTACATCATTTGAGGAGACAGTCTAACTAATAAATGATTTGATTGATGAATAATGAACATAGCCATATTAAATACAAATGTTTTGTGTATGATGTTCAATGGCTCATAACACAAACCCTTCATTATGTCAAACTACCACATGCAAAGCTATCCTTTAACAGTTCTGCTTTGTTCATTTTGCCTTCATCAGCAGATTTAATGACTACATCACATGTACATTATACCTTCAACATACCTTGCACTCATACAGGTAGAATGCAGGGGGTATATCACTAACAAATACAAACATGCAGGGGGTGAATTTGAACCATTCATTAAAAAAAATATACTCCATTGAAACAGAAAATGAAGGTAGCCACATCTGTGTTAAAAGTTTAAATGATACTCTTCCAAAAACAATGGATATAGTCATATGTACTGCTGAATTTCCAGTATAAATTGCATAACTTCACAGTGTGGGGTAACCCTATCTGCATCGAGAATACCATTGTGATACATGTACCGTATGTAGTTAGAAACAAAAGAATTAACTAAATTATCTCTTTACAAAAATGAACAAGGTCTGAAAATGCCCTTTTCATTGTTGCACTTCATGGATAAATCTATCCCAAACACCAAGTACACTTGACATACATGTTTTCAGGGGGGGGGGGGATACAAAAATTAGACAAGCTGGGAAATTGTGTAGATCTTATTTGAACTTTGATCAACAATGCAAACATGTAGAACAAAATGTGAAATTATTAACCTTTCTGAACATGGGTTTTGTTAATACAAATCATGAATACTCTAAATATTGTGATGAATTCTCCATACCATGTACACATGAACATATATATTTTTTTATCATAAATGAAGAATATGTAGATTTTTATATTTTACCATAAATATATGAAGGCCTACATGTACGTTCTTACAGAATTTCAGTAAGTTTTGAGATACCTGGCTTACTTCAAAATAAAGTTCAATCTCAAAATCTTGGTATATAATCTGAAGTCCATATTTCCCCAATCTGGGCAAAACCATAGAACAACCATCAATGAAATAACCATTATCACTACTCAACACTTCATTTACTATGGCAATTAGAACAGGCAGCAAACATTAATCTCAAAAACAGAAATCCTGAGAAACTTATTTAGACCAAGTTTATTAGCAGTCCTCCCCTGAACCCAACTTCATATTACAGTTGTAGCTTGATTCTAGACTGGGTGAATTTCTTTCTCTATTAATATTATAGGTGAAAATAACTTTGTATGTACATGTAGCCCTGCAGACTGTCCCTTTTCATAGGAGATGACATTTAAACTTTTAACTAGAGATATCAGTCAATCTATTGAAAGGGAAACAAACAAACAAATCTGGTATGGATGTTGTACAAAATACTACATTAGTTTATTCCTCAGTTTATATGATGTCATCATATTACCCAATTAAATCACTGTCCAGAAACTTGCCTGATTGGAACCTACACACACGTAGGATGTCCTTAAAACATTCCTTGTTCTACTGTCAGTCAAATACACTGTACCCCTCTGATCATTGGACTACGTATACAATTAAACATGTTTATGCTCTGACTCTTTAAGCAAAGACTATATTTCAAGCATCAAACAAAAGTTTTAAGTTGTGTGCATTTACATAGAAAACAAGTTACCCAATAACAGCCACTGGGTTGTTTTCACTAGTATTACAGTGCATTCTTTGCTTGTTTTCAATATTACTGTAGATTCAGGCACAATAAACACCCTAGAGAAGGCAAGACTTTCACATATATTATTCATTAATCATTATGGGATGTTTGAAAATACCAGGGTATTATGAAAGTACATGTCTGTCTGTACATGCACAAACACATGTTCAGCTTTAGAGTAGGTTGAGTATGAAGAGCTAGCTAGCTCAAAGTCCTTTGTGTAAAGTACATTGTACATGAACATGAGAGAAAGCTAGGGCTGGGATATTGTGAAGTGGACATTTCCTGTGACAATCTATTTTAGGTTCTATCCCCGGTTACAAACATAGAATAATAGAGGACCTGGATGTTTTTCATCAAGGAAAATTAATACCATGAGAAACGACGAATGAAAGTGCCCTATAATAATGAGATGCATGTGTTTCAGTTTCCATTTCATGTAGGCCTATTGGATTCAATTGATTGTATTCAAACAATTAATCAATGTATTTGAAATTATCACTTCCTGCTAAAGATATAAATCAAGACTGCATGGAAGACCATTACTGAATTCTTAGTAATGCTTCTTATGTGGAATAAATTAAGAAAATGTGGTAATTAGAAGTTGTAAAATGTCTTTTAGCTTTGGACACGAGTCAGTTATATAAGTCCTACTTCTGCAATTAGAAAAGTATGATACATTTCATGTCCAAACAAATTGACTGAATCACTCCAATTAACTAGGCCATACATGTATGACCAATGATCTTGAGCAGCTGTGACAAAGTACTTTTCAAAACTTTCATACATCTTCTGTTCATCCTGGAATTACGATAACTCCCAATGTTTTTGTTGTTTTTTCTTTCCCATATCCATTTCTTCAGGATTCTACACCTGTATCTCCCATCGAAGCATTAAAAAACAGCATATTCCTTGATTGAATTGAATCTATCTGGCATTCTTTAATTATGAGATGGGGAAGGGGCTCTTTTGATTATAATTTGATGTTTCCGATATAGGAGAGTATGATATGACTCAAAGCCCTGTAATATGACACAGGTGTAAGGAGGAGGAAGACTACAAACATAACAGATTGGGTCATAAGATGATCAGAGACTAAAATAGCTTTATTGAGCAAAACAAGTCATCTGAATGACACATTAGTAGCCTTGAAGGGTAGAGTCAATGGTTTAAAGGAAGAACAGTCAACTAATAACAAGATATTGGTTCGCAAGGCCCTGGCCCTGGCTATATCAGGTATGTTAGCGCACACACAATGATTGCGTACAGTATGCTCTATACACTGTTATCATCAAAGTCATGTAGCAAACCAGCCAACACAGTGAATGCCACTGTCTGGCTCTTGAAAGTAATCACAATGCTAAGTAAAGAGAAAAATTCATATTTCTACACACTCCACTGCCTATCAGAACAATCCAGGAGATCACTCGAACATGAATGTTACTCTCACAGTATCATAGTACAATGAACTTTGACATAAATGTAGTTTTGATTTTGACTCTTGACCTGTCAAGTCTCATTTCTTTAGTAAGCCAAACAGGTGGCATGTCAGAGTGAGCCTATACAAAATGTCTACAGTTCTGTCTAGAAACCTATAATTGAGTTTGAACTGACATGGGAATGTATCCAACACTAGTAATTATGAACTGTGTACTATATCTCAAGTCACATCGCCAAACAACTCTAAACCAATTAAACCAATTAATTCTTGGCCATTATAGGTTACATATTATTTTGTTAGCTCTATTGTTAGTCTTGTGCCTGTCTTGCCAGTATGACTGCTTTATGGAGCCGGCCTACTGTTAGACTTTGAAGATCTCATTCTCACACCCAAAATGAGAGATCTACATGTATCATGACAGATTACCATTGCTCAGAGCATTCTTGGGAGAATAGCACATGAATTGAAGAAGCTTCCCATCAAAGGAGCTCTTCTGCCAGCTTGTCCTAAGGTGTATTAGTATAAAGAGCAACCACTCTAAGGTGCATACGTCAAACAAATCACACATATGTTCATTGTCAATGCAAACAGTAATTATTCAAGAGTGCCCTCATCTGGAAATGAAAATGAAGCAATCAACTCTATGAATGGGATGAATGGGATGAACCTCTTTAAGTATCAAAAATTCATGTCTTACAGCCAAGCATCATTTTATCAATTGATCATCATCTTTAATAGTAAAGGCTTTTAACTTACGCGTACCATGATAAGCTCCTGTTGCTGTTTCTGGTGTTGTTTGACTAGTTGTGCCTGTCTCTCCTTGAACTGAGCAAGCAACATATGTTGCTGCCACTGTTGCTGCTGTTGTAGAGAAACCCATTCTTGTGGCACAACTCTTGGATCTGTTGCTACAGGATCAGCAGGGACCTGACTAGCAATACTGGCATTAGGCATCTGACCAGGAGCAGCATCACCTAAGATGTTTAGAGAAAAAAGATCACTTTCAAAGTATAGAATAACCTGATTCATTACTGTATTTGCCGGCGTAAAGGCCGCAGTATTTTTGGAAGAGAAAATATCAAAAAGTCGGGGTGCGGCCTTTACGGCGAACAGAAAAAAAAAAGAAAAAAAAAAGTCAAAACCAACACGAATTTGTACATATGGGACTAGATCTACGAACGGTACAATAACTATACATTTCTACACATCTTACCGACAATTTTATCTTGCATTGTTGACATGAAGATGAAAATAAACTTCCAAAAACAACATCTGCCGATAGATTTTGATCTAAGTTCGTGCCAATGCATTGCAAAAGTAAAAGAAGGGCCCGTTTAACGGGAGCCGCCGCGAAGCATCAAGCACGCGAAGTCGCCACTTTTAATCCATTTCAATGACTACATCACAGAAAACTGCAGTGTATGTTATCAGCGCATGATAGCCGAGCGGTTTAAGGCGGTGACTTTAGTCACATCAACATTTGTTCGCAAGAGATCGAATCCCGACTTTGACAAAAGATTTTTTTTTTTTTTTTTTTTTTAAATGTCAAAATCGGGGGTGCGGCCTATACGGCGCTGCGGCCTTATCGCCGGCAAATACGGTAGTACAAAAAATAATGTTCAATCATTCCTGTGGTTTAAATAAATTTCTTCTTTTTTTCACCCAAAAAAATCATGGTTGTTATTCAGCTAGTAAAATATCAAATCATTTGTTAAACCTATGATAATTCTTCATAGTCTTATGTGTAATCCCATACCTCATTTTATATTCCTTCACCTATTCACAGCACCCTTTTAACATTCAATCAACATTTTCAAATGAAGTGTAAATATGAATTACCTTTAAGGTGCATGTTGCTGATCTGGCTTGTGATGTTGACTGCCTCAGAACTGGGACCAACTGCTTCTGTAAAATGACAAAATAAAATAAATTATATAAAAACCTGCTAATATATGCAATAAATATCAGGGCTGTATCGCTCAAATTCAAACATTGATTCTGCTGTACCTGTGAAAGAAAGGGTTTACTCATTATTACATATTTGAATGTCATGCCACATCTGCATATATATGCAGACAAGTCACACCAGTTTGTGATCTTGACTAGAAAATCAACCCTATTAGTGTTACTCTGACCTTCATGGGTTGTGTAAAATAAAACTAGGAAGGGCTCAGAATTCCATTTCAGTTTAAAGCCTGTTAAATGAACTTGATATATAGCCCCATCCTCCTCCTCCTCCTAACCCATTACAATGCTCCATCCTTGATTTGAACATGTTCTTCTTGTCTTCATTAAGATAAAATGAAGATCTCATCATTAGCCATTCTTCAAGAAGATACTCCATCAAAGGTTGTCTCCTGGAATCTGATTCCTTTATCAATAAGATTCATTTCCTTCTCACAAAGCCTTTAATATGAAAATCAGAATTCAGGGCATTGCTACTGCCTCGTCTTGCTTGCCCCAACCTACTTCTACCATCATGATTTTATAGAATGTTTCATTTTGTGTATGACCCTTTCATTATGTATATATGCCAATTGTATGTGTTCCTCATTTTCCCACTGGTGCAAATGAACCCATGACCCTGTTTGATGAAACATGTAAAAGTGTTACCAATTGAGTGACCCCCCCCCCCCCCCCCCCCCTAATTTGTATCTTAATGACTGTATCCTGGAACCCTTTCCCATTCAATTCAATACAATTCCCTTTCACAGAGCCTCAAGAAATCAAACACTGAACACCATGAGGTAAAGGGTGCTTCATTTCTGGGTCAAGGGCCTGTTACAAGACTTCTTCAGGAGGTGAGGAAACTCCATGCTAAGAATCCAAAACATACTACAGCCTTGCTTCCTGCTTCCAGAGGGATTCAGGCAGACCTATTACTATTACTTCTCACGGTAAAATGGTGATTCAAACTTCAGTCTAGATTTGATGTCACTATTTATCATAGAATGTTGTGAAGTCTGTCTGGATAATGGTACAGCTAGTTTCACCTCATTCTTAGTGTTTATTAAATTTAATTTGATTTTGATCTTTTATTACTTTTTGAAAAGCACATTTTCTCCACACTAACCATTTAACAATAACATACAGTAGGAACAAGACACAGACACAGATGCACATAATGTCTAAGCATCTGGCCAGGAAGCCAGCAAACATAAATGAGACAAAAGGCACATGTTAATTCGTGCAGCTTTTCCCAAAAGTAAATATACAAGTTAAAGTTAAGACAGTTGTATGCAAATTTCCATTAAAGCTTCTTGCAGCTTTTCCCTAAAGTAAATATACAAGTTTAAGTTAAGACAGTTGTATGCAAATTTCAATTAAAGCTTCTTGCAGCTTAACCCAAAAGTAAATAAACAAGTTTAAGTTAAGACAGTTGTATGCAAATTTCAATTAAAGCATTTGATGTCTTTGAGTGGACTTTGGAGGGTAAATGACCAATATAAGCACCAAATACCAATTTCAAGTTGTACACAGTAAAAAAAATGAAGTATTAGTTGTGTTTCTTGTATTAGGAAGATTCCTATAAAAATCATGTGCTTGCAGTTTTAGACTTACCTAAACAAAAACAAAACCTTACTTACATGTATGCTTTCATTACATCTGTGTGTATTAGAACTAGAAAATACCATGTTCCTAAAAATCACAGGGGGTCCAAAAACAAAAAGCTAGTCAAAACTGCAGGAAACATAGTAGTTAAGATTGCTCCTTTTTTGTATTTTCTCCAGAGCACATTTACTTTCTCTTTCTATCTGCAAGCTTTCTCTCAAGCTAGATAAGTTTAAGCTTGACAGAGTCCAGCCACCTATTACCAGTCTGTCAGTGTCATTAAAGGGGAAATAAAGATCATTCACCATTATGTTTCTGTAACTCAAGACATTGGTATCATACCAGCAACTATTCTGTAGAGGGTATCGATCTGTTTCTCAAAGAGTATGAGACCACTGCTGGTATATCCTTCTTAGGTTAAAGTAATTAAAACAGGATTTTACAATTCTGCTTTTGTAAAGAGATTTCATGAATCAAGCTAATCAATTATGTAATTGTGAAGTCACATTGTTGTTCAATCAAAACAATGAAGTTATATAAGATTTGGGAAGCAACATCACAGAAGATATATACCGGTACAGTAGATCATGACAGATTTCTGTGTCTTCTAGTAGGCTATAGTCCTCTTCCTGCTACTTTCATTCCAATACCATACATCTTTTCTAGTTGACGATGTACATGTTCTTGTTATCAAATTTAGCCGATGAGTCTAATGCAGCTACTGAATATTACCGGTATGTCTATCATATCGTGTAAAGAAGGGCTATTGGTTGTTAAAGACTGTAATTATAATAAAGTCACTCAACATCGTTTTCAAAGCTTTTTTCTAGCATTAAATTGCTGCTCTTGTATTAAAAGAAACGTGTGCCAGAAAATCATTAAAATCTTGCTACATTGTAATAATTACATTTTTAAAAAGGAAGATTTCTAACTACAGCTTTAAGTGGCTTAGCAATGTTCACTAAACATGGGCTTTAATACCACTCTCCAGGGTGGCTAAATTCCCACACACCAAACCATCCACAAAGAATTCACTTGTTCTAAAACCCATTTCTATAAGATACAAGAGGAGAATTATTAAAGGTTGACTTTGTTTTCAGAATGATAAAGAAATTATATTTCTCAGACAGTTTTCCAAATTAAACTCTGATTTTGAAGAGATGAAATTATATCTATTCGCTACCAAACAAATCAGACTTCATATTGTACACCATGCATGCAGCCTATTAGATGAGCACTAAAGAGAATAAGGAATGACTGGATAAGGCCATCAATAAGATATTCAATCCAATGTTTACATGGTATGTAGACATAATTATTATATCAATGCAGACTATATCGTGACTTCAGGTAGTACGGTAAGTGTGGTTCTACTGCTTTGATGAACTTTCAAGACATTTTTCACAGAAATGCAGAAGTCCTTTAAGATAGTTCAAGTGTATAAAGTGTATGGGCTGATGAAGAGAAAACATTTGGTGTAGCACAACACAACACAGTTCACAAGGTCAACACAAGGTCAACCAATCAGAGAGAGAGTGACAGAAAACACGCTGGCACTCGTAAGTCATTCCCTGCATAGTGACGTCAAACAAAAACCAAACTCATACAGTTTGGAAGAGGACCAAGTCAAGAAACTAAATATCTCAGACATGATCGAGCGAGCGAGAGAAAGCAAGAAAATGGGTCAATGGCGGGCTGCTGATGGTTTACAATGATGCTGGTTGGTTCTCATACATACATGTACAGTATGTACATGTATGTGACCTGTTTAATAACCTACATTACCTAAGTTCTGAACCAAAATGCCCTAGACAAGTAATAATCAAATATGTAGATGAGATCACGATCATGAAAATGTTTGAGGAGTATAATACCCACATATTTTGAAAGCAAAATGGACTTTACAAACAGGAATCCATCGATAGATATTCATTGAAACATTTTCTTTTAATTTTATTGGTAAATGAAGTGAGGTATGAAATACACCTCATGTAAAATGTGAAATTCAAGCCATCTTTCTGACCTGCCCAGTCAAGTTAACCGAAACAATTCATGCTTTTAATAACTAAAGTCATCAAGGGATGAATACCAATGATTCTTGCAAATGAACAGATAAGTCCAATCTGTACTGGAATGGTGCTTGGGTGGTTATTTTACCTGACTGCTAAGAGAGCATGAATGCTTGTTAGTTAGTAAGCAACCAGGAGATTGACGGCTTTAGGTCCTCTCCGAGAGACCTGGTAATGAGGATTAATGCCTTACCAATGGGCACTAGCACATCGACTTGGTTTTGAACCCGGGTCTCTTGATTACGAGACCACTGCTCTACCAACTGAGCTATCGCATATAATAATAGCTATGGTGACACTGACTCACACTAGAGTTTCCGTCCGTAGTTTTAAAATTCAAGTTTGCAAAACCTCAAAATTATAACAATAATAATAGTAATATTGGGTTCTCGTATAGCGCTCGTTTCTCTTAGACTTGACACTCAAGGCCTCCCGATTCTTACCCTGGCTTCATAGGAAGGCTGCCATTACGGCGCTCTAGTATTTCAAGGAATTAATTCCTGCAAGGTACCCATTTACATCACCTGGGTTGAGCTGAGTGTGGCAAATGAAGATCAATGTCTTGCCAAAGGACATTAGTGCTACGGCGGGACTGGAACCACGACCTTGCGATCACAGTCCGGCGATGTATCCACCATAAACCATAAACAATGATCAACTACCATCAACTAGGGATCACATGGGCCCAAAACAACGAGTATTGAAAGTGTTACACAACAAGCTTGGCGAGCAAACAATTCAACTACAAGTTGGCATGATCTCAAATTTATTTGCGTCTGCACATCTACATAACCTTGAACAAGGACCCCCTTCTTTATTGGCTCTTTTCACATGAATATCATGATTTATGAACATCATGACTGGGCAGACATTTACATGTACATGTGCAGTGCATATAGGCCAAATGGCCACTACGGCCACTATGGCGGCAATTCCTTTTCATGACCGGGGGGGACAAAATGCGGGGGAAAATCTGTATTCCATTGGTATCACGGTGATACCAACGAAATACAGATTTTCTACAACATTTACTTGTATGTTCTGAAGGATATTATACGAGGGAGCGTAGGGAGCGTATATAGCTACCGAGCGAGAAGATTTTTGCATTTGTATTAATCTAAACGCTGCACTCTTGGGGCCTCCAGGGCCTATAACTATGTTCCAGACAGTATTTGCTATACTTTTTTGTGTGCACTTTTTCAAATCTTCTGGGGGAGAAGATTCCCCCCCCCCCCCCTACCCTCAAGGGAGTCGGGCTAACTCGGACCACGGGACAACTCGGCCCAGCTGTAAAAACGGTCATTTTTTGCATGTTTAGGTTTAGGGTTAGGTTTAGGGTTAGGGTTAGGGTTAGGGTTAGGGGTAGGGTTAGGGTTAGGGGTAGGGTTAGGGGTAGGGTTAGGGTTAGGGTTAGAGATAGGGTTAGAGTTAGGGTAAAATGACAAAAAATGACAGTTTTTGCAGCTGGGCCGAGTTGTCCCCGGGTCCGAGTTAGCCCGGATCCAGGATCGCCACCCCTGCCTGCATGTAATTTGCTCTTATACTGCCAATCTATCAGTTTCATTTCTCCAGAACTATTCAAAGTTATATAAAATTCTGGACATGTAGTTTGGATTTGAGCTATATTCTTAGATGTACATGTAGTTTGTTCTCACAGATTCACATCACATATTGACCCACCCAAAATAAGTTTAAGCCTATCAGTATATAGGCATATCTACACCTATCATTGCCTATACTTTAGCTCTAGACCTCAAAACCTATTGATCGGGCCGGGTTGGTACAATGACAGACTTAGCTTACCTGACATGCCTTGGCTGCCCCACGATGCACCCCTAAACTTTGGGGATGAATAGAGAAGAGCAGACTTAGCTGCTGCAGTCATAGTTGATGATAGGGAGGATGACTGCGTTGGGTTCAATTCAGTGTCTGTTGGCATTTATAACAGCTCTGCTCAATTCCAATTACAAGAAGAAAATATCCACATAGATTGGAGATTCGCTTTTTAGAACGATGTAAGCCTCACAGAAAGTGTGCTAAAGTTTTAAACTCAGTTATTATTACACAAAGATGATTGAATCACAAGTTCACTATAGCTCCACCTGACCCGACATCAGTGCTCAATCAAGTGATGTAGTTTGCAAGGCATCACAGTGAACTACCATCCGACTTGTGATAGTAACAATGATGCAAAGTGAACGTGACAGTCAATATCTCACTTTGGTTTGAATATGAAAAGTTGATCCAAATCACATCAACATCATGTGCAATGAAACATCAAGATTTCAAGTGAAGGAAACATTCATTCACTTATCCATTGTTGAAAGAGGAAAACAAAAACAAAAAACAAAACACAGCTAGAGCGCCATATCATGTCATGTCATATGAAGAAATATAAACCAAACAAATGAATTACGCATAACCCTGTTGCTCTGTTGGAATGAAACGCAGTCTACTAAATGTATACATCAACAGAAAGTACCGCACAGGAGGCGATGCACCTCCTTGCTTGCTACAAACCCAGCTAGCAGCGACTAAATGAGTTAGGTGATGTCGCTATCACCAGGCCTTATACTCCGTGGTGCTGTGACCAGCTTGCACTCCAACACACACACTGCATGCCAGCCAGCATGCATAACCTCACAAGTCACACACACACGCACACACAAAGATGACATAAAAAGTTTGACGTCAGAGGGCTCTACTAGCTCACTCAGGAAAAAACACTCCAAAGTACAATCATAACTAAACAATGGCTTCAGACATCAAGCAATACAATAATTGTGAACAATTCCTCCAGAATATTCCTTACTAAAAAATGAACTATTATCTCACAACTTAGTTGGATATCAATCTATAAATGGCCCCATGGCGCCTACAGGAAATACATTCAAAAGGAAATACATTCAAAAAGGAAAAACATTCAAAAGGAAATACATTCAAAAAGGAAAAACATTCAAAAGCACATTAACCTTTCTCCAACTAATGATAACATAGACCCCATTCTCACTCACTCTATTGGACCGGTCTACGCTAGGTCGATCCACTGGACTGCTCTAGAGGTATGGTTCATTTGTCTTTAAAATTCATCACAATTGTTATCTTATGAGAGGCTGTGATGCCATACAACGGGGACCCTTTCCGTTGCTATGACAACACAGGTCATTTTCATGTGGAATCCAACTGTATGTATTGCAGGCCTGATTGTCAATGGTTTGATTTATTTTCTTTCCATCTTTTCTTAATTGTAGTCTTTTGTTTTTCCTCCCCATTTTCCTTCTATTTCTAATATAATTCCTTGGTTGCTTTTTCTCATTGCAACTGCATCTAAAAAAATCTTTTGTTGTGTTATCCTTTCCTTAGGCAATTTCCTTTCATTTTTTCATTTTGCTTACATGTAAGTGCTCTTTTTGTTTCTTTTATTTCCTTTATCTTTATCCTTCTATAATCTTCTCTTTCTATTTGACCTTATGCTATTTTTTGTTTCTATCATGTCATCCTGTTCTGTCTATCTTTCCTCAAGTCATTTTGTCTCCTATCATTTTATCTCTCTTTCTTTCTTCTTGATAATCTTTGTTATCATATCTTCTTCTTCTACCTTCCCTTGTGATATTCTTTGTTTTCCTTCTATCATATTCTCTCATGTTATTCTTTGCTTTTGTCATTCTATCATTCATGACATATATCGTGGGAACATAACACATAACGATACTGTAGTGTAATGAAACACATAGCAAGTTCAAGAAAGTATGGCGATTATGACATCACAATACAAACATCCTCTTTGAAAAGACCAGCATAGAAACACAAAGGAGAGACCGAGAAAGATCTCAGTCTTACCAGTAGTGTACTTCCCATATAGGTTTATACACATGTTGACATGTATCAGAGCTGGCAATATGCCAAGCAACAATAAAGGCACAAAACAAACTTCACCTTTATACACGTAGTGCCATATGAGTAAATAAGAAAAATAACAAGATGCTTAGATTTTTTTTCCAATAAGTTGCTTTTTCATAGTTGGTTGGATTTCCCAAACTTGTTTTGAGCTTCCCAAAGCTACATGGTATTGTGTTGGCTAAATGTCAGTCTACATGTAATCTTTGTAGACCACTATAAAAACAAATTTACATCTAGGCCTACATCTGTTTTATTACATTGCATTGTATGTCAGTCATATTTCTAGATTTTCTGTGTATGGAATTAAAAGAAAGGAATGGCCACCCTCCCCTGAAAAAAAGCTATTGATTAATTTTCTTAGCCATGCATTGAGGTGATTGCTTGGGGGTTCATGGATCAAACCCTTTGACGTATGAGAGTCTATTTATAACCCCCTGCTGATGAAAGGATGTGCTCTGTAAAGGAACAGGTCAGCTATTCACTACAAAACAATAGATAACAAAGTGGTGCTTTCAATAAACCCTCAAGCTAGAGTGCTATTGTATGCATGTAAGTCAGTGAGGCCTAGTACATGTATCTGATACACAATGAATTGTAGACATTGATCATACACCCATCTCTCATCCATTGTAGCTCACTCATCAACTGTTTCCATTCAAAGAACTTGTTTCATTCAAAGTACAGGTACATTGGTCCAGTGATATAATATTGAGTGAGTCGCTGAGTCTAGATAAATATATTTTAACAATGAAAAAACTCTGCATTAAAGAAAATACTGTACAAAGCAACCTATTCAATGCATGGGAAGCATATTTTGCCCCTTTTGAGCTCTAAATGTAGTTTTTATAAAGAAAATAAAAGGCCTAATCCTATCGAGTTGTCCTTATCTATTTTCACAATTTAAAAGCATATCTCACTCATGTCTTATTTTTCCAGGAAACTTTATGAACAAGCTCATGATTCTAAACTAACCCTAAAATATTAGCTATCTTTCAGTTCCAAACTACATGTAGTTCAGAGTTGGTTAAAGACATGTAGCAAATGATAATAGTTTGTGTTTATAGAATACAATCTACCTCCACATGTTAGTCTTAGTCAAGGACAATATTTGTCACAATAATGGTCATGGTCATGCATGCATGGACCGTCACCCTGACCTGCTTTGTAGTATACTATAGACCTACATGCATACTGTACATTAGTCTACATCAAAAAAGGGAGACAACAAAACCAGCATGTTTATTGACAATACTTTAAAAAAATGATATCCTGGGATTAGTTTTGGTATGGGGTCATGAATTTGGTTCAAATGAACATATTGGAAGCATGCGATCCTTCAATATTCAGTGATCGTTGTCGCGGTTAACATCGAGTCTAAAGTGATGAAATTGTAAATGATAAACTCTTTATGTTCTATAGCTCCCTCTCAAGGTCAAGATATTAATTAAGCTATAAATAGGGACCGCAACAGGCTACTGCGCAACGCAACTGCGCATCTGCACGCAAAAACTTTGTTTTCCATCGACGAAGCGAAGTCTATTTTCCTCGTATCCATTTCAGACGATTTCGCGTTGTATTGCGGTAGGTAGGGGTATATATCGGATACCAAAATTGTCTGCAATACAGTAGCCACAACTAGCTTAAAAATCGACGAAGATTTGCTAAATTACGATCATTTTTTAGGTAAGTACCACTTTAAACTTAGTTTTTTCCATTAAATGTTTTAAGAATATTGATGAATTTGGTATCAGTTTGTAGACAAAAGAGTTTTCTACTAGAAAATAACGATGATTTTGTTTGGTTTTGTAGCGCATGCGATCGCAAGTGAGTTGCAGTGCAGTGTGTGTGGTGTGAGCTAGTGACTGCCGTGTAGGGAGGGTGCTCGAAAGATGGAAGATACATTTTGTGCGAATGGGTCATGCTCATTTTGTGTGGTCGGCTGTTCCATGTAGTGTACTTACTCCCCTTAATACAAACCCGTACATGATACTTTCAGACAGTGTTGATTTTTCTAGTTGATTTTCTAGTGCTTATAATATATCCACAGGGGCATCCAAATATATCAAAATTGTAAAGAATCACTATCCACCCAATTTTCCAAGTTTCCCAAAACTTTGTATTACCTTTAAACATCTACAATGTCTCAAGCATACATTGGATGCCTAAGTAGTTGAAGCAAAGAACATGTAGTGTGATCATGTTCCTGGTTCCTGCCTTTTCAACCACATAACTAAATGATATACTGATTTTAGAGATCTATAAATCACCCTTAATTACTAATCACTACAGGGATTACAATACGCTTTGGTTACCTGTTCTTACCGAACATCACACTGTCCTACCTGTACATTTACCACCAGGTCCCATATCTGTTTAAAAACTGTGTAATTAATATCAATCAGAAATTCAATTGATATGTACATTATGCAAGAACACTAATGGACAAAATCTTCATCTACAATGCAGAATGAACATGGAGGTCTTTTCCACCAGTCAACATACATGTACATGTACAGCATCACTGATGGAACCTTTAGAACAGGATCCATGCAAAACTCACTCACTTGTGTTATATATCGGACAAGTAAAGGTCGCTTCAACCCAATCATTACGTTAGCTTTACAGTGCTCACATATCAATATCAGGCAGGTGAATTCAGAAATAGGTTTGGTTTGCATGAATTACTTTCTCAATATTCATACAGGTGATAGAATCTGATATCAAGTACAAAGGGCGTATCAATAACAAACTAGGTTCGAATGTTTTTTTAAATTTTTTTTAACCACACAGGCACACACACACATACTCAGGAACCACATTTCAAGAATTCAAATCCTTTGATCAAAATGAAATACAACATCAAGTTGACTTTGATGCAAAATCTAGCTTTCATATAATTTTCACTTGCTCGCAGGTAGCTCAAAGCTTAAAGATGAAGTTGAGTTCTGGTCATGCGATTGCATTGTGAAAGAAACGGTGTGGAATCGACCAGAAAAGGTTGATCATCTAGCATATAAGAATATGTGTGTATTGCAAGGTTCTGGAATCATCAAAATGATAAGAAACTTGGCCAAGTCTTGGTAAATTAATTTACAAACACTGTACACAGAAAGATGTATATGGGACTACACGAACACGTGGCGTAAAAATCCTACCCCCCGAGTTTTACGATGTTACGTGACATATTTAGAATATGAAGGCATTTGAAGAGCCCTACCTTTCAGGGAACATGTCTTATCTAATGTTCTTCCACACTTGCATAATAAGAATGATAACGCTCACAAATTATTTTTTACCTCTTCCCGGAACTCAACCTTCTCTTTAAAGATAAAGGTGATTTCTGGTAATGCGATTACATTGTGAAAGAAAAGGTGTGGAATGGATCAGAAACAGTTGATCATGTAGCATGTAAGTATTGGTGTGCACTGCAAGGTTCTGGAGTCATCAAAATCATAATAAATTTGGCCGAGTCTTGGTAAAGTAACAAGCACTGTACACAGAAAGCTATATATGGGACAACACACATGGTGTCAGGGCCAGTACTACCTTGATTTCCTTGTCTTTCTATGCTCATTACTCAGCCAGTATACATTTTCTTCCAAAATTGTTTGGCACATGTCATTTATTTGTAATCTTGAACATTCAGCGTAAGTTTCGTTTGATTCTGTGAGAATTAATTTTCTTTTTTTTACCAGAACTGGAGTTTATCTTTAAGATATGAATGTCTACAAGAGCTATACACTGTACCTTCCTAAACTTCAATCAAGGAGGGGGGGGGGGGGGGGGAATCCTTTTTAAATATAAACAAATTCATCTGAAGAAAAAAAAACTGTGTCTTAAAAGAGAAACCAATTGAATGATATCTTACTCAAATATGCTTCATTCCGTATTATGAATAAGACTAAAGACAATGAGCCCTCATAACATTAACAGAGAATGTTCTATGTATAAATAGAAAGCAGTCCTATCCCAATGAATGATTGTCAAACCTGAAATAAATTTCCCTCAGTCATATCCCTTATCTTATGCTCCAAACGTGCCAGCTCAATACAAGATAACAATCAGTGATTTGACTTACAATAGAGCTAAAAATATACCCAATGACAGATAAAATCCTGTGTACAAAAAGCAGAGGCTTTGCTGTACAGTACATGGAGGATATTATAAACCATTGTTTTATAAGGCTTCCTCTCTGTAGTCTAGGGCTTCAGACTGTTTTCATTATAGTCAGATCCATAAGTTAATAACACATTATGAATCACACTAATTCCAACTAATTCTCTTTTTAAAACATTATGAAATATAGAGTATTTCTGGAAGTAAGGAAGTAAGTATGTGTACTGTACATTACTTCCCATATGTACAGTTGTACACTTCCCATCACACCCACCTTATATTTTTCAAGTCCCTTTTTTCTTATTCTATCATAGCAAAGAATTAAATGAGATATTTTGTATACATGTATGTACTAATTGGACTTGGTGAAGTCATACATATGACCTTTATCATATTTACAATCTATAAGTGCACCTGTATACATCATTTATTGAGAAGCAAAAGGAGTATGAACTAAAAGAAAATCTAAAATGCCCATTGTTCAGTCTTTCTTAGAATATTGCCTCATACATGTTGTACATGTACATAAGCCCACTAATACACATCAGTACATAGACCATCATATTCATGGTGGTAATGAGGGACTTTCCCAATCTAAAGGGCTTTGATCCAAAGGTTATTGCAGTCTGAGAGGAACATTCAAGGTTGCGAACATTTGCATGTACTAAGAATCTTTTGAAAAGGAAAGAATGATCTGGAAAGCTTAAAGATTGAGCAGTGTTCCACATTTCATAGGATTGCATGTGGTATATCATTGAGAAAATATTTATATTTCCCACAATCAGTAAAGTGGATCTAATTTTCCCCTAATTTCTGTTTATTTTGGTCAAATTATGAATACAGCAAAATCCTTTCACAAGAAAAAATACATGTATGTCATATCTAAGTACAGAATTTTTTTATCTCCCTTTTTCCACCCTCTTTTTGCCCTTCTTTTGGGGGGAGTGTATTTATTTTTTTCTCATTTTTTTCATTGTTTTTATATTATCAAGATTATATCACATATTCTCCTTTGTTTACAGTATTCATTGTATGGATTTTTTTAATTAGCCATATTTCCTTGTCTGTTAAGAGCCGTTTGGAAGTCAACCACACAGTGTTATGTATAGATCTATACATGTAACCCTACAATTCTCAAAGCCTTTCTGGCATTCAGCAAATATGAAAGATTCTGTTACTGCCCGGAAAAGGTGCTACACCAAATACTGGATTATATTGGAATCTATAGATAAATGAATTGATATGATTCTGTGAAAACTGTGTGAGAAAAATACACCAACATTATAGCTAATTAGCATTTCAACTGTATCAAAATCAATTTTTTTTTTTTGACGAATGGTATAAACAAAGAAGGTGAAAGTTCCATTTCGATTTTGTATCAAATTGTCTGTTTGGAACCCAAGGGTTTGAAATCTGAGTTCATGCATGCCCTTCTGGCTCTATGCAATGTTTAATGCTGACTGAAATAACAAACTGTGCTAGAATCAATAGTATTAGTTGTTGATTATGTAATGTAAAGTCTGAGGCCTCATTGAGTCAATTCACACAATTAATTTTGTTACAATCCCTCTTCACAATACAAGTTTGTAGAGTGGAGGAGCTCCAGGAAAACACATAATTAGTTATTGATTTTAATTCATTAAGCTCAAAAAGTTTGAAAACACCAATGGAATATCACCATCTCCTCCCATACAGATATACTGATGTAATCTTATCAAGAACAACAAAAGAAAGCTGGCAGACACATTGTACTACATCAAAGAACTTACTTCACTGCCTTTCTGGAATATGTCTCTCACTAAACCCCTATACCATGATCTGTCTTTTCCTTTCATCTCTTCATCTTTCTTGTCATTCTTTCTATGATTTTACTTTGTTGTTTGCCATGGCCATTTCTTAATTTTCCTTCATAAAATCCTAATGTGTGGGAGTTGAATAAACTTTCAATATCACAAATCGTCGCTGTTTTCACGAAGTGACGGTAGTGAAAAAAAATTGCATTTACTTTGCGTGACGATTTTCCTCACTACCCTCACTTCGTGAAAACAGGGACGAAATGTTACAACAATTACAGCCCCACAAATGGTCAAAAGAAACAAAAATCTTGTCCCTATGTATCCCCCCCCCCCCCCCACCACCCAATCATACACTGCCCCTTTCTACATGTACATGAAAGACAAATAGCACCAGTGTAGCCGGAATTTAAAATTACACATATATATGAAGCTGTGTGATAACATGCCATCTCTTCAGTCTTCACTTATAATACAGAAAGACACTATTATATTTTGTTGTGCTTTTGTTTTGTGTTTTCTTGAGTAGCGCCCTGCCTACATGTAAAAGTACCTTCATGTACATGTACCGGTAGCTGTATGAATCTTGATTAATTAACCTAAATGTAGTGTACAATGGGTACATGTGTGTCAAAGCTATGGAGCATCAACACAAATGCACTTTTGAATAGTGCAGATAGATCTTGGACAAGGTCCAGGTGCCTTAATTCTCCTCTTCCCATCTTTCTGCTTTGCAACATGACAACCGCACCCATCTCTAACCATCACAAGAAAGGTTCTAGTACCTTCAGCAAAGAATATCCTTAACCCCCCCCCCCCCCCTCCCTTTGGCTGAGATTCACCCAGATCTGTGCATCAGCATTTACATGTAGGGGGGGGGGGGTCTTTTTTATTCATACTCACCAGAGCTCTTTAGGGTTTTGCTAAATAAAAAAAAGGGGGGGGGATGTTAATATTTCCACTGCTGTTCATGACTTAATCCAGATTGGTTTCTCTTTAGTTAAGAAACTAAACTATCATGTAGGACCTTGGCACCTTTCAATGCAAGATGTAAGAAACATTGAGGGTGCTCTCTAAAATGAAATAAAATAGAGCAAACTTTGCCTGAATAGGGAGGGGCCTTAGACTAGTATAGCTAAGACATGATCTACAAAAACATGATTTGTGCATCAATTTATAATAAAATCTGTGCTAAATTTGTAGTAATTTGTTTGAACGGGATTCTTAATTGATCCCTAAAATTAGGGTCTATTTTTTCCTTAACTTGCAATGTCCAACATCCTCAGAAGAACTCCATGCACTCATGACATGAAACTGCTTCTTATGCTAGCTAGCAGAGAGAGACTGATCACTACAAGCTGTCTGCTACCAAAATAACCGCAGTGCTCGGGTTGTGCTCTTTATTTAGAATCAACGCAGCCACCATGAAATACAGTCATTGCGCAAAAAACAGGAAGCCTTCAATTTCTTCTCCTTATTGAGTACAGGTTTAGCCTACGTCATCCTTGGCAAGCTACAGCGCTACAGGATGTACAACTTGGCTTGTCCTCTCCCTCTCACACAGAAAAAAAAAATCAAAAATTCAACCTTTTAATCATAAGAAAAAAAGAAAACACACACTGCATGAAAAAAAAAGATCTCATACTACCCTTTTTTAATTATTCATATTATCAGAAGAAAAGTGGCAAGAACAAATGCAAGAAGTCAAACTTTTAAAGGACTTACGGTACCTAATTGTAAAACGCTCTTGATTTACTTGTAAAATACTCTTGGATAAATTAGACCCAAATATATCTTGGGCATATATTGGATGTAACTATTTGCTTATCTGGGGGGGGGGGGGGGGTTAAAGTATCAAGTGCCAGGTATATAAAACAATTTTACAGTAAAGAAATAGCTAAACTTGCCAACTTTAGAATATAAGAGAATATTCCAGGACATATTCTATCTTCCTGTTCTAATCTTCTTGGCTTAGGATTTAGTTTTTGTCACAACCAAAAATAGCCAAGTAAACTGTTCATCTATTACCTACAGTGTAAATGTACATGTATGGATTCCTCATACAGTTTTTAGCTGAATCACTTTTCTATTAGTCACACTACCGGAACGAAGCAACTCTTATTTTCTTGGCAACATAAATTGCTTTTCACAATTATTTGGCATGACATCTGCCTGTGACCTGCATACAATGTTGTAATAACAGCCAAAATATGGTAGCCATGATTCAATGTAGTACAATAACCTCTATAGCACAAGTACATGTACACCTGTACACAGTATAGATACTGATGTACATTGTACCATATCAAAATGAAAATCATGTACGTTTTTGTTTTAATAAATCTTAGTCGTACAAACATAATTATGCTACTGTATGCTACAAACACGATCTAATTAACTGAAATGATTTTTTTATATATTCTGTTACAAAATGTTTAATGAACTTTAAACAAATCATTTGAGATATTAATCACCACTAAATATTATTTTAAAGGGGAGGTCTACCTGATATTATCTTGGTTTTAATAAAGGCAGAAAATGGGAGAAACAAGTTAGTGAAAGTTTAAGCAATATCCAATTAAAAGTAGGAAAGTTATAATATTTGGAATTTGTCATCAATGAAACACTAATTGGCAACATTAATTGGCAACACTGTGACGTATCTTGCGAGCTCCTCTCCAGTTTGCTCTGTACAGACAATTTGGCAAATTTTCATTTTCTTAGTTATTGATGATGGAATAGAATTGTTTCATACAGGGGTAATATATAAACATATATGCAATAACTATATCTAAGGTGAATGTATGATTGAACATTTTCTTAATGGAATATATTTATTAAGGCTACGACGTGTACTCGTTCCGTACATTAAACAACTACACTTGTCTGATTTCTCGTACACGTATACACGGCCGCGATGTGTTTTTTTCTTCTCTTTTAAAGTTTAGATTTATGCCCTTCACCTGGCACTTTGCCGGGCAATGTTAACCCGTGCCCGAAACTCAAAAGAGCACGGGCATGGCACCATGAGTTAAAATGTATCCCAGCTCAATAGTGCACGGGGTGTCAACTCACCACTCAGAAACTATATATAGAACCAAACTAGCTGCCAATGTCCAGATTTCTATCAGTCATCTTTCGTTTTTAAAACAACATTGCATGTTACTTTTATTTGTGACAAGTTCGCACCTTCAACTGCACCTTGTCCACGCAGTAAAATTTTCAAACACGAAACTGGCTTGCTGCCGGCAAAACAAAATAATTAAAATCTGAGCAGCGCCATCTCCTGGCGTAAATATGATTTATCGTACAAGTGCTGTGCAGTATGGCAGCCATCCAACACTTACTGAGAAAGACGGTAAAGTATCAAGTATTCTCATAATAGAAGCCAATTTTTCATGGAAAACTGATGTGTTGTGATGACCTGAAAATCAATATTTAGCAACTTTATCGGAGTAAAGGCTAGGTAATAGTTTTACCCAAAAAAAAGAAGAAAAAAAAGATATGTCACAGAGTTGCCAATTTGTGTTTGATTGATCGCAATTTCATATATTCATAAGTTTCTTATTTTTAATCGTTTTTTGCTCAAACTTTCCCTGCCCTGTTTCTCTCATTATTCTGCTTCTTTTAGGGAGGCTTTACTACTGCAGCTAGAAGGGATTAGACCACCCAGAGAGCCATCGAGGTCATTGTGACAGGTGGCTATCTCATTAACTCAGCTCTCATTTAACATAAGAAAAAGAGGATCATGGGGGACCAACAGGCACCGATTTGGGAAGTTTTCTATATAGAGGGAGCAAGAAGCTACAAGTAGGACAGTGTGCCTTTAATATCAGGGTGGAATTCCCCTTTATTGAAGTTGGCAGCTTAATCATGGCATTCATCTCGATAAAATATATTAATGTATGGAGAATATTCTCTCTAAAGAAATCAAGCATCCTCCTGTGATAAGTCTATACTATATACACAGCTAACTTCAAACGTGCAAAGATGCTATTTTATTAGAGCAACAACAACAAAAAGGAGGCATACCATTTGTTGGTAAAGGCTTTATGAATAGTAGGGCTTCATGCAGTCCACAATTCAATTCACAGATATATATAGCAGCAATATAATCAAACAAAGGGGTTCTTGCCTTACTGTATCTTCATGCATTTGAATGGAAATTCTATCTGATAAGAACAGATAAGATCTATTTATAACTCTGCTCTCTGTAGTATGCTTATAGGTCAAGGCAAAAACAACAACGTGACAACCAAAATTATAAATATACACTTGCAATAAATAAAACCGCCGTGATATATGTCAATGCTATTGGTTGCTATAGAAAATAATAACAATTCCGATAATATCAAGCGAAAAGGTGGGGGAGGACATCTATGAGGATGAGACATCATTTAAGTCACTCAGAGAAAATATAACCAAAAAATAAGAGAAAATAGAATACAAAGAGAATGCATAGTGTGCTGCTTGTGGTTGCTAGAGCTATTCAAAATCCTAATTAATAATTTTGAAAGCCCTTTGGAAGAGCATTTTATATCACAACGAATAGTATGCATTATCCAAGAACAAAATAGTATTCCCTCTATAAAAAGTGCATTTATTGAGCTAAAATCAATCTTTTTAAAAAACATTTCAGGAGGAAAATATGCAAATTTCTTGGCACAGTATATTGACCTGAAGATGGGAATGACTATTTGTAAGTTCAAAGATTTTTTAGTGGAAGTACAGTGTACATGTATACGTGGAAAAAAACCGACTTCAACACAATATTGGCCTAGATGTACATGTACATCTGCAAATCTGTTTGGCAATTAAAAAAACAGAAGAAAAACTAGATATCAAAAAGTCCTTCAAACTAAGTACCCTTTAGATCTATTTTGAGGTACATCATAGTTTTGATTTCCTGTTCAACAAGTACTCTATACAGATAATACTAAATTCAACCGTAACCAATGAGATAGTATGTTCTGTAGTAAAGCCAGGTTGTCTCATATGTTGTTTGACCATCTCATATCAAATTTATTATTTTGTTTTCATGAACATTCTTAGGATTTTACATGAAAAGTAAGATTTCTATCACATCATAAGGGCAGGCCCGCACTAGCCTGACTAGGCCTAATAATGGACATATCCTTATTTTTTATTCAAATTATTTTGTATAGAATCTTCAGAATTTCTTGAGCTTGTTTTTTTAATATGAACTTTGTGAGAAAAATCTCTTTCAGCTTCATTGTGCTTTGGAGCTTAAAATGGTTAGGTAATAGAAATATCCATGAACAAAGGGCCCATATATGTTCATACATCTTGCGTGAAATGTACTAACTTACAAGTACATTGTGTACATGTAGCAACAATATTCAATGACCAATGATTGTTTTACAAGCACTAACAAAATATTTTAATAAATCTCTCAATTTTGATCCCAGAAATAAATCAATGCTGTAGGACGAAATTCAAAATGGATTAAGACACTAACACTATCCACAGCTATGATCTATTAAGTAATAGTACAATATCCTACTATTTATAATTTAGCAGATTTTCCAAATATTAGTAGAGGTTTGTCCTTATAATCTTCTCACATGCAATTCATACTGAAAATATATATGTATGAGTGTCAGGAGCATATCATTTTTATCAAGCGTTTTGATAATCACTTTGAAATTTAATAACCAAGTTTACAACAATAGCCTATGTTTAATATGATAAATAATTAAATATGGCCTTCGATCTTAAAATAAATAAGCAACTTTCTGTGATGAAGGATAATAAAACAAAATAATAAGTCTGCTTTGAATAAATGCACTGCATGACTCATATGGTTGACAGATAGCCATTGTATTTTCATGAAAGGCTGGCAGCCATTGTTCTCATGCAAGGCAAACATCTTGTAATTTTCTCAGCAAATAGTAAAGTTCCTATGCTAATGTTGATTCTAAATGGTTTGGATATCCTTATTCAAACACAATGTACTTTTCCAAAGAAAGTTTGATGTAACATTGCTACTTACCCTGTCAATGTGACTTTCAAAGAGAGACGTTTGTCCTTTTTCAGTTTGAGTCAAATTACAATCTCTCCAAGTGGACTCGGTATACTAGATCCACTTCTTTGAAGCAACTAATATCAAATCAATGAATGTATCCAAATCTAAACCTTCTCCTACCCTAAAAGGTGTGGAAGTTTAGCTAAAACTGGGCTGTCTAAAAGTACAGTCTGACTAGGTATGCGTCAAAGTTTAGAATCCTTGATAAATTGAGCGCTCCTTTTAATAACTGACCAAAAATGTAGCAATGTCTCTCATACTCAGAAATAGTCAGACATTCTCAGGAAGAAATAGTATTTTCAAAAGACTTTGAAGAGTGCTTCCCACAAGACTACAAAGAGGCAGGCACAATCTATCTACTCTCTGCAGAACATCACCTCCTAGACTGAGAGAGCGAGAGACTGAGAGGGAACTGAGCAGAATCTGAGAAGACACACACACTCTTACATGGCAAGGCAACTAAGGGTGCAGTAGTTTCTTTGCTAAAAATATATCATGGGAGGAAGAGGATGTCCTCTGGTTTAGTCTAGAAAGAGAGAAGGAGAAAATGGCTGGCCATCCATTACCCTGATGATACGATCAGTAGCAGCAGCAGCGTATGCAGGAACAAGAAGCTTTGCTTTGCTCCGCTCGTTGCAAGTATTTTTAGACTTAATTCCCTTGAGCTAAACCAATGAATCAGCTGACTGACTCCGTGACAAAAGCAGAGTTGGTGTGAAAGATATAAATAGTCTCTAATCTAAATCATTCACCAAAAGAGCCCCCTACAACCACTATAAATAGACTGTCATTCTCAATCGAATAAAGAATTTCAACAGATTAACGAGGACACAATATCTCTCAGTAAAACAAAAACAGGATTATACAATGACGTTTGTTAATGTGAATAAATAGCAGTATGAAGTACAATGTATACAGTACACAATGCTTCTGGACAAAAGAGTTCAGAATAAAAACAAAACTATTATGTAGGCAGCACCACCAACTAAATAACTGGTAAACATGCATACTGTTGTCTACATAATGAAACAATGTCTTGAAGACTAAGAATGAGTTTATTAATTGAAACCAAGATATCAAGAAATATAAATGAACTTTTTCTTAGTACATGTACATTTTATGTAATCATATGAAACAATAAGCATATGATACCTGCTGTTCTACAATTCGTCGCTGTTTTCACGAAGTGACGGTAGTGAAAAAAAATTGCATTCACTTTGCGTTACGATTTTCCTCACTACCGTCACTTCGTGAAAACAAGGACGAAGTATGTACATGTACATGTACATTGAGCTTGCCATGATGGAACACAACAAATTATATTCAATGCAAAATTTCAGACTCGATGGAACAGCAAACAAATCAAAATCTAATATTTGTCTTGATTTCTAAGCCCAACTACCGGTACAAAAGAACCTCCAATTAAGTCCCATGGTGTAAGTTTCAGTTAGAGCTAAATAAATGTGTATTTGGTCAATAAAGATGGTCAAAATTTCAGTTTTGAGCATGACAGAAAGTGTATACTTTATTGTACATGTATGTCATTTTGAAGCACAAACCAACATAAAAACTGTATTTAGGCAGTGTTTTGTAGACTTACACTGTATATATATTTGTCTGATCTTGAGTTTCTTGTAGTAGTTTTAATTTTGTTATGATCCTGACCTGGTATCATTTTGATCTCTAATACTGTTTTCACACTGGCAATATTTTGCTTAACCCCGTACTATAGGTGGGGTGAAGGGGGGGGGGGGTCTTAGCCCCACCTATAGTACGGGGTTAAGCCTATTCCACTTTCTGTTCAGACTGGTTTTTACCAAAGTGGGCTAAAGTTGGCTAACCCCACCTATAGTACGGGGTTAACTAACCCTGCAAAATAGCAGGGCTAACTCTGCAATTGTGGTGCTAACTCCTGCTAACCCCGCAATTACGGTGCTAAGCAAATGAATGAGAACAGAAACGAAAATAGTCCGGTACTACGCAATGGAGCGTATCGCAGCTGGCAAAATGCGAGGTATGTCCAATCATAACATTCACGATATCCGGGGTTAACGAAATGCAGTGAGAACAGCGGGAATTTTCTTATTCCGGAATAGGAGCTATAGTACGGGACTAAAAACAGCGTGTGTGAAAAGCCAAAAAAAATAGTCCGGGGTTAAGGATAGTACGGGGCTAAGCAAAGTACGGGGTTAAGCAAAACCAGTGTGAAAAGAGTACTAGGCTATAACCAGGCCTACCTATAACTATAAAACAGAGTAAGGTGTTAATTGCATTGAGACTACACCAACTAAAGAATAGAATTAGCATGCCAAGTTTTACAATCTGATAATCCTTTCACAAGAATTTCTATAGATTTCTATTTTCGTCACCTACATGTAGTACAATATCTTGGGAGTCTGGTCCAGTGCTTAACTACAATACAGACCTTTTCTCTCAAGCAATATTCTTTGGGACTGGATTTCTTCTCTTTTTTAATTCTGTTAGGAATATCTGATTGTGATTACTAATATATAATTCTAAATCTAAGAATTTCCTCTTCTGGAATCAAACCTTACCTGAAAAAAAAATTTTGGTGACATGTTATAGTCTTGTGGTGCTGGGTGATGATTTTGAATGATATTGTTACACGTGCATCTCCTTGAATGCAGGCAATTTTCAGGGAAAGATATACGCAGAGTTAAAAAGCAGAACACAAACATCTTGAGATGCAAAACAATTTAGAAGATTTACTTGATTCTGGATAAATTTCTTCTGATAGAAGGGAAGAAGATGGACACAATACTGTCATACAATGTCACTGAGATGAACATGTAAATGTAAATCATATCCCCTAACAACACTACAGGCTGATAAAATGTACATGCACAGTACTTACAATACATGTACCTGCATTTCCCTGAGCATCTCCTTCAAAAGATATGCATGTACTGCATACATCTGTACATATGTAATAGTTTATTTCATATTCAACTTCATTGGGGCTTGGTTCAATGCATACAAATGGCTTTGTAACAGAGTGAATTAGTCAAATGGCATGTAGAGAGCAAACAAGACAGGGAAGTATACCTAACCGATATTAATGCACTAGGCCCCTGGGTTTCTTGCATGTGTTACTATTTCTGTACCTCTTTGTGTCTCAGTTATGAGCTTAATAAACCCAGCGCTATTTTTAGCCGCTAATTATATTGCAGGCGCTCCTACAAGCGACCAACCAACCGCTAGCTAGGTGGCTGGCTGCCTCTCTCTGCTGAGTGCTGGGCTGGGGAAGCATCCAGGCCAGGGCAATGCAGCTAGCTAGCAAAGCTCAGTTCTGAGCAGATAATGGCTCAGAGAGAGATACAGCGCAAGATAGAATGAAAGAAAGAAAGAAACAAACAAGCAAGTGCCTGAAATAATAGTCTATGTATATAGACTCTTTTAATTGAACAAATAAGGATTGGATCTTCTAAGTTAACAATAGTAAAAGACAGACAAAACTGTTCAGAATAAAAGGAAATAAAGGATAACTTGAAACCCTGTGTATATAGGGCTCGCATGGAACCCGAGTCTGACTTGGGTTCTAGCTGTGCATGCCCTAAGACACTGTTGGCTGGGAGTGTATTTAAAATGCAATATCTCTTTGTAAAAGAAATATTTGAAGCTCCGAGTTTGAATACAGTATACCAACATGACTCCCCTTGGTGCACTTGAAGTCAATATCAAGAACAACAGATACTGTATGTATGATGTGTAGCTAACTTACAAATGTAACCTGCCATTTGGCAAATATTTCATTCATTTACTGTCTTCATATGGGAAATATGACAAAATCTTACTCAAAACAGTTGAGATTTTCTACAGTTTAGGAATAAATGAATACCATCTTGTAACTCATTGTCAAATGAACATACAGTAGTGGGTTATTAGTGAGTTTCAACTCATATTACTATAAGTTATCCTACAGTGTACATGTAAAGTTGTGTAGTATTTTTTAGATAAATTCTATTGGTTTACTTGCTTCTTATTGCATGTAAATTGAATAACCATCTTGAAAAACAAAAGGTATTCATGAAGCATCTCCATCATTTTGGCAGTGATATTCTAAAATGTGCAAAGTTTTCTCCATGTTTTAATGATGTATGGATATTTGGGGGTCATTTGTACAAGTGCTATCTCTATTGGGTAGCATAACAAATGAATAATTGAGCTGAACATTTTTATTTGAGCACATGTTAAGCATTGAGAGGTGCATCTGATGAAAGACTAGACCTGTACATACTATACACAGCAAGCTATGACCTTTTCAGACATGAGAAGAGCTGGGATTAATACGAGATGGCTCAGACAAAAATAGCTACTCTACTAGCTGTACCTGGTAATTCAGCCCCCAGGTACTCCAACGTCACCAACAAAAAACAACAATTTGCTCCAAACCACTGGAATATTTTACAGACAACCATTGGCGGTCAAAAATAGAGCTACAGTGACGTCACGTCGCTATAATGTTACTTCATATATAGAAACAGTGAGCACCAAACAAACGCAAAATATAAATTGTAAATTGACAGATGTAACATTGCTTTTATCACCAAAACCAAAACAAGATGCTACAGTCAACAATAGTCATCGGTTTACTTAATCAAATCAAATAAAAGCCTAGAACTCCAACCCCGGCATGAAATAATTGTTGACTCTGCCTCTTCAGACAGTAGGAGATGTAGGCCTACATTGTGTACATGTATACATGTGTATGTACAGAGTGCATGTCATACTACAATTAGGAGGCTGTCATCATAATCTCTAATACATAGTCCTACATGTACATGTACATACATACACGTAGGTGAAGTCCAATTTAGCATGACAGACCAAACATTAACATTTCCTTACTTTCTTGTTTCTGAACAATTCCCACAATATTGTGTACTTGCTGCTTACTTTCATGCATGAGCAATGCAAAACCAGTTCGAGTTGAGGAAATAAGATACTGGTAACTAATACAATAAAAAAAGTCATAGCATACAAAAACGATCACTATCTGATTGACAATTAAGGCAAATTGGTTTGGGTGATATTTGTAATAAAATTGAGTTTGCTACATTTATTCCCTGACTATCCATTAACCATAAATTCTCTATTTCATCTCCCCAAAAATTGATTTCCTCATGTCTAATATGCCCAGGCCAGGTTTTATATGCACCTTCAAGAAAATAAACGGTTTGTACATTATAGCGAGAGAAAAAAAAAACTGTTTTCTTTTGCCTTTATTATCAGTGTTGTTGTTATCATCATTACTATTACTTAATCTACAATGTTGGGCCTAGATGTACAGTGTACATCTAATTTTCAAATATCGACACCCGTTTTTTTTCATATTTCTCAATTAAAAACATATGAATAAATTTGTATACATTAAAAAAACAAGTAATATTGCATAAAGAAATGCCCAGATCATTTTATTTGGGGGATAATAATGGACCTGACAGTATCAAAATTGCTAGGCCTACACAGAAATGTGCTGAGGGAAATGCTTAGTGAACAGAGTGTACATGTATGAACACACTACCATCTGATGTATGAACACACTACCATCTGATGTATAAACACACTACCATCTGATGTATAAACACACTACCATCTGATGTATGAACACACTACCATCTGATGTATGAACACACTACCATCTGATGTATGAACACACTACCATCTGATGTATGAACACACTACCATCTGATGTATGAACACACTATCATCTGATGTATGAACACACTACCATCTGATGTATGAACACACTACCATCTGATGCATGTACACACTACCATCTGATGTATGAACACACTACCATCTGATGTATAAACACACTACCATCTGATGTATAAACACACTACCATCTGATGTATGAACACACTACCATCTGATGTATGAACACACTACCATCTGATGTATGAACACACTACCATCTGATGTATGAACACACTACCATCTGATGTATGAACACACTATCATCTGATGTATGAACACACTACCATCTGATGTATGAACACACTACCATCTGATGCATGTACACACTACCATCTGATGCATGAACACACTACCATCTGATGTATAAACACACTACCATCTGATGTATGAACACACTACCATCTGATGTATGAACACACTACCATCTGATGTATAAACACACTATCATCTGATGTATGAACACACTATCATCTGATGTATGAACACACTACCATCTGATGTATGAACACACTACCATCTGATGTATGAACACACCACCATCTGATGTATGAACACACTATCATCTGATGTATGAACACACTACCATCTGATGTATGAACACACTACCATCTGATGTATGAACACACTATCATCTGATGTATGAACACACTATCATCTGATGTATGAACAGTTGAACACACTATCATCTGATGTATGAACACACTACCATCTGATGCATGTACACACTACCATCTGATGTATGAACACACTACCATCTGATGTATGAACACACTATCATCTGATGTATAAACACACTATCATCTGATGTATGAACACACTACCATCTGATGCCAGACATTGTGGTCTTGGATCATTCTGTCTCAATCATACATGTAGATGTGATGACCAGACCATTGAAGAAAAAACCCATGCACATCAATGGTTTTCCAAGATGGTTATTACAATCCCACCTCCCTGTTACAACCATGGACATACAGTGTAACACACTATCAATGAAGGTCTGTCTAAACATCCATCTGTGTTTTCAGTCTTACCATAGCACGGTTTGATCTGTTTGCATTCCAACTAAATGAAAGTTATTGCTCAGGTAATGAGATAAAAGATTAGATATAGGTGTCTATGTGTGTAGCCTGTAAGAGAAGAGTTGTTTTGTATCCATGTTTGCATTCCTTCTAAATGAACGTTATTGCTCAGGTATGAATGAGATATTAGAGATTAGATATTAGGGAGTAGATGTGTCTAGCCTGCAAGAGAAGAAATGTTCTGTATCCATGTTTGCATTCCTACTGTATGAGTGTTATAGAAGGGAATGAGACTGGTAATAGCTATGGAATGAAGAGAGCCACCCAGCTCGGTATATGGTACCAATATCTACATGCAGGTACACCTGTATACAGTGTACATGTTACATACATGTACAGTGAACATGTACAGGTACGTACGTTAGGTTGGAGGCACAACCCTTATCAGTCACTCTGCGTAACAGTGTCTGCCATATGAGACTACAGTAAGCTCTGTACTTGAGGATAGCTGCTCCTAACACAGCCAGAAACTGACAGATCTAGGCTCTGCTCGTAGCTTCAAGAAATGTGAAAAAGTGTCAGATTGGAGTCAGATTATGTGCTTGAAGACTACATGTAGGAGGCTACAAATGTATGCAATGGATGTCTGAAGCTCAAAAAAACCATTACACCTACATCTTACTAAGTTCTTCCTTCATCATAAAGCAAAGCTTAATAAAGGTTATAAAGCTGATGGCCGAAACTTAAAAAAATGTGGTTAAGTGCAAGTAGTTTACATTTTGTGTCAAACTTTCAGACTAAAAGTGAAAGACTACATGTTGATCATGAATGCTAAATTTACATCCTGATCAAATGTATACAAATAACGGCAAAATGATAAAGCCATTGTAGGTACGACCTTACAGTCAAGATAATTTCCATCCACTTATTGAGATCATAATATACTCCAGCCAAACGGCATCGCCATCAATTAACAATAAACTACTGTATTTGGTACAGGCAATTGTCAATTGTATTGATAGCGAAACTGCACAAGAATTGTAACACAAGAATTGTAGGATAAACTAATGAAGTTTGATGTTTCTTGAACAGTAACTAAATACAAGGACCTACAAGTTACATCAAATTTCATTAATTTACAGTCACTGTTGAGCCAATTTCTATCAACATAACTAGCAGACATAAACAAAACAAAACAATAAATCAAACAAACAACAAAACAGGTACATACAAAAATGCCTACAAGTTGTAGTGCACTCAAAACTCAAGAAGGAAATAAACAAAATGGCTATAAAAAAATACATTATTAGTGTTCTTATAATAAACAAATATAATAAAACTGTCACATAAAATAAAAGCTACGGGTACATACATGTACACTGTATGTAAGAGAAGTAAGAAGACAGGTTTATTTGTTCAGGAAAACAATGGTTTTTATAACGCTACAGTCTGTTCCAAGGGGAAAACGAGTATGGTAAAACCAGTCACTCAAAGATTTTACTTTTTTGAAGCACTTCATGATCATTTTGAAGCGCATTATTTTTAGGGCTTCAATATTACCCCACATCACAGACACTGATAACACGTAGGGCCATGCATCTCAGATTTAACATTGTTGAATGATGCATCTAACATTAGACTGTATACAGTGTGAGTGTATGCTCGTTCACCAATCAAAATCTGTTTCTTTTGCCTGCATGCATTCCCTATGTAAAACACATTTGAAGAGCTCTTACCACGTGGATGTGAGGAGGACATCTTGATGAGAGCTGGAAACGTTATGAAGACGACAATAAACTCAGCTGCTTAGATAGATACAGCGCATTGTAGAATTCATATACCTCGCTTGGCTTTCTCTGTCAAATCTGAAATTAAAAATGGAATATTTGAACCTTATTAGAAGAATTGTAAAGCTTTATTTCATATCAGTAATTCATGAAAACAAAACAAAACAAAAGTAGAAGAGATTTAGAGAATGCCATGTATGTATTTCTACAAAATATTTTGCTGTACATATCAAATTAAAAGGCGATCCAACCCTTGTAATAAGTTAATTTGTACAGGTGTATGAGAGCAGAAAAATAAGATAAACGGAATGGTGAAAGCCTGAAATACAATCCAACCAATAATAAGAAACTTATCAATATTGAATATCAAATTGATGCAAATCTCAAAATGTCAGTTTGGTTTACTCTCCTGTTCGCCGTGTACAAAAATAAAAATAAATTTGCTTTTCTCCTGAATGCCTTCAATCTTTAGGCAACACTCAACAAATATTATTGATAGCAAAAGACCATCCTCAGTCAAACAGTTATAAATATTTGAAAAAAGAAAATTTTAGTCATTTTGTGTATTGGGAAAAATAGGAAAGTTATCCGCCACATCACAGAGACATTACCAATCCAGCCAATTTGAAGAGCCCATCCTATAATGATAACAGATATAAAATAATTTACAACTTTCTCATTTTTGGTCCATTTTATTTAAACTTTCACTATTCATATTTCTGCTTTTCCTGTTTCCTCTGGAGTTCATGTACCTTGCTATCAAGGTTGGATTTCCCTTTAATAGCTGAATTTCAAATGATAAATGTGCCATTACACATCTACAGTAACAATAAATAAATTGATCAACTTGATTCCTATAAATACTTTCAATCCAATCATACATGTAGATCCTGCATCAATTTGCATAGAGAGTATGCATGTACATGTACATCTAGTCATGACATTTACTGAACAGTAATTTAACAATGCAGGTATACATTCAGTTTACATATATATAAAACAGAAGCCAAATATAATGTAATTTTTGTAATGTTAATGTTCAAAGTGTACAAGTTACCAGAACAAATAATTTGGTTACAGCTAGAATAAACTAAACCTCCAAAAAAATGTCAGACTTGAGTTCCAAGAGGGCCGTATTCTACATGTACATTGTATCGTGTGTACACGTGGGTTGAGTAGTGTACTCTATATTTTCATTGAAAATGTACCGAAATATCTTGTAGGAGTAATTTTGAAACTGAGGTTGTTTGGACTATTTCGAGGGTACAGACTACAGAGTGTGTGCAACTTTACTAATGCCAGAACAAAATGATGTGTATTAAATTGTTTTATAAGATGACGTTTTATTTGTTTTATAAAATGATGATTTATAACATGATTTTACTAATGACAGGTCCTTAGTAAAATGTTGTGTTAGGCAAACTAAATGCCTTGTTGTACGCTCTCAACCAATCATTTGATTAGGATCCGCTTCATCATCTTATAAACATGTATTACTTCTACATGGACAATGTACAGTGTACATAAAGGTAAATTTACACAAAGATAATGTACACATGAAGGTTTATTTTTTGAAGTTGGTAGACAAATGAAAATGAAAAGTATCAGACAATGCAACAAAAAATTGTCTGAGTAGTATTTGCATAGTACGGAAATGAATCATTGCAATGTTTACTTTTTATGCTTCATGTACTTTATGATTATCAAGCTTTGCCTGAAATCTCTAGAGTATAAAAAGATGCAAAGAGAGACTTCCACAGTTGTCTTACTTGTATTACATCAGGATGACTCACAATGAGTATAAACATGTATTACAAGAACCAGGTTAATATTCATTCTTAACCAAACCAAATTAATATTTAGTCCTAAAATGTGTCTGACAAAACATCAGAATATGGTTCCATAACCTTAGTTACAGCCCTTGTATAGGCAAGCCGTGGACTTTGTGCTTTGCATACATGTTGTAAACCAGTGTGTACTCTTTACACATTCTAATTTTACATTGCATGCCAACCACCCCGACAACATGCCTACCACCCCGACAACATGCCAACCACACCGACAACATGCCTACCACCCCGACAACATGCCAACCATCCCGACAACATGCCAACCACCCCGACAACATGCCTACCACCCCGACAACATGCCTACCACCCCGACAACATGCCTACCACCCCGACAACATGCCTACCACCCCGACAACATGCCTACCACCCCGACAACATGCCAACCATCCCGACAACATGCCAACCATCCCGACAACATGCCTACCACCCCGACAACATGCCAACCATCCCGACAACATGCCAACCACCCCGACAACATGCCAACCACCCCGACAACATGCCTACCACCCCGACAACATGCCAACCACCCCGACAACATGCCAACCACCCCGACAACATGCCAACCACCCCGACAACATGCCAACCACCCCGACAACATGCCAACCACCCCGACAACATGCCAACCACCCCGACAGCATGCCAACCACCCCGACAGCATGCCAACCACCCCGACAACATGCCTACCACCCCGACAACATGCCTACCGTACTAAAAAAGACTGAGAGCACAAACTTCATTTTCTGGAAAAAATTGTTGCATTTGAAAGTAACCAATTGAGAAAAATTTAAGCACATAACTTTGCTTGTGGGAAAAGAATTACAAGAATAATCTATATACCGGTATGCATCATTTTAATCATTATTTCCACATAATTAGATTTGTGTGGACAGTCATTACTGTCATTTAGAAAGTAAATGTTTAAAATTCCTTAGTCTAAAATAGGACAATTTTAGAGTACTCATTTCTGAGAAACGGTTTTTCCCCCAAAGCATGTACAAATGTGGAAGCGGTTAATTTGGAGGAAGCCATATAACACCCTTGGGCTTGGGTATGAAGTTTACAGGTATTTAAGAGAAAAGGGGAAATACCTGACGTATTCAATAAAGGAATCAGAACCTCATATAACTCCAGTGTAAATTCAACCGTTGATGCACAAAAAATATACAAATAATTGTAAAGAAAAAGGACGGACAAGCTTTGTTATAAAAATAAAGAGAAACATTTAATAGGTTAGGCTCAATCTGCTTTGTATTCACTGCATTTCCATTAAAGGGGAAGTCTCTCCTGATATTAGGTTGGTTTTAAAGGTAATACAAAGTTTTGGGAAATTTTGAAAATTGGGTAGTTAGTGAATCTTAACAATTTTGATATATTTGGATGCCCCTGTGGATGTATTATAAGCACTAAAAAAAATTACCCCTAAAACACTTCTGTTTTCGAGAAAAATTGAATATAAAAATTAACAGGTGCTCTCGGTAAATTTTGATAAATTTCAAATAGCGCCTACGGCCGTACAACGGTAGCTGCGACCATCAAAATCTCAGAATATGTAGTTGTGATATATAATTTCCATAATATAATTTTGATTTTAGTCAAGAAACGTTGTTTCATAGCTACATTAATATCTTGACCTTGAGAGGGAGCTATACAACATATAAAGAGTTTATTATTTATAATTTCATAACTTTAGACTCAATTTCAACCGGGACAACGATCAATGAATATTGTAGGAACGCATATGCTTCCAATATGTTAATTTGAACCAAATTCAAGACCCCATACCAAAACTTTGTAATACCTTTAATACTAGATGGAACTTCGACTGCGCGCAGTCAAAATGATGCCTCCGTCATAGAGCAGTTTTACAAACCAAAACAGAAGAAATTTTTCAAATTCAAGTTCAATTGTAATCCATTAACAGGTGATTACAAGCAATTTCTCATATACATATATGACCCTTTGATCTTTGACCTCATGACCCTAACATCTACTCAGTTCATTGGCTCTGCAAGATGTCCCGAGTTAAATAGTAATCCATCTGTCAGTTCTAATGAGAATGCGTTCACAAGCTATTTTTGCATACATAATGAGCCCATGACCTTTGACCTCATGACCCAAGAATCTACTCAGTTCATTGGCTCTGCAAGATACATACATGATCTAAGTTTGGCAGGAATCCATCAATCTGTTCTAATGATAATGCGATCACAAGCTATTTTTGCATATATTATGAGCCACATGACGTTTGACCTTGACCTCATGACCCCAGAATCTAATCAGTTCATCAGCTCTGCAAGTAACATACATGACCTAAGTTTGGCAGGAATCCATCAATCGGTTCTTGAGATAACGCGATCACAAGCTGTTTTTGCATACATAATGAGCCGTGACCTTTGACCTCGTGACCCCAAAATCTAATCAGTTCATCTGCTCTGCAAGATACATACATGACCAAAGTTTGGCAGGAATCCATCAATCGGTTCTTCAGATAACGCGATCACGAGCGGTTTTTGCATACATAATGAGCCCTGTGACCTTTGACCTCGTGACCCCAAAATCTAATCAGTTCATCGGCTCTGCAAGATACATACATGACCAAAGTTTAGCAGGAATCCATCAATCGGTTCTTCAGATAACGCGATCACGAGCAGGTTTTGCATACATAATGACCCCTGTGACCTTTGACCTTTAACCTCATGACCCCCAAAATCTAATCAGTTCATCGGCTCTGCAAGATACATACATGACCAAAGTTTGGCAGGAATCCATCAATCGGTTCTTCAGATAACGCGATCACGAGAACGGGACGTACGGACGGACAGACGGACGTACGTACGGACAGACGGACGGACGGACAACCCGAAAACATAATGCCTCCGGCTACTTCGTAACGGAGGCATAAAAAGCAGAAAACTGAAAGGGAAAGCTTGAGCAATATCCAATTTAAAATAAGAAAAGTTATAATTTTTGAAGTTGTCATCAGTGGAACACAAATTGGCAACGCTGTGACATATCTTGCAAACTCTATTCAATTTTCTCTGTAAAGACTATTTCATAAACTTTCATTTTCTTAGTTATTGATAATGAAATAGATATGTGGCATAAACGGGTTGTTTAAAAAAAATACATATTTTCTAATAATTATATTTGAGGGACTAGGGTGAATGTATGACTGAACATTTTTGAAAGAGAAAACATAAATTTTTGAAGTTTTTTAGTACAGGGCAAATGGGAGGGGACCTCATAAGATAGTGAAGATACATCACAGAGTTACCAATTTGTGTTTGATTGATAGCACCTTCAAAAAATCATAACTTTCTTATTATGCCTCCGTTACGAAGTAGCCGGAGGCATTATGTTTTCGGGTTGTCCGTCCGTCCGTCCGTCCGTCCGTACGTACGTCCCGTTCTCGTGATCGCGTTATCTGAAGAACCAATTGATGGATTCCTGCCAAACTTTGGTCATGTATGTATCTTGCAGAGCCGATGAACTGATTAGATTTTGGGGTCACGAGGTCAAAGGTCAAAGGTCACAGGGCTCATTATGTATGCAAAAACAGCTCGTGATCGCGTTATCTAAAGAACCGATTGATGGATTCCTGCCAAACTTAGGTCATGTATGTATCTTGCAGAGACGATGAACTGATTAGATTTGGGGGTCACGAGGTCAAAGGTCAAAGGTCACAGGGCTCATTATGTATGCTGAAACAGCTCGTGATCGCGTTATCTCAAGAACCGATTGATGGATTCCTGCCAAACTTAGGTCATGTATGTTACTTGCAGAGCCGATGAACTGATTAAATTTTGGGGTCATGAGGTCAAGGTCAAAGGTCATGCAGCTCATTATGCATGCAAAAATAGCTTGTGATCGCATTATCATTAGAACAGATTGATGGATTCCTCCCAAACTTAGATCATGTATGTATCTTGCAGAGCCAATGAACTGAGTAGATTCTTGGGTCAAAGGTCAAAGGTCATGGGCTCATTATGTATGCAAAAATAGCTTGTGAACCATTCTCATTAGAACTGACAGATGGATTACTATTTAACTCGGGACATCTTGCAGAGCCAATGAACTGAGTAGATGTTAGGGTCATGTGGTCAAAGATCAAAGGGTCATATATGTATATGAGAAATTGCTTGTAATCACGATATTCTGAGAACCTGTTAATGGATTACAATTGAACTTGAATTTGAACAATTTCTTCTGTTTTGGTTTGTAAAATTGCTCTATGACGGAGGCATCATTTCGACTGCGCGCAGTCGAAGTTCCATCTAGTTTTTAATCAGTTTTTGCTCAAACTTTCACTGGCCTTTTTCTTTAATTTTTCTGCTTCTATTCAAACCTACGGTACTCAATATCTGGGTGAACTCCCCCTTCAAAGAGAACAAGACTATTGGAGCTACAAATGAGCACATGCAAATTCAATCATGATTTAATTGATTTAGGTACAGTAAATATTGATCATCTATTGAAAGTTGCTAACTGAGTCAACTCCCTCTGAAGAGCACGATATTCTTTATAGGCCATACAAATCTGTAAGATCACCAACAAGACAATGAAGAAAGCATCGGGTGGGATAGGCAAACTCTTTCAAAATGTTAAATCTAAATTCATATCTTTAGAATATATTATTCATGACAACAGTTTGATTTTCTCCCCGGAGGACTAAATTAGTATCAGCCACAATTTAACTTAATGTAGCTGTACTGCTGTAGGCTGTAAGCCTTTCCAGCAGAGTCGGTTAATGTCTCTTTACAAGAAGCCTTCATCATTATCCTCATCATCATCGTCATCATCATCACCATCATTATCATCATCGTTGTCGTCATCATCACTCATCATCAACATCATCATTAGCATTTAGTATTTGTATAGAAACAAACTGTTTATAACTGTCACTAATAGGACATTTAGCCTTCAGTATTGAAGTCATACATACTATACTACATACATCTACATGTATGTAATGCTCCTGTACATTATAGCTTTTATAAACATGATTTTAAAGCCATTCCTTAATTTTCAATTGAATGTGTACTATATCAAAGTTCACATGAACTTCTGTCTGCTAGCATTGTATGTATGGTGACATGTACTTACATGCATGCAGGCCGGTACTTTAGTGTAGGTAAGCTAGGAGCATGCAAGAATTCAATCTTGAGATAGCAAGGCTTGCTTTCTAATCAGGCACTGAACACCCCGCAGGGAAAATATGTGCCACTTGATTGTACTACATGTACATGTACTCCTTCCAAGAATTGCTTCAAATTATAGATAGGAACCTCCCTCCCTTGCCTCCATGGCTAAAGCGGCACAGCCTACAAATGCTGTCATGTTGTACTAAACACATTGGGAGATTCATGCACTGATCATGGTGCCAAAGAAGAGGTTTACATTTACATGTACGTACTGTACATGTATAGTACAATTAGAGTATGAATCAAATTTAGGGATTGCAGTCCTTTTACTAAATAGTCTGATTGTCAGACCCTTGTACCAAATGGTCTTCCGTTGTGTGCTGCAGTTCAATTTTGGACATTACAAAAAGTTGGTTACTGATGTACAATGTAGACAAATGCTCATGTACCGTTTACAGCTCATTTCATGTGAGTAATTACCAAAGCAAAAAGAAGTCAGTCAGTCACTCAATATTTCCTGCAAAGTTCTACAGAATTTGATGTTGGCTGCAAAAGATGTAGTATATTTAAAGATGTAGTATCTTTAAAGATGAAGTTGAGTTCTGGTCATGCGATTGCATTGTGAAAGAAACGGTGTGGAATCGACCATAAAAGGTTGATCATCTAGCATATATAAGAATTTGTTTGTATTGCAAGGTTCTGGAATCATCAAAATGATAACAAATTTGGCCAAGTCTTGGTAAAGTTACAAACACTGTACACAGAAATATGTATATGGGACTACACGAACATGTGGCGTAAGAATCCTACCCCCGAGTTTTACGATGTTACATGTCATATTTAGAGTATGTGAAGGCATTTGAAGAGCCATGCTTTTCAGGGAACATGTCTTATCTGATGTTCTTCCACATTTGCATAATAAGAATGATAACGCTCACAAATTATTTTTCACCTCTTCCCAGAACTCAACCTTCTCTTTAAAGGGAAATCAAGAAACATAAAATTATTAAAGAGTGACAAGTTACTAGCATGTTGAGAAGTACAGAAAGAGTCCACTGAAGAACTTCTTCAAAACTGAGATACTTTTGTTTTCTTCTGGTCCAAATAAATCTTCAACACCACATTCCATATTCAACAGAGATGGGGCTATTGCAAGTAATTTCTTTAATCTAAACATTTTGACATTATTCATTTTTAGCAACTGCTCTTTATTCAGTACTTTTTGATACCAGGTATTCAAGTACATAATATATATAGGCTCAGTTTCCATGTACATGTACAATACATACAGTGTACAGATACGTGCATGTGACTTGTATGCAGCCCAACAATAGCAAACAACACTATTATGTATGCCTTCATTCGTATACAGGTATGACGTTGCACTATACCGGTACGCAAATTACATTGTACATGAAGTACATGAAGTACATGTACAGCAAGTCATCAATACTGATTCTAGTGTCAACCTAACACTAACAGCTAGTTGTATCCAAACGATTAACATCTATTTACCGGTACCAATATTGAGAAACAAAAATCCTCTTCCATTCCACAGTTTCAGGAAAAATACAACATGATTTTGAATACTTAGAACAAATGACATTTGTACCATCTACGAGTCTGAAGATTTGCCATTTCATTTGTATTAAAGGGAGTGTAGCATGACGAGACTACGTGTCTTTCCAGTTGCCTGACTCGGGCCAATCGGGTATAATACGACTACGGACGACCCGACCGCAGCAATCAAGTGCGTGCAACATACGCTCAACCAAAGCGTGAGGAGAACTGCAGTCATTTCGCAAACGCTAGCGCGCGCCGACTATGTAGAGATTAAGTCGCTGACTACCATTAATCAAGTCCATTTGTTTATGTGCAGTTGTCCAAAAGAAGACATGTACATGTAGATGGCATTAACCAGTATTTGCCAAGCTACACTCCCTTTCATCAGAGAACAACAGAATGAGTAAGGTACAAATGTACTGTACATGTGCCTAATCGTATGTCATATAAAATCATACATGTACTTTTAACAAATTTATTTCAAAAGTTTAAATATCAAAATGAAAGGGCAGTTTCATTTTTGAGTTGTTGCAGCTACCATAGAAATAAGCAATAAAGTAGTCTGTCAAAAACACAACCGCCAGCAGCTAAGCCTATGTTACACTTTACATTTCACATCGCTCTACGCTTCCTCAGAGAGGACATGTGTTAGCAAATGAGGGTGATAATCCATCGCATGTTATAACAGTTTAGAAGATTTCATAGCACAAAGCAGAATTTTGTGAGCATTATGACAGTTTTTAGTTCGAAGCCATGCAAAGTACTAAATAGACTTTCAATGGAATAATCACCAATGTAAAATTGCATGTTCATTTTGTGGACCAAAGTTCCTAATTGATTGTCAGTCACAATCTTTGATGTACTCTGTGCACATCCAAAGTCCCTGTGGACGGACTTTTTTTTCTTAAAATCTTTGAATTTGTTTTAATTTTGAGTTTAACATTTTTCAAAATCGTAAATGGTCATTTTGACCCAACCCTAACATTGATATCGAGTTTTGGCTTCCAGAAATTGAACTTCATTAATCAATGGGAACAGTTAAGTTTTCTGGAGAATTTAGTTCAACTTATACAATTTACATGTAGCTCTTTTGCTCTCTATGTCTCTTCATTTAATATTCAGTAAAATCAAAGTCATGACTACTCCCAGTTCGATTTCAAAAATCTGATACCACCAATGGAAAGAGGAACCTAAAATTACTTAGTGCAGAAATTTAATTTGGAACTGGGTGTGGAATTATGAAAAAATGATGAAAGATGGCAAAATTGCTATCTTTTGCATCCGATCTGAACAAATTTGAAGTTAACGAAAAAGGGGAATCTTAATATTGATTATCAAGTAAAAATGTCAGAGTCTGGTTTTGAAGGTTTCAACCGATTTGCAGGCAACGGATGCTGGGGCGAGGGGGAGTAAATTCCCGGCCCGAATGGTTCTTGGAAACAAGGTGAGCCGATAAATAGCCGTGTTGCATCTTATGTTAGAGAAGGAGGGACTATGGTGTCCCTTGAGTATCTTCTGGGGTTGTGTGATGTATTCAGGTCTGGGTATGGCTACTTGGTGTTTGATGGATTTGTATACCGGTAAGAGCGATTTAGACAAGCTACTGTACATGTAGCTCGAAAAGTATTCGACATAACCAGTCGAAGAAAAACAAAACAAATAAACAAGGCATATTTTGCAAAGTAATATTTTAATTTCTGATTTTATTGCTCATAATGACATACAATGTAGGTTTATTTAACATTAAAAGGACTTGTTAGCATTGTTAAGATGAGAGTAAATGGTGCTTAGGTAGTGGATTCAATGCTAGATGTACAATTAAAGATAATCTGAAAGTTTGAGTGAAAACAGACCATTATTAATGATATAAATTTAAGAAAAACTGATCTGATCGAAGTATTGAATTCTCCCAACTGTATTGTCATAATTTAATTAAATTTGAGGTTAGTGTAAATCTTCACAAAGCAATGAATTGGCTGTATATATATACGGATCCGGGCTAACTCGGACCAGGGGACAACTCGGCCCAGCTGCAAAAACGGTCATTTTTTGTCATTTTACCGAAACTCTAACCCTAACTCTAACCCTAAACCTAAACATGCAAAAAATGACCGTTTTTACAGCTGGGACGAGTTGTCCCCTGGTCCGAGTTAGCCCGACTCCATACAGTGTATATACCATTCAAGACATTTAAGTGTCAACATTTTTCAAAAGCCTGTTTTATGTTTTATTTTCATGGAAAAAAGGTTGGGAATATTCAAAAATTGGTTGAGAGAATTTACTGTTAGAGGGTGTCGAACAATGACGCTTTCAAAGAAAACCATAAATATCTTTGTGGTTTGAGAATTTTTGTCAGGATTTTTACATGTAAGAGGGTTAGTAGGGTAGAAGGAATATATTAAATAACATTTGATACAAAAATTACGCAGTTTTTTCATCAACCTTCAACAATGTTACCGAGTCACTCTTAGTATGATGAATTACCATTGTTCGAGGCTCTAGTCCAGGTCTAAGACTGAAGTCGATGCAACGATTACATGATGATGTACATACTTACTTAGGCCAAATAAAAAAAAAAACATGTTTAGCGTCCTGTTTTTCCGAAAAATAGGAAGGAGGAGGCCCTTTTTATTTTTTATTTTTTATTTCAAAATGGCCGCTCGGTACATTTTCCCTGACAGTCGGGGCTATTTTTTTTCAAGATGGCCGCCGACAATTCTTTTTTTTTTAAATCAGAAATAGAGCCATTTTAGCAGTGATTGTCATGTTTTGTTTTTTTCAACAAAAACAATTTCAAAAATTTCAACAAAAAAAAAATAGGAGGCGGCCCCCAAAAAGGAAGCGGGCGGGGACGCTAAACATGTATATTTTTTTAAATGGCCTTACTTACTTTACTTTAATACACAATGTTGTAGGTCTAAGCCTGTTCATCGATCCAGGATTCTTCCATGATTACGTCAGAAAAAACAGAGGATGACCCATATTACTCGACTCTACAATGTATCATCAATGAGTGACTTTAAGTACAGTGTTCGTGTTGGTGTTGAGAGCGTGGAAATGCTGCTGAATTGAGCTCCAACCGTTAACCGAGCTCCAACACGGACGGTTAATAGTTTAGAAGGACGATACCAATTATGTTATCGATGTTATCGATAGCTCAACCCCAGCCTCGACACCGAGTGACGTCCTACTCTACAGGCGAAAAGTCTTGTGATAAAAGTGAAATCCATTCAGAAATTCCAATAAATTACATCATATCGAATATCAAATGTAAAGTCATATTAAAAAATCAACAGACAAAATATAATTTCTCTTGAAAAACTTATATTAGGGAGGCCAATGCCCAAATCTAACTTTTTAATTACGAATTTGTTTAAAATAAAACAAAGATTAAAAGAAAGCATTTACTTTCACTAAGAAAACTCACCCATCTGCCGACTCCAGAAGTTCCATAAAATAGGAGATATCCAGCTTTTAAGCACTCCCTTCCTTCTACGCCTTGGCCGTACGCAAGAGCCTTGAAACGATCAATTTCATGGTCCCAAAAATTACGTCGAGAATTAGACAGGCCCGAGGGAATAGGCGTGTCATTGACCGAACAACAAGTTCAAAACTTCGCGCGAAAGTACATTCATCTTTCGGCTAGCCTTGAATCGGTCGCACACACCATGGAGTTAACTCCATGCACACACCGAACCACTTCAACCAGGCAAGCCGCAATACAGGCTGAAGTTGAAATCGAAGAATTCGAACCATCGATGCAATGTACGTACGACTACTACATCTACGAGTAAAAAAAGAATGAAAGAACTAGATCTAATTCATTTATATTTACCTTAGAATGGTATTCCAATAACTTGATTTCCTCATGAGTATTCCTTATGATTTCAGTCGGAGATCTACTGTACAATCAACAAGAATTAGAACGACCTCCATAATTATCCATGCAGCTGTACAGCTCACACTCGGAGCGCTACACACATGACACCACTACAATACATGTATATCGCACGTACCATGTATAGTACAGCTGGGTCTCTCTTTCTCTTTCTCTCTCTCGATCTCTCTCTCTCTCTCAAGCTGTACGCGACAACTAACCATGTATCATAATCACATCATCCAATCATATCTTTCCGTCCTAACTTCTCAATTGGAGTATAGACTGCTCACGTAGACATTTTTTTACTGAAATATCTTTTTTAAACATTTTTCATATATGACTTACTGTACGAGCTCGACACTCGAGTCTCGTGCAGTGAGAATAAGGTACTGTGTGTAAGACTACGTCAAATTTGTTTTGCGCGCGATGAGACCGGACCTCATACATATTCATATTATGATGTCGCAAGACTTCCATTTGGGGCTCGAACAATCATGTCTTTGTTCACAGTTTTGCTCCCCAATTTGAGATGGCTCTAGCTATGGGGCTCAAACCAACGCAAGATTGACAAAAACATCGTACTCTATCTACCTTCGTATGTGCAGTTTGTAAAAATCTGCAATTAAAAAGATATAATCCTTTTTCGTTATATTTTCTAGTTGTTAAAAGTGACATTTGAACACAACTGATATGTTAATCTCTATCAAAAGTTCTTTGATATTAAATTGATTCCATATTTTTAGGCGCTACCTTCAGTCATTGAGAAGGATTTTAGTGAGCTAACCTCATCGCCCTCTAGGACCCTTCTAGTTTCTCTTGTCCGTGCGTTATTTTCGTCTGCTAACAGAATTATTGGATCTAAAAACGTCAAAATCTGCAAGATCGTCAACAAAGGGTGAAAGACTGTTACAGATCCGTGATTATAGGTATGTTGTGGAGTGTGTAATTGTGTATTTGTTATAGATCTACATTTGATTCCATAGTCTAGATATTTGTTTTCTTTTTTTCCCCTTTTTTTTTCTTCTGGTAATTTTCTGACTTGGACGACGAGCGCACAAATCGTAGGCGTAGAAGCCTTACGCGCGGGCATTGGCCTCCCTACTTATATTGTAGCTCCCATGATTTACAGCTGTTTTGACTGTACAATGGATTTTTACCTTGGCATGCCATGATCGTGCCAGATGCCCACATAGTTACCTGCGGTATACTGCAACACCAACACCAACACCGGACTTGAAATCATGAATTTCCCAATCCCTAGGGGCTGGTGTTGGTGAATGGGAAAATTACTCGTAAATCATCAACACCAACCGCGATACTGGGTTCAGCAGACGACATACAACACCAGCCCCCAACACAGACTACCGGAAATACGTCATATTTCCCCGAGGTCAATCCCAACACCAGCCTGAAGCCCTGATTTCAAGTTCGGTGTTGTGGCTGGGTGTTGTAATTGGTGTTCTCACATTCACAACACCAAAAGTCAACACCAGCTTCAAACACCGAACTAGTTGAAATCCCTCAAAATCATCACTATAAATTAAATGCTACCAATTTTCATTTATGATGGTCATTACTGATACAGAAGAATGAGAAGTAACAGCTTCATTACCTTTACTTTGAGTTAGGCACTGCTTGATATATTATAGGGGAGTAACGCAATCACTGGCTGTCTCTGAGCCGATACTACGGCTGCGCTACGGCAAGACCCGTGTTGTTATTCAGTCAATCCCAGCTATTATAAAGTTCCTTTCAGTGTGCGTGTGTTGTGTACAGCTGGAATTTACTCAACGCACACAATTCCCACTGAGCTTACTTGCACACAAACGAGACCAACTCCCATCTCTTATCATTATCAATTGAACGAAATAAAGAAACTCACCAAGTAGACCTTTTATCATGAGCAAGTTGTCACAAATGCACCTCAATATCTAGAATTCAATAACCCAGATCTTTACGTCTGGTTGGCTTTGCTAACAATCCCGATCCTACTTCACTGCGTCCTGTAGCTCGCCATTTTGCCTAGCTTTGCAGTGATGATTCTATCAAGTTATCACGTGAGAACAGCTATCCAATCGCATTGAATTTATTTATAACTCGCTAAGCGTCGTTCTCGATAAGACAGGTTGAAGAGATATAAATAGCACAAAACAAATTATCTTAAAATTCTCTTTGTGGGCTATTATTTTTTTCGTTATACAATGCAAAATTGAGCACATTCAACATTTGGGTACTTCATGAAGTAATTGAGTGATTTTTGTAACAAATTTATGATACGTACATAATTACTATCAGGACGGGCAGAGCAGGGGGGCGGTGGGGGCGGTGGGGGCGGTCGCCCCCCCCCCCCAAAAAAAAAAAAAACGCCGGCCAAAAAAAAAAAAAAAGAGAAGAAAAGGAGAAAGGAAAAGGACGTAGCGGAAGAAAAAGGATTAAGAGTCGAGAACGGTACAACGAATCGTCTTCTTTTTCTAATAATTTAATGAAACGTCTAAGCTTCCGCGCTTTGCGCGGGAGGGGAGGGGGAAAATGAATTCAGACGAGGATCAAGAGTCGATCGAGAATGGTACAACGAATCTTCTTCTTTCTTTAATAATCTAATAAAACTTCAGAGCTTCCGCGCTACAGCTTCCGTGGAGGAAGGGGAACTTGATACAAAAAAAGGATCAAGAGTCGAGGACGGTACAACGAATCGTCTTCTTTCTCTAATGAAACGTCAAAAGGAACTGAATTTAGATAAGGATTAAGAGTCGAGAACGGTCCAACGAATCGTCTTCTTTCTCTTATAATTTGATGAAACCTCAAAGCTTTCGCGCTTCGCGCGGGAGGGGGGAAACTCCCCCCTCCCTGCACCCTCCCCCCTAGGGAGCGCGCTACGCGCGCTATGTAAGTGATTGGCACGCTTCGTGTGCTCACTACCCGCCCCCCCTAAAATGAAATCCTGGCTACGCGCTTGCGGCAGAGTGAGGAACGGTCTAGACTCTAATCCATGTTGGATAGGAACAACATTATAATGAGAACATAAAATCACTTGATTGTCCAAGTTTCCAATTTTTTACATTTATTTATCAATTGGAAATGCCTTTTTATTTTTAAAATTGGCTACTCAATTTTAAGTTCACCCCAGTTTCAACCTAGTCAATCCTGGTAGGGGACATGCCTTCTCCACCCCCTCATACGGGGGCAGATCCAGAAGGGGTGGGGCGCAACCCCCCCCCCCCCCCCCCCCCACCCCCCCTTACCTTTACTCCAAAAAAAATCACCTTCCACCAACAAAATAAATATTCACATAAAGGTTCTGTTTACTCATTCGAATTAAGTCTTCGCGCGCTTCGCGCTCGCAATTACGTACATTTCACCCCCCCCCCCCCCCCCCTTTGAACAAATCCTCATAGACAGTACTGTGTTTTGTTTGGTAAACACACGCGCAGAAAATCTTACTACGCCTCCAAACGTTTAGAGTAGCTGTAAATTCATCTCATTGGGTATTAATTTGTTTCATTACTTCTGCTATCTGTTCATGAACATCTTGAGTTAAAGATATATTTAATTTCAAAAGACCCTGACATGATGAATAGCATATCAAGACATTTCATTATTCAAAGAAACTGTCTTCCGACAAAGTATGTTTTCATGTCAATAGACATTCGATTTTATTCGTTTTGAATTAATTTTCTTCCGCAATTTTAGGTGGGCATATGTCTACCTTGCAAAACACAATCCGATAAGTTAGTGATGAAGCTGATGATTGAGGGAATGGTTGGATGGTGACAACACTGAGGAGGAGGAGGAGGATGGTGATGATTATGATGCAATTAAGAATGTAATCTGATCGTTGATCACACAATATATGACACGGTATTTAGGCAAGAGACGTCCCATACATCAGTCCATATACCCATGCATCTTAATTCCTGTTATCATGTTCAATCAACACTGTCTTCAATTGAACTTCTAGCCGAATATCATTATGTTGCCTAATTTTTGCTTGGTAAGAAGCTAAAACGAATACACTGGGTCCATATGCTTTCCGTATAAATTGATATAAACAATTTTCGGTAACATAACTAGCATAAAACACTGTTGGTCAAAAAGGTGGAATGATTATTTTTACCCCAATTTATGTAATGGTTTTGACTTTTGACAATAATTTATTCCTAATATAGATCTAAATAATAGTATACATTCTCAGATTTTATTAAATAATAATATGCGAGTGTTTGTTTTGCGTGATTTCTATAAAGCATATGTGTGCTACTATGCTAAGGCTAGGGGACCTACGTCCTTAAGTCATAACTGACAGTAATGAGGATTAATGCTTCACAAAAGTGCACTAATATAGCTGATCGACACGGTTTTTATTCCTCTGTAGGGCCATGCATTATGGTTCAAGGCATGCCCACAAAGAGGGTTTTTTTAATGTTAGGGGTCGGGGCAAAATGCAATGAATTATTGATAATTTATTGCATTTTCTTTGTTTTTTTTGTATTTGTGAGGGCGGCGACGTACCCTGGCCCCCGCTGCGTACAGTCATGATGAAGGATGATTTCCTCATTAGGCTGGTCTCAAATAAATAATCGAAGTGGGAATATATTAAAACCTGCATTACATGCCAATGTAATTGAAGGAAAAAGAACACAGACTCTGAGTCTGACAAACAAAACAAAAATACACAAATCATTGGAATGCCGTGCCGATTTCATGAATCATCAGCATCAGCATCAGCATCAGCAGCAGCATCAGCAGCAGCATCAGCAGCAGCATCAGCAGCAGCATCAGCAGCAGCATCAGCAGCAGCATCAGCAGCAGCATCTTCATCATCATCATCATCATCATCTTCTTCTTCTTCATCATCATCCATCATCCATCATCAGCAGCAGCATCTTCATCATCATCATCCCCATCATCATCATCATCATCATCCTCATCTTCATTATCATCATCATCCTCATCATCATCACAACTATTTCATCAGTTAGATGCTGATTGCCACTCCTGACGACAGATAGTCAACCTGTTTGAAACGTCGAGCCCCTCATCCTTTTTAGAACTCCCCAATCCTCCCCCTCTCTCATAATGATGCAAGCGCAAGCCTATATAATTATATTTCATCAGTATAACGAACATTTTGATCAACATAATAAAGTATTTTTTCTGATATTTCTATATTATATGCCTAGGCTATTGTTCCTTTATGATCGAACGTCGTTCACATAAATCAATATTTTCTTCATGTCAAAAAAGGACATCATGATCATAATAGGAGATTAGTGTCGCTATGATATTCTCTTACCATGGAGTAAGTAACTCCATGGTCTTACTGACTTACCTCCTGTTAGTAATTTATCCACGAAGCAATCATGCATTCCTGATACATAGAGAGAGAGAGAAGGCCTTCAGTCTCTTCTAATTATCCCTCGGATCTTATACATCTCAGTTTCCCTGCTTGCTTGCTCAGAGAATGACGGGACACCGGTAATGAGCAAACTAACTCGACTGACTCAAACTAAATCTACTCACTTCAAAATGCCTTGTAGGATGGCGACATATCAACATCTCTACTTCTTCAGTTGAAGTAGACCTCGTGCATCCCTACCCGTATCCGCATTGCAATATGGCCGCGCTACTGGAAGCATGTATAGCCAACACTGTGATGAGAGAAAGATCGTTCTAATAAATGGGATGCTCTTTTATAAGGTGAAGTGATTAACCCCTTACATGCTTATACAAGACTTTTTTCTTTACTACAATTGACAAAGTTGAATTGTATGTTAAAATTTGTTATTAATGTAAGCAACGGGTTTAATAACCCAAGTTCTTGTTTTACCCTTATTCCTAACTTCAATCCTGGACAGAACCCTACACAGTCATAATAATAACCTTAACCACAAACCTTACATAAAACCCAATTGCAATTATAACCCTATATCTTTGACAAAATAAAAACAGAAGCAATCTTCGCCGGAGCATGATGTCGCAGCAGCACTGATATTGACAATCCTAAAATGGTGTCATATTTAACAATAATAAGCACAAAAACAATATTATTCGAACATAAAAACAACGGTAATTTTAAATCATATGGAATATAAGATGAT